>CAXIVR010000007.1:43466346-44061346 GCA_964035755.1 Teleogryllus oceanicus | reverse complement strand
TTATATTACAATATTCAATTGGTTAACAGTTTCGGCTAAAGAGTCTTGTTTGATAATTCTCCAATTTCGTATTGTAATAAGATATCTTACGATACTCATGTTGTAAATAACTATTTGACAATTATTATGTTTAGTGTATGTGTCTAGCAGGTTTTGTATTATTCTGAGAAACTGGATCATACGAATCATGCTTCACATGTTATTCACACAGGAGCACATGAATCTAAAAGTATTTAATAATATAACTTTGCTGATGAATCAACGTTTTATTGATGATTTTAATTTTGAAAATTTTCATTAGTTCGGATGTTTAAATATAGGTGTGACATGTAATTACATATCTGTTAAACAAGATAGCATTATGTGAAGCAAGAAACATTGTTTTTCATTTGATTATTCAACTTCATCAATCACTCACTTTAATATTCTCTTCTTATCAGTTTTTTTAAAATCTCAGACTTCGATTCATGACCTTCCAGACATGAATCAAATAACATCTTAGATATTTGAGTGTTTTGCAAATAATAACGTGAATAAATGCTTACATTTATTGAATTGGTTTTATAATAACCTGTAAAAACACAGGTTTTCTGTAGGTTCTGGGGATGTTGAAAACATTTAAATAGTAAAGGCAATGTTAAGCTGGTGACTTTTAACATTGTTTATTTGATATTTTTCTTAAGGATAGTTTATAATGTTATATATAATTGTTTATGTATTAGAGTTTATAATGTATATAATACATTAAACATACACAAAACTATCCCTTAGGGATAGTTTTCAAAGATCGCACATTAGATACCTTGAATGGCACGTTTCCGTTTAATAAACCGCTACTTGCAAAATTCAAGGTTTTGATATTCGTAGAATGGAGAGTAGCGGCCAACAAACTACCTTCGAACTCTGACGATACTCGAAATGTAGTTCTGTGTTAAAGGTCATATCACTTGACCACCAAAGTTCGTTCTATGTATTTTCATCAATGCTGTGAGCAAATGATATTAACTAAACTGTAAACAAACGGTCAACTTCTCTGAATTGTTATGCTTTTAGTAGTATCAACTCGTTTTACCAAGTACGTGAGTTTGTTATATTTTTACACGCTACAATAATTTAATTTTACAAGTATTTATTTTCAAGCATTTAGGAATTCATGAAATTTCATTGAAACGTTCGCCAATCTAAAAAAACGTTTTCAATGTATGTTAAATATATTAATGTTGTTTAAAAATATGTATTAACAATGCGTAGATTTAGCACATGATGCTTTTTGCTCTGATTTGAATATTATACAATGAAACCATCAAATTAACAGGTTTAGAAAGATGATCCTGACTTACTGAATGATAAATTGAATTGAAAATATTAACTTAAAATTTATATAGGTTCATTTAGAAATTTCTATACTTATGTAAATATTGTGATGTGTGATTCCACTCATGTGATCTTTCAACATACAAAATAAATATTTCTTTATTTGAAAACTTTAACATTCCATCTATCCAATTCAATAGAGTTTACAGCAAACAGCTAATAGTATGTTTCCCATTTTGTTTAATGGTAATGGGTAAATAAGAGAAACATATAGTTTCTAACTCACGGTTTTAAAAGTACCCTTTGAAAAAATTAATCATACAGCTATTCGGTTGCTCAACATCCCTGTGATAGAAAAGTAGAAACACTCATTTCGACGTAATGCACATTTAAAATAATTTGTATATAATCAGTTTTCTTATTTGATAAATATATCGACTTGGTAAATTGCTGCATTTAAAAGAGAATATAAAAACAAAATAAAAGTTATAGTTCATACTCGCTATAAAAAGACGGATTTGAAGTGTAATTTAATTGGCCAAGCAGAATTTGTTTTATAAGTGCCATGTGTTTTTTAAGCGTAGCAAGCAAAAGCGCCACATTGGAGAACTGTTTTTTTCAGTATGCTTGTGTGGGGGAGGGTCTCCCGATGCCCAAAAGCCGAAAATTGTGAATTAACAATTTTCAACAATTTATAATTTTACAAACATATTCGAAATATGCGTTAGAACGACCGGGGAGGGTCCGCAAACTGTGCCTGGAATGAGCATCTGAAAATTGCACTTCGACTGGAGTTACAAATCGATTGCTAAACGTTAGATCAATTGCTGCTAAAATGCTAAATATTTACGGGTCAATTGACAATAATTCTGGACGGAAACCGCCGCTGAGAAATATTTTTTCGTCGTGGCGAACGTGCAGGGAAAATGTCTCCATCGGTAGGGATTATTTCCGCCTCGTACATAAACAAACTAGTCCCCTCCCTCTAAGGCACCGTCCTTTCCACCCCTTGGGATGTTGCACCAATCACAGACAACTGTGGTTCTACCTGCTAGTGATTGGTCAACGCGTCTCTCCCCCTGCCCTCACCCAGGCCGAGGGGTGTCCAAGTTTTTCGGCGCGGTATGGAAGATAGAATTTTGCCGGCCACTTTATCTGAGGGAAAGGGTACGTTATATACTACTACTATTACTACTATTACCATTACTACTACACCACTACTCACACTACCACCACCACCACTACTACCACCACCACCACCACCACCACCACCACCACCACCACACCCACCGCCACGCACTGCCACGGCGCCGCCACTCGCTGCTGCCGCCACCGCTGCCGCCGCCGCTACCGCCGCTGCCACCGCACCGCCGCTGCCACCGCCACCGCGCCACCGCTGCCACCGCTACCACCGCCGCCACCGCACACCACCGCCACCACCACCGCCACCACCACCACACCACCACCACCACCACCACCACCGCCACCGCTGCACCGCACCACCGCCGCCACCGCCACCACCACCGCTACACACCACCAGCCGCCACCGCGCCGCGCACCGCGCGCCACCGCACTCGCCGCCGCCGCGCCACCGCCGCCGCGCCACGCCGCCGCGCGCCGCGCCACCGCGCCGCCACCGCACCGCCGCCGCCACCGCCACCGCCGCCACCGCTGTACCGCCACCACGGCCGCACCGCCACCACCACCGCCACCACCACTCTCACCACCGCTGCTACCACCACCGTCCTGGCCACCGCCACCGGCACGCGCCGCACCGCCGCTGCCGCACGCTGCTGCCACGCTACGCACTACTGCTACTACTACTACAACTACTACTACTACTACTACTATTACTACTACTACTACTACCACTACTACTACTACTACTACTACTACTACTACTACTAATAATAATAATAATAATAATAATAATAATGTCAGTACTTGGATTAGTGAAAAATTGTAAGAAAGTTGTTTTAAATGAAAATAGGGACAGAATATTTGAAAAAGATACTGGAAAATTACTAGAAGGTATTTAGAGAGAATTAGCAGAAGGAAAATTTGAAAATGATGAATATGTAATTAAAGTGAATGTTAAATTTAAAAATTTCAATTATAGCATAGAAGGTTAGGGCATATTAATTGTAAATATTTAGAAAGGATGGTCAGTGATGATTTAGTAATTAATTTTTTGGCCAACCAATTGGAGGAATATTTGAAAATAGTAGAAGATATTTGTAGAATTTTCAAAACATAAAAATGAAGCTGGAAAAAAAATTGAAACAATTTGTTGAAAAGCGTGGAAGAGAAACAGAGAAAAAGGTAAAATACATACATTCAAATAATAGGCTCCAATTTATAAATAAACTAACAGTTTATTTATGGAGTATAATAAAGGAAAGGGAATAAAAAGTGAGAGAACCACAACAATTTGGGAAGCAAGGGATTGCGGGAAAGAGCAAACAGAATGTTATTGTATATGGCAACAAGCTATATTTGTTGGTTACTCGAAAAATAGAAAGCCTATTGTCTCCTTGATGTAGAAGATAAAAGAATTTATGAAAGTAGAGATGTAATATGAGATGATGATACTGAAACATAGCCCTAACTGCTACAAGTATTGGGCGATTCGTCGTAAACCCGTTTCCAAATTTCTAATAACATGGGCGCCGGGAAAAAGGTTACGATAATATTTTAACTATTATTACTCTGATAAAAACCGAATATTATCCCGCCAGCTGGGTCGATGGGTCACGTCAGAAATAATCGCTATTATCTATTAATAGCCGATAACCGATCTGCCATCTATACAGAATGTTGAGGAATCTGAAACAGAGATTATTTGATAGCTACTTATTTGCTTAATTTGGGCTTTCTTTCAAGAAATGAAATTGAAAACTTTCTTTCAAGAGAAACTTAAGTTTATTTCCTATCAAATGCAGCAATGAAAATGTAAAACATTTACATTGGAGAAACTTTCTAGTCATGACCTGGTTCGAACCTTATACGGCGATTCTTGATTGATGTTACCCCCAAAAACGCTTCTCTTCTTTTTTTTTTGAAGCTCCGAAGTCCCGAAATCCAATTACCACGAATTCTCTTCTCTTCTTTAAAAACGAACACCGCCGATTCACCGCTTCGCACCACTCAAACATTTGTTCCAGCTCCACTATATTATGTCTGATGTCCGTTCTCACCGTATAAATATCCAGTGCTTTATGATTACACAGAAAACAAATCTCTCAGTTCTATCTTCCGTTTATAGCAAAAAAATATGCAAAGCCCGGTATCGTTTGTGAACCGCATTATTTATAAGTTCAAGAATTATTAGAGTTCACCCCGGAAAAAATTCCATGTCTCATTTTGATGCACAGAAAAAATATTCAGAACTCGACACGTTCCCAAATTTTAGAAGTATCACAAGTTCACTTCTGGTTCTGCCACGAAAATATTCAGAGTCCGAATATGTCCCTTAAGTCCGATTCTGTTCCACACGAAAATATTTCAGTCTGAACACTTTGTAGTCCCCCAAAATTTTTTACAAGTCCTAACATGCACAAATCTATTCGCGAGCGAACTGTTTCACCGTCACGACATGCGCCCGATGAATTTTATCCCCTTTTAAAAACCCCACAATGCCTCGCCTTTCTTTCATTTCGACCAAATGCCCAAACTTCCGTTTTAATAATCAGTCGACGCTTCTTCAACTAATCCTCAAATCTCTTATATTTCCTCCTACTCACCCCGTCACCTCCACGGTCAGATGAAAGTTGTTTATCCTGAAACAACCCACGACGTCGTTACTAAGGCGCCATATTGCCTATTATTTGCCTAATCTTTTTCGCCATTTACGACAAATATTCTGTAATAAAACATGTCCCCATATTGGTATGTCACAATAAAAAAATGAGAAAGAATTATTTAAAGAAGATTGCCATTTAGAAAATTTTAATTGGTGTAATTTCTAATAATAAAGAAACATCAACTAATGAAGGAATAAATATTGAAAAAGAAACGTTGAGGAATTTAAGAAATAATTGACCAAAATGTTCTAATATTTCATGATTGGAGTTTATACGAAAGAAGTGATGAAGAAAAACAAGAAGGAAATTCTGAAAGAAATGGGCATAGAAGATAATGGGAAGTAATGTTAAAGGGTTTAAATCTCATTTAAGATAAAAGGGTTTTACATTTTAGAAGATCTAGTAAGAAAGCCTGTTTCAAGACATGTTGCCTACTGCTCAAAGCATGCCAAAGCTTTCTGCTCATGACAAGGAAAATATACTCAAGACTTACAAAGAAGCTATGAATTTAAGAAAATGGAAAAAACTATAGACAGCAAAATTTTTTACTTCATAGAAAATATAAAACTTGGAAAATATGAGAAACCTGATAATGTGAGTATATTAAATAACAGATGGGTATTTTCTAAGAAAATAATTGGCAGTGAATGCAAAATAAGCTCATTTAGTGGCAGATAGTTCGAGATAGAAATTAGGTACAGATCATGATAATTTTATAATCCTGTTATGAAGTTAGAATCTTTCAGAATGTTTTAGCCTTTTTAAAAATGAAGAAGTATAAAGTTCATTTTATTGATGTAGAAACAGCATATTTAAATGGTAAATTAGATGGAATTGTTTATATGAAATCTCCTAAGGTTAAAGAGGGAAAGGTTTTTTTAAAGAAAAGTATTTATGGTCTGCCTGAAGTAGGAAGATGTTGGTTTATAAAACTGACAGAAATTTAAGAAAGCTGGCAACAAAAAATGATCTATGTGTATCTACTGGTAAAGATATTATAATTTTATAGCCATAGGATTTTATGAGGATTGTATTATTGTTGGAATAGATGATAATTAATGATATTTTAATGAAATTAAAGGTAGGGATTACAGTCAAGGTAATTACGAATAATATTGTTTTGGGTATTGGGAAATTTAAGAAGAAAACTGTTTTTATTTAATTCAAGAGAAAATTTATAGAAGACATTTTGAGAAAAATAATATGAATAATTGTCAACTTGTGAAGACACTTGAGTTGTAGAAGAGAAATTGGGTGATTATCATTATTCAATCATCTAGATAGTAAAAAAGGTGGGGGAAGCATATAAATCAGGTAGTAAGAAAACGTGAAGACCTTGCATTTGTAATGCGTTCGGCAAACGCCAAAGAATTAGCATATCTTTCGTTGGTTCGCCCTCCCCATGGAATACGGAGTGGGATGTTGGGATCCATACAGAAAGTCGCACCGGAAAATCTAGATAGAATACAGAGGAAAGCGAATAAGTTTTCCAATAGAACTAACGCAATAAAAAGCCATGGAACCTTTTAAAACGAAAAGAACAAGGGCGAGGCTTTGCGCTCGCAAATCTACGTAGGTCAACAAGCTTTAAGTTAGACTAGAAAATGCAATTAATTGGAATTCAGGTTAGACTAGAAAACAAATTATTTCGGCCGAAGCGATACGCCTACAAAAATTTGAACAAGGAAACAAAATTCAGATCTTGGAAAATTTTGAATTTTCTTGAAGTGTGGGGATAATAATAAATACAGATAGTCAATCGTTGGATAATGGATCCAAAAGTAAATGCAAGAAACTAACATTTTCAGCAAAATTATTTTGAAAGATAACAAGAAAATAAAAATATCTTGATATTTTTATTTTCTTCAATTATGAAAATCATCTGAAGTTGAAGCAGATGTATAACGAGAATTAAATGAAGATGCATTAATAGGCAAGTTTGTATTAGCAGTTTTATTCATAAAATCTTAATACGAAAACGAGGGAACTGAGGCCTTTCATGTTACTTTTGTGAATAAAACTTGTTACGAAGCAAACAGGGGTTTTATGTTAGTTGACAATATACAATTGTTTTTCAATGATCCATTAAGTAAAAATGGGTTGAGTTCATATTATTAGAATTTAAAATGCTCAAGTAATAAATTAATTGCACATTTGTGCTATTGTAAAGGAATTACTTTTAAGGTGTTAAGTCACATTCTACAAGAGAAAAATGCCTTCTGAGAGTTTTTGTAAAATGAAAAAGCTTCTGTTGCAACAGAAGAATGTGAATATAGAATAATACTATCTTCCTTGTTTTTTCCATTTTATGTTTATTATAATAGTCAATTTATATTAACTATTAATATAATTTATATTTATTATAATAGTCAAATTATATTATTTTGACAATACGTGGAAAACTTTTTTATTTAAACTAATCTATTAAAAGTCAATGTTACATTCACAGCTTATTTTAATTTCCGTCCACGTAATCTTACCGGTCCTAACCGGTTCAGTGGTTGCGGTTCAGTTGCAAATGTGTAAAACATTACATATTTGACAGTAACTGCTAACACAATGATATTGTTTATTCTCACAATATGATGAGAAAGCCCCACCGAAATAGCAGTGAAATTTCAGTGTATAGATCAGGTAAAAAATTTAGAACTAGTTAATAGAACCATTACCAGTTAACCCAACTCTCCTATATAGAAAGTTATATAATGCTGCGGACAATCGATTTCGAGATTGTGGTCCTGACACCGAAAAAGTACTTTCACGTTTCTCAAACAGCGAGAGAACGAACACGTTTCTCAAAACCGTTTGTTCGTTCAGCGTCCATTCATCTGTCTGGATGTCCGTCCGTGAACACTACTAGCGCCTAAACCATGGGATTTCATCTGAAAATTGAATATATGTTGAATGTTCCCGTCCATCTGGCTCTAGTAAAAAATATACTTTGCGCAGCAATACCAAAAAGTTGGCAAGAGGATGGGCAAGAGCCAATCCAACAAGTACATTAGAAAACTTTTCTATGAGAAAGTGGGGCCATTGTGTAGCACCACTGTTTTCGGCAAAAAATGCGCGCGGGGTTCCAGAGAGAAAGGCAAACATTTTTCGTATGAACCTCTTTTTGGAACGATGAACTGCTTAGAAATGTTGAACTGTTCTAAGAAGGGCGTGAGACACCAAGAACGATGATTATCATTGCATATTGTCGCAATTTTGCGGGAAACCTTGCCTTTTTCTACTTGAGACGCGACACGATCTATTATTGAAGATCCAGAAAAAGAGCGGTTTTGTGTCGACGTGCCCGCGCGAAGAGCTAACAATTGAAAGTTGGGGTTAAATGGTAGTGCGTCTAGTTCCCGCATTGCAGTCTGGTGAACAGCTTTAGCGGGCAACCGCTGCATAGCATTTATCCCCCCGAATTACGCTGACTCGATGTTGAACGTAGGTTGCGGCGCTTCACGCCATCTAATGTTTGATATTAGTGCGTAGTGGTGTGGTAGCTGTAACGGGAAATTACTCCGTGTAGGATATTAGTAATTACGTTATTTTGTAATAAGGTGTTGGTCTGTTAATAAACCTCTAAATTACTAAATCCACACTCGTCTGTGTTATTATTGCAAATGCATGACGCCACAGACGACGGAGTGATAAAATGGTGGCATAGACCTGTGTAGTGCACGCCTGAGGTTGGGTCGCCTGCACGAACCACGTCTGGGGAGACACGCGCAGTGAAAGCACGCCGGCTCTAGCAAGTCCACGGGTGACTTTGTAGGCACCGGAGGTAAACGGGCCATTGTAGGTGCGGGTGTATGTTTCACCTTCAGTACCACGGGCGCAGTCCGGAGTGATAAACAGGAGCCGCGGCGTAATGCCGCCGTTAGGGCAGTACAATGAGAATTAGAATCATAGGACGGGACGCGTAAGTTCGCGCACGTAGAAGTAGACGGACAGGAAGAGGTCCATTACGACGTAATACGAGCACGACTTCACCGAACCCGAGAGAACCAGCATCGAGCACGCGAACAAGGAAGCGGCTTGCTGACAGCGGAAGCCAGCGCTTGCTTCTGCAGTTCGGCATTGTTTGGGGGAGCTGGCGGTGCATACCAGCAGATTTAAGAAGAGGGGGGATGATTAGATTGCCAGTGACGGCAATTAGGCTAGACGGGACCGAAACAATCCCTAAGCTAAAAAATTTAATTATTAGCCATGAGGATTATGATCCAGATTTTATTGAGGGATTAGGCGAGCAGCATTGTAAAGATATAGAGAGGGAGGAACAGGATAGGAAAGAGAGGGAACGGGAGGAAAGAGATAGAGCAGAACGGGAGAGGCCGAGAAATCAGCAGGCAGTGCTAGAACGCTTACGAATTGAAACGGATATAGGCGGAGCGCGTTCGCAAGAGAGCTCCGAAACACGTGTAGAATCGCATAGGGAGGCGATTAAAATAGGCCAAATTATAGGCAGATTTAGAAGGGAAAATGACGATATTACGGCATATTTGAGCGCATTTGAGAGCTAATGCAGTTAAGAATAAATGAGTGAATGGCAGTTCATTAATAAGTTTACTTCATAATGTAAATAATTGGATTATTTTAGATGAGCAGGAAGAAGAGTGGACTTACGATGTATTAAAGGCAAAGTTGTTAGAATTGTTCCGTTTTGATGCAGAGAAATTCCGTCAATTATTCACTAAACATAGTAAAGGCAGTAATTTTACATGGGGCATATTCGCGAGAGAACTGTTGAATTATGCGAGAATGGGTGTCAGATTACGCGTTGATACGTTCGATGCTTCTATTAAAATCTCGATTTCGTCACTGATCAAATGAAAAGGAAGGTGTCGGGAAATACGGGATCATTTCGTTGATTCGTGGTCGGAATTACAAACCCGATCGAATTAGCTAAGAAATTGGATGCGTATGAGAACCATAGACAAGGCTGGAGAAAGCCGGGTTCTTTCCATACAAAGCCACGGGAGCCAGTCGAGGTTAAGGCACAGGCAGTAGTTCCTGCCGAACCCGAGAAACCGAGTTCCAGGGAGGGCGACGAGCAAATCAGCGGCACGTTCAGAATTCCATAAGCATTTATTAGGAAATGTTTGTCGGCGCCGGTCGCCGAAGCATCTAGCTAAGCAATGTCCTAATAAGAACTCCAGAATCAATCAACCATGCATGGGAACTGATGCTAGAGAGCTTCTAAACTGCATACTGTAATGGGAACCGTAAACGGCGTAGGAACAATCTGTTCTTTTGATTCAGGAGCCACGTTTGATTTAGTAAAACGAGAATCTGGTTAGCGAAGAACATTTTTACGGAGTAAAACTATCTGATTAGTCAGCCATTGATAGAGCAAGAACTTGCGAGTAGCGCAGATCGATTTAGAAATTCCGAGCGGGCGCGTGGTTACACGAGCCGCCATTGTACCCCGAGAATATGAGCTCGAATATTATATATTGAGTAATAGGACGATTTCGCTCTTAGAGGAGATTAAGGACGGTTTTGTGGAACCACAGATGATAAATATGGTGGTAACTTGAGCTAGGGCGGCTAAAAAGGAGCATAGGGAAATTTCAAAGCAGGCGGAGACGCCGCAACGTGACTCAGTTACGCACGTAGGCGCGCAAGTGCAGAGTGAAAGGAATTTCTAGTAGGTGACCAGGAACCAGTAGAAACCGTAGAGATAGGTTAGCGAGATCGAAACGAACTACCGAGGAAGTAGTAAATTTATTAAAGATAGATGCGACTCAGTTTTGCGCGCGGCGCAGAAGGAGGACACTGAAATCAGACCGATTTATGAATTGTATAAAGAAATAAATACAGAGCCAGGGAAGGACCTATTTTTTGTGCGGAATGACATTCTCAAGAATCGTCAACGAAAGGCGAGAAGTTCGAGATGTTGGTAATTCCGAAGGTTTATCGAGAGCAGTTTTGCGTGTTTGCTACTGAAACAGCTTCTGCCATCTAGGTTGCTCTAAATCAAAATCGTATGTCATACCATTTTTATTGGCCCAATTGTTTCCAAGAGATGAAAATTTGCAAAAACCTGCGATAGCTGTCAGAAGGTAGGCCATATGGGCTCCTTCTATCATTGTGCCAACTATTAGCGAAGTGTTTTAAAATTAAATTTAGACACTGTAGGCCCATTTACGCCGAGTAACTAGGGATAAAATATATATTAACTGCGATCTGTGTAGCTTCAAGGTACTCCTGAGGCCATTCCAATCAAAGATTTGCAGACGAGCACCGCCGCCGATGCTGAAAGTAGAATTGTTCAGCCGAACGGGATTTCCTCGCGAAATTCAGACAGATCAAGGAAACGTGCTTTACGAGCAATCTTATGACAGAATTTGGTGGAGAAATTTGGAATACGGTAGTACACAGTTTCGGCATATCACCCGCAAAGCAATCCGGGTTGAAAGAATCATCGAATCATGAATCGTCTGTTCAAAATATTGTGTCTAGACGCAGGAGGCGATTGGGAGACTAATCTGCCGGCAATATTATTTGCCAAGCGAACTTCAGTTCATGAATCGTTAGGGTATACGCCTGCTGAATTAGTATTCGGAAAGATTTGAGAACAATTCGTAACATTATTGTATGAGAATATTGCAGGAATCGAATCTGAGAATAATTCAGTCACAGAATACGTATTTGACGATAAATAAATTAAGGCACATCCGAGAAACTGCGCACTGAAATCCTCGAGAACAGCAGAAAAGGAAGCTGTGTTAGCGATAAGAAGGCGATTTCGCGAATTTTTATGTAGGAGATATGGTCTGATCTTTGCGCTGAGTAGGACAAAGAAATTATCAGTGCAGTGGATGGGACCGGGGAGAAGTTATTGAGAAGTAGCGGAAGGAACGGTAATGTAAAATTACCGAACAAAAGTACTGAAGCGTGTATCACGTCAATATGATGAAGGCTTATCATCAGAGAACGGGATATGTGAACTATGTTAACAGAGGTAAGAATGGTGGGGAGGAGACCGTTGACGCAATAGATAAGTACGCCTCGTTGTGAAGCAGGCGATTTCGACATGGAATCCACGCTTGTAGGTACCGACGCGACACCGGAAATGCACGAGAAGTTGAAGAATTTAATTATAGAATATAGAGATATTTTTTCGGATAAGCCAGGTTTGACCGATAGGGCCGAAATGGACCTTGAACTTGTGGACAGCACGGTGAAGGTTAGGAGTGCGCCTTACTGCCTGTCGATGCGGCAAAATAGAATTCTGCAAGAAGAAATTGCAAAAATGTTACGCGACGGGATCATTGAAAGTTCTGACTCTGATTTTGCTTGCCTGCATGATATTAGTGGAGGCTCCAGGTAAGTAGAAGCCCTTCGGCCTTGCATCGATTACAGAAAATTGAACCAAGTCATTAAGACAGAATATTTCCCACTGCCCAGTTTAGACGAAATAATAGAAACTGTAGCAGCAGCGAAAATCATATCAACATGTGATCTGAGCAAAGGGTTTTGGCAGGTAAAGATGACGGAAAGAGCGCAGAGATATGCTACTTTCTGTACTAACTTCGGGTGTTACAAACCACTGCGAATGCCGTTTGGGATCAAAAATGCTCCATTCGTTTGTAGCAAATTGATGGCGGCGCTATTCAAAGATTGTACAGATTTTGCCATTCCGTATATGGATGACATTGCTATATTTAGCAACATTTATCTGGATTGGTTGAGAGAGGCGAAATTGGTTCAGCCAGCCATGTAAGTTTGCTCGCGGGACTGTAATGTTCTTAGGTATGAATAGGCAGGTCTTATGAAGCCAAATTACAAAGTCATGATAAAGAGCATCCGCGGCCGACTACAAAAAAAGAGGTTAGTGAGAAAAAATTAATTTCTTACTATAGGCGATTTGTGCCGAGATTCTCAGAGAAATCGGCGGTTCTCACGGATTTGTTAAGGGGAAAACCGCGCCACGGAAAAATTGCATAGTCACAAGAATGCGAAAATTCATTTTTGGAATTGCGTGAAGCTCTGTGTCATGAATCGGTAATTCACGCGCCGGACTTTTTCAAAGAATTCTTGATGCAATGCGACGCATCAGCAAGTGGAGCGGGAATTGTTCTTTCTCAGATTGATGATAACGGTAAGGAGAACCCTGTGTTATTCTTAAGTAAGAAATTATCTCCTACAGAAATGAAATTTTGTACACCAGAGCGTGAGTGTGCTACGATAATTTGGGGCTTAGAGAAACTCAAACATTACTTAGATGGGAATGTATGTCTAAAGGTGAAACGAATCACAACTTCCAGCGGTTACATAAATGCTCAGGGAACAATTTAGGTTGTTGAGATACGCTGGCAGTCGCAGCACCAATATTGTAATTAAATATAGGAAAGGTAATGAATATCAATGAGTGACATTCTAAGTCGCATGTATGGGAGAATGAGCCCCAAGCAGTGTCCGAGATTGCAGAGAGACGTACGTCCTTGGCAACGCGCTTGTAACACAAGCAGTGCGACACAGTGAACTATGCAAATTGACACACAGGAGGCCTTGACTCAAAAGTATCAATTGTAATAGCCTCTTACAAATTTTGTTAAATAGTGAATATTAGACTCCGAGCTTAACCGTCGACCTGTGCACACCTCTCTCTCTCTCGCCAATTATCGCGGCGACCAGAGATAAGTTCGTGCCGGGCCGAAGCGCTACGGCTCAGTGTCAAGTGCGCCTTCATAGTGACTTATGAAAAGTGAACAGTGCTTACTAAGTTTTTTTTGTTTTCTTCTAAATCTGTGAACGTATTGTTTGTGTTTACTTTAAGTTCGCTTGTGAGGAAAACGTCTGATCATCGACGACTTTTCTGCGACGCTTTTCATCACCGGCCATGGAAGATTCAAGAGATCCGTTCCCACCCCCCCCCGAAGCTGTATCCTCAGCACTGCATACTCTGAATAATTTCTATCCAAATCCACCTAACTTTTCCACCACTCCACACCATGCAGCCGTTAGCAGCGAGCCAACCTGCGTATTCAGCCGATGCAATGCAACAATCATCCTTCGAGAGGCAGCCCAGCTCATCAGATAGCACAACAGAATCGCCTTCAGTTGCGCCAGCGACTGCAGTATCCAAATACCAGTAAACAGTGCCTGAGCAGCGTGCCTACTCCTGAACTATCCCGTTATATAATATTATCAATAGCAAACAGATCTACCTACTTGATCAGGCAAATAATATTCCTCAAGATTCCTCTCAAGAAGCATATATTAATACTTCTCCTCCACATATCGAAAATAATTTCTATTTTCTTGCCCACAACCCTCCTGCTCACGCGGAACTCCCAGAAAATAATTAGATCTACTAAAACATGCTAATTTTACCACTAGAGTTAAAGGATCCTACATGGAAGTTGTTAGAACTCTGGGTTGATGATTTCACCCGTCTGAAAAAAAAAATCTATCAACCAAAGGTCTATCCTCAAACATACCTACCGAGATCCAACCAAAGCTACCATCTCAGTAGTGCTCCGAAACGTGCTCTTACTCTGAAGAAGAAATACTCCAAGAATTAGTTGCAAAAAACTTACCTGTGAACGCAAACCATGGCCACTATGTGCAGTAACTCTCTCAAAAACAAACGAAGGAAATGCACTACAATTTAGCGGAACTTTTAATGCTGTCATCACAATAGAAGAGCGTCGCCATAGACCTGGTCCAGTCTGCGTCGGCAATGTCAAAACTACGGACATTCTGAAAACTGTGGCTTTCTACCGCGCTGTGGAAAATGCGGGGTCAACACGCCATTATCGAGTGCGCTAATGAAGAAACAAAATGAATCCGTGATAAGCCACATCGGGCCTCCAGCTGTGAATGTCAGGTTTGGATTTTCAAAGTATTCTATCCAGAATAGTTCTTCCCTCCTAATCGCGCAACCAACCTCCAAACATGCCTCCAACAGTTCTGCCCACACAATCATTCACTCCACCAAACCCTTTCACCGCCCCTTTTCCCCTCCTCACCACCTCAACACCTCAGAGAAAGACCTCGGAACATTTCTCCTTTCGACGCACTATACCCAGACCGACCAAACCGAGACCACCGTCCGTATCAATCGTCGCCTCTTTGGTACTCAGATTTCAAACCTTCAACATTCCCAACTCACTCACTCTCGTAATTTCATAAATTGTTTCCCCAACAAGTTGAAATATTCCTTTCGGAAATGTTAAATCAATAACTCTGTTCTTACCAATTCAATTCTCCAATCTCTGAAATTTTATTATCCTCAAAGTTATGTCTAAAAATATCCCCCCGTCATTCAATCCGCCTAATATCGTGGAATGCAAATGGCGTACGAACACACTCGCACATCCAAGAAACCCATCTGACTCCCTCTATCAAACTTTTCATTCCTGGCTATACGATGTAATGGTATGATCGTCCACGAAATCGTAGCAGTGGTAGTGTAGCCATTTTTACGAAAGATAATATCTCCCATCATCATCTCCCTGAATATGCAAACCCCACGTTTGAAAATATAAGCGTTGCAGTACAGCAAACCGGACAATCCCACCTTATTGTGACCTCAGTGTATAAGCCCCCAATATTCCTTATAAAACAGGCGACATCGATCCACTGTTTTTATCAAATCAACCTACAATTGTTGTTGGGGACTGGAACGCCAAGAATACAGTATGGGGTAGCAGACTCAATTCTCCTGCCGGCATCCTTCTTCTTGCAGATATTGAAAGATTAAATCTAACAGTGCATGCTCCTGATTCTCCCAGCTATTATCCCTACCAATCTTCAATACCAGCAGACATCCTCGACTTCGGTATCTCAAGCAACATTAGCTACAATATTATTGTGGAGCCACACATCGCTCTCCCTTCAGACCATCGACCTCTTCTTTTCTCCTTAAATACTTCATTAAAAGCAGTAACTGCCCAGCTCAGCCTTACTGCCTACAAAAGTCAACTGGCTCACTTTCAGATCCTGATTTCTCGCATTCTACAAATTACCTGGTCACTGAAAGCTCAAGAAATTGATAGAGCCATTGACCTGCCCACCCACACCATCCACGATAGTTTAGATCTAACAGCTCCCCCAATACGTCAACGCAACCCACTACCTCCTATTTCACCAATCTTACAGAGACTATTATATCACAAAAGATACATACGCAATCACTGGCAAAAACATCGTTCCCCCTTCTTAAAATCGTACCTAAACCTACTCACTAAAATAGTAAGACATCTTTTGGCACATCTAACGCCCAATATCTCCACTTCCAAACTCAAATCACAACCAACCGATCACACGCTGTGGAATATCACCGCCGCCTCTGCGCGCTTCTCAACCAATATACCTCCTATCAACCGCGGCATCCGTAGCAACCATCTAGCAGATAAAAGCAAAGTACTAGGTGAATACTTTGCCACAACCTTTACTTCCATCCTTCAGAAAAATCCCCTTTCGTGATCAGTTACCCTCGAAGAAATCCGCCGAACTAGAACAGTCCTGAGATGTCCAAAATTCATATGTCCCACCGAAATTGTGAACCTTTTATCTGTCGCTACTCCAAAAGTTTCCAGTGGTCACGACTTAATTCCAACGTACGTACTTAAACGCCTTCCATTCACAGCCATTTTACATATAACAGCAATATTTAATGCTTCTCTTCGTCTGTCATACTTCCCTCGCAAATGGAAACACGCCCACATCATTCCCATTCTGAAACCAGACAAAACCAAAAACGGACCCGTCAAGCTATCGCCCAATAGTCTTCTGCCCTCCTTAGGGAAAACTGTTTGAAAATGTATCCTCGCCAGATTAATCTCTCCCATCCCAACCAGCATGCTTCATACTCCGCACCAATTCGGTTTTCAACCACTATCACAAATCACCAAATACTAAGACTAACTGAGTGACAGTAATCTGAATGCTTCATGAAAAGAAACACACAGTCGCAATCTTCCTCGACATAGCTAAAGCTTTCGACACCATCTGGCATCCAGGACTGTTATATAAACTTATTCACATCGAACCCTGATATCTTAGGTCTATATCATCAAAAGCTTCTGCCGATCGCACTTTTCTGTCCGCCTTCCGGGAGCCCTTTCATCATTCTTTCCTATAAAAGCAGGAGTACTCAAGGATCTGTTCTCTCTCCCACACTATTTAATCTTTTATACATTGATATACCATCCACCCTCATTCTCCATTGTTCTGTTTGCTGATGACACCGCAATATATTTCTCAAACCGTACATTGATACCGCACAAGAAGACCTGCAACACCACCCTCTTTAAGCTCCGATCAAATAAGAAAATGGCATATCCGGATAAACTCCTGGCAGTCAAGCCAAAATCTTCACGCTCCGTAGACCAAATAATCCTCCCCCGCTCAAGTATCAAGGAGAAAATATAACTTGCCTCAAACAACAAGCCAGTCAAATATCTGGGAGTACTTTTGATAGGCGGCTCATGGAAATCAAATATTCTCCATAGAATAACCCTGGCAACCTGTAGAACTCCACCAATTATATCTCATTCTCAAAAAGTCATCACCCTTTGCAACCCATGTCGCTACTACCTATACCAGTCAAATGATCCGCCCAATTTTATCCTACGTTTCTCCTATCTGGCCTCAGCCAGCAAATCGAACATCCAAAATGATTTAAAAATAAATTCTCCTGAACCATCACTAAAGCTCCATGGTTTGTACCCAACTCCCAGCTGTAACGAACTCTCCGGCATACATTCTATCTCCGTCCATTTCTCCTCCTGTCCTCTCGCTTCTATCCTAAAATTCCCAGATTCCTCAGCCGTACATTCTGAAAATCAAAACAAAATCCTCACCACAATAGACTGGAAGTGCAACTACCGCGACAGTTCTTCGACCCCTCCCTTTAATATCATGCAATCTGATGTGGCTTTTCACATTTAATTCGTATGTACTCAATGTATTCAAGTCTAAGTTTACAATCAATGTTAATTTAATCTGCGTAACATCACTGTATCGTACGCGGATGCTGGAAAGGTTCGGGCCAAGCAGAAAATAAATGAAAAATAAATGGAAAAAATTGAACAAACACCACAAAGCAAGCTACGGCATAGGAAACAATGCTGGTCTTCGCAGTTTTTTCCTCTTCTTTTCCTTCCAGAAGTGAAAGTGAGTGAGTCATCAAGAAAGACTCAGAAATGAAATTAGAAAAACATAAACTCTTGTATTCATTCAGTATGAGAAATTGTATAGTAATTATTTAAGGGTTTTAAAACATTGTGAATATTTGTTAAAGAGTTAATTGAATGTCTACTTAAATTTTTACGTTATGTGGAAGGTATTGTATATTGTTGATGTGTGTGTTTTTATTGGTAACGCAAAATTAAGTGGTTACTAGAGTAAATTCTGGCTACTACATCGTAGGGAGTAGAAAGATTACATAATAACATCATTGTTTGAAATAATTAAACCACATTAAATTAGTTGCTGCTGTAATATGGGTAGATTGCAGGTTAGTAGGGCCTAAAACTTAAAAATGATTGTGAATCAGCCAGGTTAGGCGCAGTTGTGTACCGGCGAGCCAAATGGCCTAGGGTTAATGTTGTTGAATTTTCTGTCTGTGTTGTTTCAATTGCGACGTAAATTCACAGGCATATAGAGTTTGTAGCGTCATGCACAAACGCAATTGTAACGAACGGCCGCGTGGCATATAGGCGACGCTAAGGCACCACGCGTCAGCGATTGTTTACGAGCGGATGACGTCGGCGGGAAAACAACCCTAGAGGCAGCGTGGTGGGGGGAAGGCGAGGTCAGCCCTGGCGAGCGGCGGAACGGGCTTTGGTTACGGACGCGGTGCGGCACGCCGGATCGGAGTCTGTGGGCGCGCTGGCAATGTGTTGCTGTACTGAGGCTGACCTGGGATGTGGAGTCGTAGGTGGGTTGCGGCGTTTCACGCCACATCTAATGCTTGAGATGAAAAAAGGTAGTGGTGTGGTAGCTGCATCTAGGAAATTACTCGTGTAGGGATATTAGTAATTATGTTATATTGTAATAAGGTAAGTATTCGTCCTAAACATTATATTAATAAAACTCTAAATTACTAAAACCTACACTCTGTCTAGTTATTATTGCAAATGCATGACGCCAATATAATACATATTCTCAATAAAAAAATAAAATATCTCCAGATGGTCCTTGATATCAAGTTACAATTTATAATAAGATAAAAGAATGAAAAAACGAATATGAACATCCTGTTGTTGATCCTAGAAATGTAGCTACAAAAATTGAAATAAAGTGTTTTAGATCTAAAACTAATATAGAAAGTCAAATATTTATGTATTTTCACCTAATCGATATGTTAATTGTTTATATTCCAAGGATGTGAAAGATATTTAAAACTTAATTATTTTAGATTAGTATATAAAGGATTTCTGGCAAAGGATATGGTCGAAATAAACTTTTACATAATTGAACGAAAATCTGGTTTATTGAAATTATTGAAATAACAAAGTTTTGCACACGTTGTATGAATGAAAATTTGGTCTATTTCATAAAAATTTTTATAACATTTTATCCAAATCGATTCTGAATATTGAAATATTGTGATTTAGGCATATCAATGGACCTCAACGCATGTAAAATCAATATAAAAATTAGGGTATTTTAGGCAAAACAAGTCTGTTTTGGGGCAAAGGATGGAAACAGAGAATTTATATTAAAATTGTAAAAATGAGAGCATTTTGGAGAAAAACGTTGGGTATATATCTGTTCAAGGGGCCCTGGTTCTCTTATGCACAGGAATATTTCCAGATATTTTCAAAGCAGCAAAAATTAACCCACCTTTTAAAAATACGAACAAAAATGAAATTGAAAATTACCGGCCAATTTCTCTTTCATCAGTTTTCTCAAAAATATTAGACAGGCTTTTCTATACGCAAATGGAAACTGTTCTCCTGAAAAAAAAAAAAAAAAGAAGCATTTTCAGACTCACAACACGGTTTTAGAAAATCAAAATGTAAGGGAACTGCCGTTGTGGAACTCTTCTTTTGCTTGTAGTGATAGTAGAGCTTGTAGTGATAGTGATAGGTGAGTTACTATTTTAGTTAGGGTGATCTTACTATTTTATTAGCAATGCAGAAAAATCAAATGAGCAGCTCGTTTACAGTTGCAAATAGATTTTCTACAATTGGGTAACGAAATATCTACTTTTTCAAAAGTTGCAAATCTCGCGCTTTTAAAAGTTATTATTATTATTATTATTATTATTAGTATTAGTATTATTTCCTAGTTTCTGTAGATATACACTGATGTCGAGGTTCTCAAAATTACCCGAGGCAACAATGATTTGCACGTAAAATGGAACAAGAATAAATCTTGTTTTATAATGGTCAAGTCGTGACTTAAGAATCTACGACTATATTTGCTGTTCCTAATAATGCGGTTTTTGAATTGTCCGTATATGCTTTTCAGTCAATTTACTTTCGCGATCTCTTTGCCATTCCTTGCGACCAATCCATTCGCTGAGATTCACTACTGGTAGCACTTCCACTGCGCGCAATCCATACATGTCCTTCAATTCAACAGCCAGGGGTTGGTACCTTTTCTCAGCAACAGTTGTTACAAGCCGTCATCAGTAGGAGCCACAACATGAATGATTCATGATGTTTTAGATATTTTATCAAACATAACAATATCTGGTCTATTTACTTCTACTGTGTCAGTTAATATTATACTTATCTCACAGAATCTTCGAGCTGATCATTGCTGATTACTTACCTGTACTTGCACTTAAAATATGGTTGTTCACTTTCATGAGGTCGTATCTTTGGCGGGGGCTTGGTGCATTACTTTCACGACGCAGTTGTGTCTCGTAAGGTATTCTGTTTGTGCTAATGCGGGGCATCCACAGCTAATATGCTGGATTGACTCGTTAGTGGATTTACATAGGCGACATCGGCTATCAATTTGCTGACCCATGATGAATTTTTTACAAGCTCTGCCTTTGATAACTTGGCTTTGAATGGGAGAAAATAAATCCTTCCCGTCTCACCGAAGAGGCATCCCCTGGTTCGAAGCCACTCCACTGAGGTTTTGTATTATCAATGTTCTCCGAAGTTAAAGTTGCAAAATCTACCATGAAGTTCCTTTCTTTGCCAGATCACGCGGTCCCTGATGCTTCAGGTAATCAAACTCTTTACGGTTGTGCCAACATAATGGGGGTCATCTTTCTATTTTGATCACAGAGAGCTTTTGTGAACAGTCGAGTTGATAGAGAGAAAGTATCGACGCAGCTTTTCTTCTTGCTGTCGGCACAGTGCCTCCAAGTTACGGAGTCCTCTTCCTTCACTAGCATGAGGTAAGTACAGCCTGTGCTTACTGCCTTGCACTGAACTCTGAGGGTAGTGCAGTCGAGACCTTGTAAGTGTAGTTCTTATTTTCCTGTCGAAAGTCTGCAAGAATGTTTCTGTCCATTTTATTACACTAAATGTGTTGCTATGGGAATAGCCTAAGCATTAATAGTAGATATTTTGCTTCTTTGAATTGATCCACGTTTTGGTAGATTTTATTTACTCGATAGCGTTGCTGTTCTGTACAATTTTGTCTCTAACGTCTGAATCAAAAATTTCCAGCAATTGCAGCATTCCCATATATTTGTAGGAGTCTTCAGTGCCGATATTTTTAATAATTGTGGCCACCAGATATTTGCTATTTTGGATCTTTCATTTTGACTTGCCCGCGGACAACATGAAGGGTAGCGCATTTTTCAATCCCAAACTCTAAACAAACTGCATCGCTGAAACTCTTGACAAGTTCGAGCTCGTTTTGTAAGTGATCTCTATTAGAAGCATATAGTTTGAGATCATCCATGTAGAGCTGGTGCGAGATACGAACATCAGGGTTTTTCTTCAATAAGTACCCATAGCCTGATTGTCTGAGCATTCTGCTCAAAGGGGTGAGTGCTATGCAAATCATAGCGGGCTTAGGCTGTCCCCTTTGAAATATTCCACGACGAAATTGCAATATCTTCCCGTCACGTAACAGGTTCTTCTTAATCTGAAATGAGTTTTCCATTCTGACATTTGCTCTCAAGAAAACGACTGCCTCGATCGATTTTATACAATTAGAGTACTTTAAAAGCCATGAGTGAGGTACCCAATGCGATGTAATCGCACGGATTCAGCTAGTCTTCGGAAATTTTGAGAACCGCTTTATCATAATGTCGTATTCTTAACACCTGATCTTGGGCAGCTATTAAAACGGCTTCTTATTCTATCCTCCATTCTTTCTAGATACTGTCCATGGAGTGGTTCGTCTCTACATAATGTATTTAACATATTTTTTTGGTTGATCCCGGGTTTAGGGTGGCACGGTTCCTTTGGTTCCTTTTATGATTCATTATTTCTCGCGATTCCTATGTTTATAGTTGCGCGGTTCACTTGAATCACTGGTTGAGTGATCGACAATAATGTTGTTGGCATTGATTAAATTTCTTACGCCAAAGCATAAATATATACAATATTACTACGGGTCAAAGCCATATAAAGCTATACATTTTGCAATTAAGAATCATTTCATCTTCATCACGAAACAAAATATCAATTCACACTTAAAATAACATTCCTTTTATGATTCATTATTTCTCGCGATTCCTATGTTTATAGTTGCGCGGTTCACTATAACAACTGAATTATTTATGTTCAATGTTAAATGAGAACAAGTCACCTGATAATTTGTTGGCGTGGAATTGTGTGTATTTTCGCATTTCAAGTCTTCAAATAGGTTTGTGTGTCCACTCAGATGGAAGGTATGCATTTTCTTAAAAGTGAGTGTTCCCTTAAAATAAATTCTCTTAAAAGTGAGGAGTATATAAGACAACGTGAGCGCCGGAGCGACAGCGGAGCGCTGAACAGGTCTCAGAGCGAGGGCCGGAAGGCCTCGCGAACGTAGCACGTTGGATCCGTCGGGTAGCGACGTGCGGTAGCACGTCGCGGACCACTTGGTGAAAAAAATGCGTTGGTTAAAGAATTGTGAACTTAACTACATGCGACTACTACGTATAAACAAGGATTCAGTTCATGGAGTCGATTCTCTTCTAATGAACCGAATCAGTGAATCAAAGGAACCGTGCCACCCTAAACTCGGGATTTACCGGATTCTTGGTTTGAGAGGAGTCACATGGAGATATGAAGGGTGCTTCTCATTACCTACATGTGGGTGATGGAAGCAAAGGTTGAACATATATTTGGATGCTGGTGTATGTGAGAGTACAATTACTGATTGGATGAGTTTTTGTCGAGAGTTATGTTTTGAAGTGCTTGAAGATGAAAGTCAACCACTGGGTGGAGAGGGTGTTGAGGTTGAAATTGATGAGAGTAAGTTTGGTAAAGGAAGTATAATAGGGGCAAAAGAGTGGAAGGGAAATGGGTGTTTGGTGGTGTTGAAAGGGATTCCTCTCGGTCCTTTTTCAAGGTCGTTGAATGTCGTAGCAAGGATGTACTCTTGGACATCATTAAGAAACACAAGCCGAAATCTATTGTGATTTCGGATTGCTGAAAGGCTTATGATTGTCTTAAAGATGAAGGTTTTACCCATCTAAGAGTTAATCATTCTATTACTTTCAAAGATCCTGAAACTGGAGCGCATACAAATGCTATTGAGGGGACTTGGAGTGCGATTAAGCGCGCAATTCCACGCCACGAAGTGGAAAATAATTTTCATCATTATTTAGCTTTTTGTAATAACATTAAAAAATATATAACATAAGTTCAGAGGTGAGTTATTTGTTTATTTTTATTAAACACTTTTAACCTTCATTTCGTAAAAACTATTATTTTTTTCAGAAATAAAGATAATCAAAATACAGTAAATTGAAAAAAAAAAATTGCCGAAATGCGAAGAAGAAACGTGAGTTCACTTTTTATGATATTATTTTATGAGTTGATATTTTAGTCTTAAAATGGGGGGTTTGGGGGGCGATAGCCCCCCAATAATAAAACTTTAAGTAGCATGAATTAGTGAAATAGATTTTCTTTTAAATAATTATATTTATTGCTGTAACATCATGAACTTAACTACACGCGAATACTACGTATAAACAAGGATTCTGTTCATGGAGTCGATTCTCTTCTAATGAACCGAATCAGTGAATCAAAGGAACCGTGCCACCCTAAACTCGGGATTTACCATTTTTTTTCACATTTAATGTTGAGTAGCATCTGAAGTTCAATGTCTGTGCTATTCTGCGTGTCTTGCATAGTCTTGTTTTCAATACTTCTTTCTTCACTAACAAAGCCTGTGTTTCCCATTCTTCGGTCAGATGTTGTGACATGCCGCATTAGTGTGTCAACATGATGACTACCACCTAGACTGCTGGCCAGCTAAAAAGCCGAACTAACGGGACAACTTTTGAAAAATGTCACTGTCAGATGAGAACATACATTTATACTCGATTTAGGGTAGCTTCGATTCGTTTTATGTTAGCTAAAGTTGTTGCCAACCGTCACACAAATACCCTGAATATATTACCTTCAAGCGGTAGGGACATTTTTTAAAATTTAAGTTTGCAATGAAACAATGACTACTTCCGTAGATACCGCCAACATTCAAAGCCATCCAAGTGAAATTGTGTTAGTTTACGAGTGTTGCTAAAGATCTGCATTTTGCGTTTTGGTGCTCTTCGTTCTTTGCGTTTTATCGTTCAATTTATTTATTTAGTAGTACTAGGCGTTTTTGAGTTTTATTTCTTATTTTCCAATTGTTTTCTTTGGTAATAATAATAAATTTAATTGAAATAGTTTTCATTATTTGTTGTTGTTAAGTGTCCCTTTAGTATTTCTTGTTTTAAATTAATTATATTATATTTATTATTATTTTTCTGAATTCATTTTAATTATAACTGGAAAATAATGGTAAGCCTAACAACATCTGGGTCTATACTTCATACTGAACCTTTGAAGATAACACGTTTTCAAAGACTGTCTCTGGTAACAATGGATAAGTTATTGAAAACTTACTTACACTAATGATGATTTTCATTATTTTTTTGAACTTACTTTTAAAAACTAATGAATAATTGAACAGATAAATTAAATGGATGTATTTGCATTGATATTGACATAACTGGACTTTTAGGAACATTTCATTAGATCACTTAAAAACTACCATGTATATCACGTTAATTAACTTCAATAATTGTGGTATTTATTTGCGTTCAATAAAACTCATTACTACCACTTCAAAACGTGAAGGAACTGTTGACACACATCTCAAAAGCATTAATAACCTAGAAGTATGACCGCAGATAACTTTTGAGGTTGTATTTTTCATTTGCACTTGACACTTTTTAACATTTCTTAAGCTCACAATAGTTAATAATGATAATTCTTAATTAACTTAATAATTATTCACAGAGTTAATATTCGTTTATAGATGAACATCTCTTTTTAATTCTACCAAAAAACGAAACATGTATTATTGAACAGTGGACAATACTCGAGACCGCGCGAGGATTGTGAATGAGACAACAAACAAAACAAAAGCGAGAGACTTGATCAGAGTTATAGTTTTAAAAGTTTGCTATTCCGACAGGAAATCTTTCAAGCTGCCATATTGCGATTTTAGTGCGGCCTGATACACGGCCTGGAGTCTACATATCTTCCCATCGCGACTACAGCATTGTGCGTGTCACATGCATTCTATGTACTATGTCTATCTACTCGTACACCAGCTCCAAGGTGGATGACAATGATGCATTGTACGAAATTTTCTTCGATCCATGATTCGAATATATTACTCAGCCCAGTCCACAAGTTCGAATCTGTATTCGGCTACAGGCACCGCCAAACTTCCTATTGCAGATATTTTATTTCTTGGGCCCAAAGCAGACTACAGGAAAGTCTCACTTTTCTATAATAGTCCATACGAGTAATCATTTTCATTGCGTCGTTCGAGATATTCTAACATTCATCAATGCCCAGATATGAGTGTCATTTAAAGAGACAAATTATTATAGAGAAAAAAAATGTGTAGCACAAGTTTTGTAACTTTAGGACCCTTAATTTGGCATTGCTCGGTTGAATTCTGACCTCCTGGAGGATCATCATTGTTGTGTTCATAACCTTAAAATAAGCTGTACGATGGACTGTCCCCTTGATAATTCCACATTGGTTAAACAACGTTCTGTGATTCGTTTCTTTAATTGCTCAAGGTGAATAACCAGCTAATATATAATATAGAAAGACTAAAGTGTATTATGAAAGCTGTACGAACTGGAGTAATTTTTTAGAAACTAGTAGAATGGTTCAAAAGTGGCCGAGATTCAGTGACTGACGAAGACTGCAGGAAATATCATGTTGCAGTGTTTTCAGACACAAGTGGAACGTATTTTGTTATTATCTCAAAGAACAGTGTGTAATAAACAGCCAATACTACTCAGTTATGCTTTTGAAGAAGGTGAAGCCACCAATGGGAAAGAAACGTCGAAGATGGAAGACGAGAGTTGGTGTGATTCTCCATCAAGAAAACCCACATGATGACATTGTTTACAAACCCGTGAAATCATCGATAAATTGGTCTGAGAGGTATGCTTAATCATCTTTACAACTCTGCTTTAGCACTATCTGTTCTATCTGTGTAAGATAAACAGTTCTTTGTAGCGGAAATAAAAAAGCTGATAACCAATTGAGATATTGCATAAATGATAGTAGAGTATTTAAAAAAAGTACTGTTTTGCAAAAAGAAGCTTTTATATTGTCTACTTAATTACTGAATGCCCATATATTTGTAAGTTTTACTTGGCTGATAGATTTGAATAGAGTGCATATCAACATTAATGTTCTCTCACGTCATTTTGCTTTTATGTGGATTATTACACACACGTCCAGACTAGATTTCTTGAATATTTCATTGCTAAAATCATTGACCACAAGGATTTGGCGTTGATCACATGACATTTAATAGAGAATCGCTTCATTCCGAGCTAACACTTTAAAACACTGAAACACTAATTCATTATCCAGGTGAAATAATGTGATACTGGTGTTTCATCACCATAAAGCTTGCAACGAAAATCAGCTGTTGACAAATGTCTAGATTGGACCAAACTAATGCAAAGCCGATAAAGTCTACAGGTGGTGACACTGTAGCTGTCCGGGGACTGTCCGAGGGCTGTCCGAGGACGCATATTGACGTACATAGGACATAGCCTCAGATTAATCTTAAGTTTGACATTAAATATCTATTTTCTCATTTGCAAAAAAAGGGGGGAATGTAATTCCGCACAAATATCCCATTCATTTTATATAAATACATTCTGTCTATATAGAACGTTAGACAATATGTCATAGGTAATGGATATATCGAGACCAAAGAACAGTATAATTCAGTGTAGAAAACCATATAAGTCAAAACTGAAAATATTCACTTGCAGTAATTCGCTTTTAATAGGAAAATTTTCACGGCAAATTATATCCATCTAGTATTAAATTGTACGTTTAATTTATTCAATTTTATAATTAATTATTCCTAATAGTTTTGTTATTCATGAGTGTAAAGTTTAGAGACAAATAAAATAAAATAAATAAAATAAAACGTTTAAAACGTAACTCGCGGGCAAATATTATTTCAGTAAAATAAATAGACTTTCAATCAGTAGACAAAATATTGTTTTGGAATAATAATATTAAGAATCAACACTTCCCGCCATAAATGTATTTACGTGGTGATATAGAAACTTCACTAAGAGAGTTACAGAGACTGATAAGACTAAAAAACGCATTTTAGGCCATTAGTAAACACCATCAATTACATAGACTACTAGAGAAATAAAGAAATAGCCACAAATATTTCTAATACTTTCAGAAAATATATATAATTTAAGATCTTGATTGTACACATTGCAATGAAATGTACTTACAAAAATGTATGCAACATTGAACAGATAAATACACAAATGGTACAATTAGGCTATTTCCTAGAGACGGAATCCCCAACGTTCTCATTCTAAGCTGTATCCGTAGTAACATCAGGAGAAATGTGGCACGCTCTCGTTAGGCACCCTTTAACCCAGGTCCACCGTCAAGCAATGCATTTAGCTCTCAAAACCGTTTTTTGCTCGCCGAAACAATTCAAACGAACCTCCAGCCCCTTCAATAGAGCAACTGTGAATATATATCTCGCAAAGGTGTTCGCTGACTACCAATTTCCGGAATTGCGTGCCTTTGCCAAGTTACATCGAGTATGCAATATTACATTGGCTCTCAATATCTGGCGACTGCATCCCCTTTATCATCTCATCAATTCCCAACAATTGATTGGCAGTCACTTCAAAACCTTATTAGATATCGTTAAACAACTACAGCTATGCATCGTGGAAATTCACGACCGAAAAAATAACCAAAATATCTTAATAGAAGAAATCGAAGTAGATGTTCAACACAATGAGAACGAAAACGACAGCGAAGAGATAATCGAAAAGTCTATCACATACAAATTGGCAAATATAAAACAAGTCGAGAAAGACGTCATCAAAGAAAAAGTAAAGTTAAATGAACAAGAAGAATTTAAAGAAGGAGACGAAGAAATAATGGAATACATGGATGATGAAGTAGAAAAGAAGAAGAACAGAATGGGAGACAATAGTAGAAACGGAGGAGGAAGAAGAAGAGGTTGAAGAATATGAGGATGACGATATAGATTTCATACTCAAAAACGGCCAGCCAAGTGACGCGTATTATGCTGGAGAAGCGCCATTTGAGCGGGAACGCGAGACATTTGAAAGGGAACCTAAATACATGAAAACAAACGACGGTAACGATGTGATCACCCCACCAAAATATCCATACCAAAACAATCCGACAGTGCAAAACGAGGGTGCCAGTGTGTCTACACACAGGCGTGTTTCTGGCCGCTCTCCTACCTGCAACCTGAGGAGGTCCCGCAAACAAAAAAACACCGGAGAACGAGTCTTTCTCAGCGAGCTGGGCGAATTCGAAACGACAACGGCAGAGCTCTACAGCAAGTTCGGCGAGTGGCGGCTACGGTGCATCGAAAAACTCTGCACAAAGCAGCAACAACAGTCGGCGCCCTTCATAATGATGCTGCGTGATATCGAGCTCAACGAGCCACCCATCCCCGAGGAGGAAGAAGACGAACCGCTTAAGTGTGCGGGCTCACGTCAGCAGATCGTCTTCTTACTCCACGCGGCGCCCAACGCCGCCGAGACCACGCGCCTTCCAGCCCGAAGCGCGCTCGCCCACCTGCAGTCGCGGAGCCGAAACCCCTTTGGGTTTCCGCGGGACGTTATCTCCTTCATCACCTTCCGCCTTCTTCAGCAACATATTTGCTATCGGTCCCCTCGCACCCGCTCACGTCAGCGGATCGTCTTTTTACTCCACGCGGCGCCCAACGCCGCCGAGACCACGCGCCTTCCAGCCCGAAGCGCGCTCGCCCACCTTCAGTCGCAGAGCCGAAACGCCTTTTGATTTCCGTGGGACGTTATCTCCTTCATCATCGTTCCGCCTTCTTCAGCAACACATTTGCTTTCGGTCCCTCGCACCCGCTGACATCAGCGGATCGTCTTTTATTTTACGCGGCGCCCAACGCCGCCGAGACCACGCCCCTTCCAGCCCGAATCGCGCTCGCCCACCTGAACTCGTGGAGCAGAAACCCCTTTGGATTTCCGCAGAACGTTATCTCCTTCATCACCTTCCGCCTTCTTCAGCAACAATTTGCAATCGGTGCCCTCCACCCTCACACATGAGCGGATCGTCTTTTTACTCCACGCGGCGCCCAACGCCGCCGAGACCACGCGCCTTCCAGCCCAAAGCGCGCTCGCCCACCTGAAGTCGCGGAGCCGAAACCCCTTTGGGTTTCCGCGGGACGTAATCTCCTTCACCATCCTTCCGCCTTCTTCAGCAACATATTTTGCAATCGGTCCCTCCACCTCTCACGAGCGGATCGTCTTTTTACTTTACGCGGCACCCAACGCCGTCGAGACCACGCGCCTTCCAGCCCCAATCGCGCTCGCCCACCTGAAGTCGTGGAGCAGAAACCCCTTTGGATTTCCGCAGAACGTTATCTCCTTCATCACCTTCCGCCTTCTTCAGCAACACATTTGCAATCGGTGCCCTCCACCCTCACACATGAGCGGATCGTCTTTTACTCCACGCGGCGCCCAACGCCGCCGAGACCACGCGCCTTCCAGCCCGAAGCGCGCCTGCCCACCCTGCAGTCGCGGAGCCGAAACCTTTGATTTCCGCGGGACGTTATCTCCTTCATCACCTTCCGCCTTCTTCAGCAACACATTTGCAATCGGTGCCCTCCACCCTCACACATGAGCGGATCGTCTTTCTTACTCCACGCGGCGCCCAACGCCGCCGAGACCACGCGCCTTCCAGCCCCAATCGCGCTCGCCCACCTGAAGTCGTGGAGCAGAAACCCTTTGATTTCCGAGAACTTTATCCCTTCATCACCTTCCGCCTTCTTCAGCAACACATTTGCAATCGTGGCCTCCACCTCCATGAGCGGATCGTCTTTTTACTCCACGCGGCGCCCAACGCCGCCGAGACCACGCGCCTTCCAGCCCAAAGCGCGCTCGCCCACCTGAAGTCGCGGAGCCGAAACCCCTTTGGGTTTCCGCGGGACGTAATCTCCTTCACCATCCTTCCGCCTTCTTCAGCAACATATTTGCAATCGGTCCTCCACCCTCTCACATGAGCGGATCGTCTTTTACTCCACGCGGCGCCCACGCCGCCGAGACCACGCGCCTTCCAGCCCAAAGCGCGCTCGCCCACCTGAAGTCGCGGAGCCGAAACCTTTGCTCGCGGACGTAATCTCCTTCACCATCCTTCCGCCTTCTTCAGCAACATATTTGCAATCGGTCCCCTCCACCCTCTCACATGAGCGGATCGTCTTTTTACTTTACGCGGCACCCAACGCGTCGAGACAGCGCCTTCCAGCCCACATGAGCGGATCGTCTTTTTACTCCACGCGGCGCCCAACGCCGCCGAGACCACGCGCCTTCCAGCCCGAAGCGCGCTCGCCCACCTGCAGTCGCGGAGCCGAAACCCTTTTGATTTCCGTGGGACGTTATCTCCTTCATCACCTTCCGCCTTCTTCAGCAACACATTTGCAATCGGTCCCCTCCACCCTCTCACATGAGCGGATCGTCTTTTTACTTGCGGCGCCCAACGCCGCCGGACCACGCGCCTTCCAGCCCGAAGCGCGCTCGCCCACCTGCAGTCGCGGAGCCGAAACCCTTTTGATTTCCTGGGACGTTATCTCCTTCATCACCTTCCGCCTTCTTCAGCAACACATTTGCAATCGGTCCCCTCCACCCTCTCACATGAGCGGATCGTCTTTTTACTCCACGCGGCGCCCAACGCCGCCGAGACCACGCGCCTTCCAGCCCCAAGCGCGCTCGCCCACCTGAAGTCGCGGAGCCGAAACCCTTTCCGCAGAACGTTATCTCCTTCATCACCTTCCGCCTTCTTCAGCAACACATTTGCAATCGGTGCCCTCCACCCTCACACATGAGCGGATCGTCTTTTTACTCCACGCGGCGCCCAACGCCGCCGAGACCACGCGCCTTCCAGCCCAAAGCGCGCTCGCCCACCTGAAGTCGCGGAGCCGAAACCCCTTTGGGTTTCCGCGGGACGTAATCTCCTTCACCATCCTTCCGCCTTCTTCAGCAACATATTTGCAATCGGTCCCCTCGCACCCGCTCGCATGAGCGGATCATCGTCTTTACTTTACGCGGCGCCCAACGCCGCCAGGCACGCCTTCCAGCCCAGCGCGCTCGCCCACCTGAAGTCGCGGAGCCGAAACCACTTTGGTCGCGGGACGTAATCTCCTTCATCATCCTTCCGCCTTCTACAGCAACACATTTGCAATCGGTCCCCTCCCCCCCTAATAAGCGGATCGTCTTTTTACTCCACGCGGCGCCCAACGCCGCCGAGACACGCGCCTTCCAGCCCGAAGCGCGCTCGCCCACCTTCATCGGGAGCCGAAACCCTTTGGTTTCCGCGGGACGTTATCTCCTTCATCACCTTCCGCCTTCTTCAGCCACACGTTTGCAATCGGTCCCCTCCCCCCTCTCACATAAGCGGATCGTCTTTTTACTCCACGCGGCGCCCAACGCCGCCGAGACAACGCGCTTTCCAGCCCGAAGCGCGCTCGCCCACCTGCATTCGTGGAGCCGAAACCTCTTTGGGTTTCCGCGGGACGTTATCTCCTTCATTATCCTTCCGCCTTCTTCAGCAACACATTTGCAATCGGTCCCCTCGCACCCGCTCACATCAGCGAATCGTCTTTTTACTTTACGAGGCGCCCAACGCCGCCAGAGACCACGCGCCTTCCAGCCCGAAGCGCGCCCGCCCACCTGCAGTCGTGGGCGAAACCCTTTGGATTTCCGAGGGACGTTATCACTTTCATCATCCTTCCGCCTTCTTCAGCAACACATTTGCTATCGGTCCCCTCGCACCCGCTCATGTCAGCGAATCGTCATTTTACTTTACGCGGCGCCCAACCCCGCGAGACCACGCGCCTTCCAGCCCGAAGCGCGCTCGCCCACCTTCAGTCGCGGAGCCGAAACCCTTTGGGTTTCCGCGGGACGTAATCTACTTCATCATCCTTCCGCCTTCTTCAGCAACACATTTGCATTCGGTCCCGTCGCACCCGCTCACTTAAGCGGATCGTTTTTTACTCAACGCGGCGCCCAACGCCACCAAAACACGCGCCTTCCAGACCGAAGCGCGCTCGCCCACCTGCAGTCGCGGAGCCGAAACCCCTCTGGGTTTCCGCGGGACGTAATCTACTTCATCATCCTTCCGCCTTCTTCAGCAACACATTTGCTTTCGGTCCCCTCACACCCGCTCACGTCAGCGAATCGTCTTTTTACTTTACGCGGCGCCCAACCCCGTCGAGACCACGCGCCTTCCAGCCGGAAGCGCGCTCGCCCACCTTCAGTCGCGGAGCCGAAACCCTCTGGGTTTCCGCGGCACGTAATCTACTTCATCATCTTCCGCTTCTTCAGCCAATACATTTGCAATCGGTCCCGTCGCACCCGCTCACGTCAGCGGATCGTCTTTTTACTCCACGCGGCGCCCAACGCCGCCGAGAACACGCGCCTTCCAGCCCGAAGCGCGCTCGCCCACCTGCAGTCGTGCGAACCCTTTGGGTATCGCGGACGTTATCTCCTCATCATTCTTCCGCCTTTTTTAGCATTACATTTGCTATCGGTTCCCTCGCACCCGCTCACGTCAGCGGATCGTCATTTTACTCAACGCGGCGCCCAACGCCGCCGAGAACACGCGCCTTCCAGCCCGAAGCGCGCTCGCCCACCTGCAGTCGCGAGCCGAAACACCTCTGGTTTGCGGGACGTAATCTCTTAATCTCCGCCTTCTTCAGCAACATTTGCATTCGGTCCGTCGCACCCGCTCCATCAGCGGATCGTTTACCCACGCGGCGCCAACGCCGCCAAAACACGCGATTTCAGCCCGAGCGCGCTCGCCACCTGCAGTCGCGGAGCCGAACCCTGTGTTTCCGCGGACGTTATCTCCTTCATCATTCTTCCGCTTCTTCAGCAAATCGCTATCGGTTCCTCGCACCCACTCACGTCGCGGATCGTCTTTTACTCCACGCGGCGCCCAACGCCGCCGAGAACAGCGCCTTCAGCCCAGCGCGCTGCCCACCTGCAGTCGCGGAGCCGAACCCTTTGTCTTGGTGGACGTTATCTCCTTCATCATTCTTCCGCCTTCTTCAGCATCACATTTGCTATCGGTCCCCTCGCACCCGCTCACGTCAGCGGATCGTCTTTTTACTCCACGCGGCGCCCAACGCCGCCGAGAACACGCGCCTTCCAGCCCGAAGCGCGCTCGCCCACCTGCAGTCGCGGGCCAGAACCCCTTTGGGTCTGGGGACGTATCCTCCATCATTCTTCCGCCTTCTTTAGCATTACATTTGCTATCGGTTCCTCGCACCGCTCACGCACGCGGATCGTCATTTACTCAACGCGGCGCCCAACGCCGCGAGAACACGCGCCTTCCAGCCCGAAGCGCGCTCGCCCACCTGCAGTCGCGAGCCGAAACCCTTTGGGTCGCGACGTATCTCCTTCATCATTCTTCCGCCTTCTTTAGAATCACATTTGCTATCGGTTCCCTCGCACCCGCTCACGTCAGCGGATCGTCATTTTACTCCACGCGGCGCCCAACGCCGCCGAGAACACGCGCCTTCCAGCCCGAAGCGCGCTCGCCCACCTGCAGTCGCGGAGCCGAAACCCCTTCGGTTTCCGCGGGACGTTATCTCCTTCATCATTTTTCCGCTTTCTTTAGCATCACATTTGCTATCGGTCCCCTCGCACCCGCTCACGTCAACGGATCGTCTTTTTACTCCACGCGGCGCCCAACGCCGCCGAGAACACGCGCCTTCCAGCCCGAAGCGCGCTCGCCCACCTGCAGTCGCGGAGCCGAAACCCCTTTGTGTTTCCGCGGGACGTTATCTCCTTCATCACCTTCCGCCTTCTTCAGCAACATATTTGCTATCGGTCCCCTCGCACCCGCTCACGTCAGCGGATCGTCTTTTTACTTCACGCGGCGCCCAACCCCGCCGAGAACACGCGCCTTCCAGCCCGAAGCGCGCTCGCCCACCTGCAGTCGTGGAGCCGAAACCCTTTGGGTTTCTGCGGATGTTATCTCTTCATCACCTTCCGCCTTCTTCAGCAACATATTTGCTATCGGTCCCCTCGCACCCGCTCACGTCAGCGGATCGTCTTTTTACTTCACGCGGCGCCCAACGCCGCCGAGAACACGCGCCTTCCAGCCCGAAGCGCGCTCGCCCACCTGCAGTCGCCGAGCCGAAACCCCTTTGGGTTTGCGCGGGACGTTATCTCCTTCATCACCTTCCGCCTTCTTCAGCAACATATTTGCTACCGCCCTCACCCGCTCACGTCAGCGGATCGTCTTTTTACTTCACGCGGCGCCCAACCCCGCCGAGAACACGCGTCTTCAGCCCGAAGCGCGCTCGCCCACCTGCAGTCGCCGAGCCGAAACCCCTTTGGGTTTGCGCGGGACGTTATCTCCTTCATCACCTTCCGCCTTCTTCAGCAACATATTTGCTATCGGTCTCCTCGCACCCGCTCACGTCAGCGGATCGTCCTTTTACTTCACGCGGCGCCCAACCCCGCCGAGACACGCGCCTTCCAGCCCGAAACGCGCTCGCCCACCTGCAGTCGTGGAGCCGAAACCTCTTTGGGTTTCCGCGGGATGTTATCTCCTTCATCACCTTCCGCCTTCTTCAGCAACCATTTGCTATCGGTCCCCTCGCACCCGCTCACATCAGCGGATCGTCTTTTTACTCCACGCGGCGCCCAACGCCGCCAGAGACCACGCGCCTTCCAGCCCGAAGCGCGCTCGCCCACCTGCAGTCGTGGAGCCGAAACCTCTTTGGGTTTCCGCGGGATGTTATCTCCTTCATCACCTTCCGCCTTCTTCAGCAACACATTTGCTATCGGTCCCTCGCACCGCTCCATCAGCGGATCGTCTTTTACTTCCACGCGGCGCCCAACGCCGCCAGAGAACAGCGCCTTCCAGCCCAAGCGCGCTCGCCCACCTGCAGTCGTGGAGCCGAAACTCTTTGGTTTCCTCGGATGTTATCTCCTTCATCACCTTCCGCCTTCTTCAGCAACACATTTGCTATCGGTCCCCTCGCACCCGCTCACATCAGCGGATCGTCTTTTTACTCCACGCGGCGCCCAACGCCGCCAGAGACCACGCGCCTTCCAGCCCGAAGCGCGCTCGCCCACCTGCAGTCGTGGAGCCGAAACCTCTTTGGGTTTCCGCGGGATGTTATCTCCTTCATCAGCTTCCGCCTTCTTCAGCAACACATTTGCTATCGGTCCCCTCGCACCCGCTCACATCAGCGGATCGTCTTTTTACTCCACGCGGCGCCCAACGCTGCCGAGACCACGCGCCTTCAAGCCCGAAGCGCGTTCGCCCACCTTCATTCGCAAAGCCGAAACCCCTTTCGTTTTCCGCGGGACGTTATCTCCATCATCATTCTTTCGCTTTCTTTAGAAGCACATTTGCTATCGGTCCCCTCGCACCCACTCACATCAGCGGATCGTCTTTTTACTCCACGCGGCGCCCAACGCCGCCAGAGACCACGCGCCTTCCAGCCCGAAGCGCGCTCGCCCACCTGCAGTCGTGGAGCCGAAACCTCTTTGGGTTTCCCGCGGGATGTTATCTCCTTCATCACCTTCGCCTTCTTCAGCAACACATTTGCAATCGGTCCCCTCGCACCCGCTCACATCAGCGGATCGTCTTTCTACTCCACAAGGCGCCCAACGCCGCCAGAGACCACGCGCCTTCCAGCCCGAAGCGCGCTCGCCCACCTGCAGTCGTGGAGCCGAAACCTCTTTGGGTTTCCGCGGGATGTTATCTCCTTCATCACCTTCCGCCTTCTTCAGCAACACATTTGCTATCGGTCCCCTCGCACCCGCTCACATCAGCGGATCGTCTTTTTACTCCACGCGGCGCCCAACGCTGCCGAGACCACGCGCCTTCCAGCCCGAAGCGCGCTCGCCCACCTTCAGTCGCAAGCCGAAACCCCTTTCGTTTTCCGGGATGTTATCTCTATCATCATTCTTCCGCCTTCTTCAGCACACATTTGCTATCGGTCCCCTCGCACCCGCTCACTCAGCGGATCGTCTTTATACTCCACGCGGCGCCTACCGCTGCCGAGACCACGCGCCTTCCAGCCCGAAGCGCGCTCGCCCACCTTCAGTCGCAAAGCGGAAACCCCTTTGGGTTTCCGCGACGTATCTCCTTCATTATCCTTCCGCTTCTTCAGCAACACATTTGCAATCGGTCCCTCGCACCCGCTCCATTGCGGATCGTCTTTCTCCCACGCGGCGCCCAACGCCGCCGAGACCACGCGCCTTCCAGCCCGAAGCGCGCTCGCCCACCTGCATTCGTGGAGCCGAAACCTCTTTGGGTTTCCGCGGACGTTATCTCCTTCATTATCCTTCCGCCTTCTTCAGCAACACATTTGCAATCGGTCCCCTCGCACCCGCTCACATCAACGGATCGTCTTTCTACTCCACAAGGCGCCCAACGCCGCCAGAGACCACGCGCCTTCCAGCCCGAAGCGCGCTCGCCCTGCGTCGTGAGCCGAAACCTCTTTGCTCTGCGGATGTTATCTCCTTCATCACTTTCCGCCTTCTTCAGCAACACATTTGCTATCGGTCCCCTCGCACCCGCTCACATCACGGATCGTCTTTTTCTCCACGCGGCGCCCAACGCTGCCGAGACCACGCGCCTTCCAGCCCGAAGCGCGCTCGCCCACCTTCAGTCGCAAAGCCGAAACCCTTTTGGGTTTCCGCGGGACGTTATCTCCTTCATTATCCTTCCGCCTTCTTCAGCAACACATTTGCAATCGGTCCCCTCGCACCCGCTCACATCAGCGGATCGTCTTTTTACTTTACGCGGCGCCCAACGCTGCCGAGACCACGCGCCTTCCAGCCCGAAGCGCCCTCGCCCACCTTCAGTCGTGGAGCAGAAACCCCTTTGGATTTCCGCGGGACGTTATCTCCTTCATCACCTTCCGCCTTCTTCAGCAACACATTTGCTTTCGGTCCCTCGCACCCGCTCAATAAGCGGATCGTCTTTACTCCACACGGCGCCAAACGCCGCCGAGACCACGCGCCTTCCAGCCCGAAGCGCGCTCGCCCACCTGCAGTCGCGGAGCCGAAACCCTTTGGTTTCCCGGGACGTTATCTCCTTCATCAACGTTCCGCCTTCTTCAGCAACACATTTGCTTTCGGTCCCCTCGCTCCCGCTGATATCAGCGGATCGTCTTTTTACTTTACGCGGCGCCAAACGCCGCCGAGACCACGGCCATCCAGCCGGAAGCGCGCTCGCCCACCTTCAGTCGCGGAGCCGAAACCCTTTGGATTTCCGCGGGACGTTATCTCCTTCATAACCTTCCGCCTTCTTCAGCACACTTGAGGCCCCCCCTCTCACATAAGCGGATCGTCTTTTTACTCCACGCGGCGCCCAACGCCGCCGAGACAACGCGTTTTCCAGCCCGAAGCGCGCTCGCCCACCTGCAGTCGCGAAGACGAAACCGCTTTGGATTTCCGCGGGACGTTATCTCTTTCATCATCTTCGCCTTCTTCAGCAACACATTTGGTATCGTCCCCTCGCACCCGCTCATGTCAGCGAATCGTCTTTTTACTTTACGCGGCGCCAACCCAACACGCGCCTTCCCCCGCCCACCTCAGTCGCGGAGCCGAAACCCCTTTGGGTTTCCGCGGGACGTAATCTACTTCATCATCCTTCCGCCTTCTTCAGCAACACATTTGCATTCGGTCCCGTCGCACCCGCTCACTTAAGCGGATCGTTTTTTACTCCACGCGGCGCACACGCCCAAAAACACGCGCCTTCAGCCCAGCGCGCTCGCCCACCTGCAGTCGCGGAGCCGAAACCCCTTTGGGTTTCCTGGGGACGTTATCTCCTCATCATTCTTCCGCCTTCTTTAGCATCACATTTCTATCGGTTCCCTTGCACCCGCTCACGTCAGCGGATCGTCATTTTACTTTACGCGGCGCCCAACGCCGCCGAGAACACGCGCCTTCCAGCCAGAAGCGCGCCGGCCCACCTGCAGTCGCGAGCCGAAACCCTTTGGGTTTCCGGGACGTATGCTTCCTTCATCATTCTTCCGCCTTCTTTAGCATCACATTTGCTATCGGTTCCCCGCACCCGCTCACGTCAGCGGATCGTCATTTACTTTACGCGGCGCCCAACGCGCTGAGAACTACGCGCCTTCCAGCCAGAAGCGCGCTCGCCACCTGCTGTCGCGAGCCGACCCTTTGGTTCACGAACGTTATCTCCTTCATCATTCTTCCGCCTTCTTTAGCATTACATTTGCATCGGTTTCTCGCACCCGCTCACGTCAGCGGATCGTCTTTACTCCACGCGGCGCCCAATGCCGCCGAGAACACACGCCTTCCAGCCCGAAGCGCGCTTCGCCCACGTGCAGTCGCGGAGCCGAAACCCTTTGGGTTTCCGCGGGACGTTATCTCCTTCATCATTCTTCCGCCTTCTTTAGCATTACATTTGCTATCGGTTCCCTCGCACCCGCTCACGTCAGCGGATCGTCTTTTTACTCCACGCGGCGCCCAATGCCGCCGAGAACACGCGCCTTCCGGCCCGAAGCGAGCTCGCCCACCTGCAGTCGCGGAGCCGAAACCCTCTGGTTTCCGCGGGTACGTAATCACTTCATCATCTTCCGCCTTTTCAGCAACACTTTTACTTTCGGTCCCGTCGCACCCGCTCACATAAGCGGTTCGTTTTTTACTCCACGCGGCGCCCAACGCCGCCAAAAACACGCGCCTTCCAGCCCGAAGCGCGCTCGCCCACCTTCAGTCGCGGAACCGAAACCCCTCTGGGTTTCCACGGGACGTAATCTATTTCATCATCCTTCCGCCTTCTTCAGCAACACATTTGCAATCGGTCCCTTTGCACCCGCTCACGACAGCGGATCGTCTTTTTACTTTACGTGGCGCCCAACCCCGTCGAGACCACGCGCCTTCCAGCCCAGCGCGCTCGCCCACCAGTCGCGGAGCCGAAACACCTCTGGGCTTCCGGGACGTAATCTACTTCATCATCCTTCCGCCTTCTTCAGCAACACATTTGCATTCGGTCCCGTCGCACCCGCTCACATTAGCGGATCGTTTTTTACTCCACGCGGCGCCCAACGCCGCCGAGTACACGCGCCATCCAGCCCGAAGCGCGCTCGCCCACCTGCAGTCGCGGAGCCGAAACCCCTTTGTGCTTCCGCGGGACGTTATCTCCTTCATCATTCTTCCGCCTTCTTCAGCATCACATTTGCTATCGGTCCCGCACCCGCTCCGTCAGCGGATCGTCTTTTACTTCAACGCGGCGCCCAACGCCGCCGAGAACACGCGCCTTCGCCGAAGCGCGCTCGCCCACCTTCAGTGCGGAACCGAAACCTCTGGTTTCCACGACGTAATTCTCATCATCCTTCCGCCTTCTTCAGCAACACATTTGCAATCGGTCCTTGCACCCGCTCACGACGCGGATCGTCTTTTCTTACGTGGCGCTCCAACCCTGTCGAGACCACGCGCCTTCCAGCCCAGCGCGCTGCCAACTTCAGTCGCGGAGCCGAAACACCTCTGGGCTTCCGCGGGACGTAATCTACTTCATCATCCTTCCGCCTTCTTCAGCAACACATTTGCATTCGGTCCCGTCGCACCCGCTCACATTAGCGGATCGTTTTTTACTCCACGCGGCGCCCAACGCCGCCGAGTACACGCGCCATCCAGCCCGAAGCGCGCTCGCCCACCTGCAGTCGCGGAGCCGAAACCCCTTTGTGCTTCCGCGGGACGTTATCTCCTTCATCATTCTTCCGCCTTCTTCAGCATCACATTTGCTATCGGTCCTCGCACCGCTTCGTCAGCGGATCGTCTTTTACTCAACGCGGCGCCCAACGCCGCGAGAACACGCGCCTTCCAGCCCGAAGCGCGCTCGCCCACCTGCAGTCGCGCCGAAACCCCTTTGGGTTTCCGCGGGACGTTATCTCCTTCATCATTCTTCCGCCTTCTTTAGCATCACATTTGCTATCGGTTCCCTTGCACCCGCTCGTCAGCGGATCGTCATTTTGATTTACGCGGCGCCCAACGCCGCCGAGAACAAGCGCCTTCCAGCCCTAAGCGCGCTCGCCCACCTTCAGTCGCGGGCCGAAACCCTTGGTTCGCGGACGTTATCTCCTTCATCATTCTTCCGCCTTCTTTAGCATCACATTTGCTATCGGTCCCTGCACCGCTCACGTCAGCGGATCGTCATTTTCTCACGCGGCGCCCAACGCCGCCGAGAACTACGCGCCTTCCAGCCCGAAGGGGCTCGCCCACCCGGTCGCGGAGCGAAACCCCTGGTTTCTGGGTGACGTTATCTCCTTCATCATTTTTCCGCCTTCTTTGCATCACAGGTATCGGTCCTCGCACCCGCTCACGTCAACGGATCGTCTTTTACTCCACGCGGCGCCCAACGCCGCCGAGAACACGCGCTTTTCCCGCCCGAAACGCGCTCGCCCACCGAGTCGGGAGCCGAAACCTTTGTGTTTCCGGGACGTTATCTCCTTCATATTCTTCCGCCTTCTTAGCATCACATTTCTATTGGGCCCCCTTTCACCCCCGCCAGCGGATCGTCTTCGTACGCGGGGCCCAACCCGCCGAGAACCATCGCCTTCCAGCCGAAGGCGCCGCCCACCTGCAGTCGCGGAGCCGAACCCTTGAGTTTGCGCGGACGTTATCTCCTTCATCACCTTCCGCCTTCTTCAACATTTTTGCATCGGGCCCTCGCACCGCTCACGTCAGCGGATCGTCTTTACTTTACGCGGCGCCCAACGCCGCCGAGAACACGCGCCTTCCAGCCGGCGCGCTCGCCCACCGTCGTGGGCCAAACCTCTTTGCTCTGCGGATGTTATCTCCTTCATCACTTTCCGCCCTTTTTCAGCAACATATTTTCTATCGGTCCCCGCACCTCCCGCCCGCGGATCGTCTTTTTTCTTCACGGGCGCCCAACGCGCCGAGAACACGCGCCTTCCCGCCCGAAGCGCTCGCCCACCTGAGTCGCCGAGCCGAAACCCTTTGCTTCTGCGGGGCGTTATCTCCTTTATCACCTTCCGTTCTTCAGCAAATTTTTTATCGGTCCCTGCACCTGCCTCACCAGCTGATCGTCTTTACTTCACGCGGCGCCCAACCCCCGAGAACAGCGCTTCCAGCCCGGGAAACGCGCCCCCACCGAGTCACGGAGCCGAAACCCTTTGCTTTTGCGGACGTTATCTCCTTCATCACCTTCCGCCTTCTTCAGCAACATATTTCATCCCTCCTCGCACCGCTCACGTCAGCGGATCGTCTTTTACTTCACGGCGCCTAACCCCGCCGAGAACACGCGTCTTCTGCCCGAAGGCGCTCGCCACCTGGTCGCCGAGCGAAACCTTTGGTTTGCGTGGGACGTTATTCCTTCATCACCTTCCGCCTTCTTCAGCAACATATTTGCATCGGTCTCCCCCGCACCCGGGTCACGCCGCGGATCGTCCTTTTTCTTCACGCGGCGCCCAACCCGCCGAGAAACGCGCCTTCCCGCCCGAAACGCGCCCGCCCACCTGCGTCGGCGCTAAACCTCTTTGGCTCCGCGGATGTTATCTCCTCATCACCTTCCGCCTTTTTCAGCAACAAATGCTATCGGTCCCCGCACCGTTCCCTCAGCGGATCGTCTTTACTCCACGCGGCGCCAACGCCGCCAGAGACCACGCGCCTTCCAGCCGAGCGCGCCGCCCACCTGCAGTCGTGGGGCCGAAACCTCTTTGGGGTTTTGAGGATGTATCTCTTCATCACCTTCCGCCTTCTTCGCAAAAACATTTGCTATCGGTCCTCGCACCGCTCACATCAGCGGGTCGTCTTTACTCCACGCGCGCCCAACGCTGCCAGCGAACACGCGCCTTCCAGCCCGAAGGGGCGCTCGCCAACCTGCAGTCGTGGAGCAAAACCCCTTGGTTTTTCGGATGTTATCTCTCATCACCTTCCACCTTCTTGCAACACATTTTGCTATCGGTCCCCTCGCACCCCCTCACATCAGCGGATCGTCTTTATCCACGGCGCCCAACGCCGCCAGAGACCACGCGCCTTCCAGCCCAAGCGCTCGCCCACCCGCGTCGTGGAGCCGAAACCTCTTTGTTCGCGGGTATCTCCCATCAGCTTCCGCCTTCTTCAGCAACACATTTGCATCGGTCCTCCCCCCGCTCCCTCAGCGGATCGTCTTTTACTCCACGCGGCGCCCAACGCTGCGAGACCACGCCCTTAACCCGAAGCGCGCTCGCCCACCCATTCGCAAAGCCGAACCCTTTCGTTTTCCGGGACGTTATTCCATCATCATTCTTTCGCTTCTTTGGTAAACATCGGTCCCCTCGCACCCACTCACATCAGCGGATCGTCTTTACTCCACGCGGGGCCCCACGCTGCCGAGACCACGCGCCCTTTCCCGCCTGGAAGGCGCCCGCCCACCCCTTTAGTCGCAAAGCCGAAACCCTTTCGCCCGGATGTTATTCCATCATCATTCTTCCGCCTTTTAGAACACATGCTACGGTCCTCGCACCGCTCCATCAGCGGATCGTCTTATACCCACGCGGCGCCTACCGCTGCCGAGACCAGCGCCTTCCAGCCCGAAGGCGCTCGCCCACCTTCGTCCCCAAAGCAAACCTTTGCCTGCGGGGCGTTATCTCCTTCATTATCCTTCCGCCTTCTTAGCAACACATTTGCAATCGGTCCCCGCACCCGCTCACATTGCGGATCGTCTTCTACCCACGCGGCGCCCACGCCGCCGAGACCACGCGCCTTCCAGCCCGAAACGCGCTTCGCCCACCTGCATTCGTGGAGCGAAACCCTTGCTTCTGCGGGACGTTATCTCTTCATTATCCTTCCGCCTTCAGCAAACATTTGCAATCGGTCCTCGCACCCGCTCCCTCAGCGGATCGTCTTTCTACTTCCAAAGGCGCCCAACGCCGCGAGACCACGCGCCCTTTCCCGCCCGGGCGCTCGCCACCGAGTCGGAGCCGAAACTCTGGTTTCCGCGGATGATCTCCTATCACCTTCCGCCCTTCAGAAAACATTTGCTATGGTCCCCCCCGCTACATCAAGATCCTTTGTCCCCGGGCGCCAACGCTGCTGAGACCACGCGCCTTCCAGCCAGCGCTCTCCACCCTTTAGTCGCAAAGCCGAACTTTTGTTTTCCCGGGATGTTATCCACTATCATTTTTCCGCCTTTTAGCAACATTTGGCATCGGTCCCCGCACCGCTTCATCAGCGGGTCGTTCTCTAGGCGCTACGCTGCGAGAACGCGCTCCAGCCGGCGCGCTGCCCACCTTCGTCGCGGAAACTGGTTTCCGGGACGTTATTCTCTATTATCCTTTCGCCTTCTTCAGCAACACTTTGCAATCGGTCCCGCACCCGTCACATAGCGGATCGTTCACCAGCGGCGCCAACGCCGCGGACCGCCTTCAGCCGGAGGCTGCCCCCTGATTCGGAGCGAAACCCTTTGGTTCCTGGGACGATCTCCTTCATTATCCTTCCGCTTTTTCAGCAACATTTGCAATCGGTCCCCACCTCCATCAGGGCGGATCGTTTTCTATCCGCAAGCCCAACGGCCAGAGACCACGCGCCTTCCAGCCCAAGTCGCCACCTAGCTGGGCGAAACCTGGTTTCCCGCGAGGATCTTCATCACCTTTCCGCCTTCAGCAACATGCATCGTCCCTCGCCGTCACATCAACGGATCGTCTTTTCCCTCGCGGCGCCCAACGCTGCGAGACCACGCGCCTTCGGGCCCAGCGCGCTCGCCATTGTCGCAAGCCGAACTCGTTTCCGGGAGTTATTCCTCTATTCCTCCGCCTTTTTCAGCCAACATTGAATCGGTCCCCTGCACCCGCTCACTCAGCGGATCGTCTTTTTCTCCACGCGGCGCCCAACGCCGCCGGGGACTACGCGCCCTTTCCCGTCCGAAGCGCGCTCGCCCACCTTCAGTCGCGGAGCCGAAACCCCTTTGATTTCCGCGGACGTAACTCCTTTACCATCCTTCCGCCTTCTTCAGCAACATATTTACAACCCGGGCCTCACCCGCTGATATCGCGGATCGTCTTTTACTTTACGCGGCGCCCAACGCTGCGAGACCACGCGCCTTCCCGCCCGAAGCGCCCCGCCCACCTTCAGTCGGAGCAGAAACCCCCGATTTCCGGACGTTATCTCCTCATCACCTTCCGCCTTCTTCAGCAACACATTTGCTTTGGTCTCCCCGCACCGCTCCCTAAGCGGATCGTCATTTAACTCCACACGGCGCCAAAGCCCCCGAGAACACGCGCCCTTTCCCGCCCAAACGCGTCGCCCACATGAAAAAGCGGAGGCGAAACCCTTTGCTCTGCGGACGTTATCTCCTTCTCATCGTTCCGCCTTCTTCAGCAACACTTTGCTTTCGGTCCCCCCGCTCCCGCTGATATCAGCGGATCGTCTTCCACTCCCACGGCGCCCAACGCCGCCGAGACCACGGCCTTCCAGCCGGGAAACGCGCTCGCCACCTTCAGTCGCGGAGCCGAACCCTTTGGGTTTCCGGGACGTTATCTCCCTTTATAACCTTCCGCTTCTTAGCCGTTTGCAATCGGTCCCTCCCCTTTTCACATGGGGTCGCTTTATCCCCGCGGGGCCAAGCCGTGACAATGTTTTCCGCCCAAAGGGTGCCCCGCAGCAAGACGAAACCGCTTTGATTCCCCGGACGTTATCCTTTATCATCCCTTTCCCCCTTCTTCAGAACACATTTGTATCCCTCGCACCGCCATGTCAGCGAATCGTCTTTTTCTTTGGGGGCCAACCCCCAGACCCGCCCTTTCCCGCCGGGAACGTCCCACCTTCAGTGGGCCGAAACCTTTTTTGGACCCATTCATCATCCCTTTCCCCATTCTTCAGCAAACATTTGCATTCGGTCCCGTCGCACCCGCCCCAAGGGATCGTTTTACCCCGCGGCGCCCAACGCCACCAAAAAAACGCGCCTCCCGCCCAAGGGGCTCCCCCCCATCGCGAGGAAACCCCCTTTTTTTTGGGGGACGACCCTTTATCATCCTTGCCTTTTTCGCCACATTTGCTTTTTTCCCCCACCCCCTCCGTCCGCGAATCGTCTTTTACTTTTCGGGGGCCCAACCCCTCGAGACCACGCGCCCCCCAGCGCGCGTGCCCCCGGCCGCGGGCCGAAAAACCCCCCTGGTTTTGCGGACAATCATCATCATCCTTGACTTCTTCGCCCAAAACGGAATCGGTCCTTTACCCGCCCGCAGCGGATCGTCTTTTTTCTTTACCCGGGGCCCCCCCCCGTAGACACGCCCGTGAAGGGGCCCCGCCCACCCTTTAGTCGCGGAGGGAAACCTCTGTTTGCGGGGCGCCCCTTTTCATCCTTCCCCCTTCTTCACAAAATTTGCATTGGTCCCCCGACCGCTCATTGCGGGCGTTTTCCCACGCGGCGCCCCCGCGAAAACACCCATTTTCCCCAAAACGCGCTCCCCACCTGCAGTCGGGCCGAACCCCTTTGGTTTTTGCGGACGTTATCTCCTTTTTTATCCTTCCGCCTTCTTCAGCAACACATTTGCAATCGGTCCCCCCGCTCCTCAACAGCGAATCGTCTTTTTACCCACGCGGCGCCCAACCCCCAGACCACGCGCCTTCAAGCCCGAAGCGCGCCCCGCCCACCGCACGTGGAGCAGAAACCCTTTTTTGGGGCCCGCGGGGGTTTGCTCCTACCCTTTTCCCTCTTCTTCAGCAACACATTTGCTTTCGGTCCAACCGCACCCGATGACATCAGCTGATTGTCTTTTTACTCCACGCGGCGCCAAAAGGCCGACCACGGCCTTCAAGCCCGGGAAAGGGGCCTTCCCCCCCTGAGGGGGCGGAGGGAAACCCCTTTTCTTCCGACCCATCTCCCCTTTATCATCCTTCCGCCCCTTTTAGCAAACATTTTCTTTTGGGCCTTTTGCACCCGGGGTGACATCAGCGGATCGTCTTTTTACTCCACGCGGCGCCCAACGCCGCCGAGACCTCGCGCCTTCCAGCCCGAAGCGGGCTCGCCCACCTTCAGTCGCGGAGCCGAAACCCCTTTCGGTTTCCGCAAGACGTTATCTCCTTCATCATTTTTCCGCCTTCTTCAGCAACACATTTGCTTTCGGTTCCCTTGCACCCGCTCACGTCAACGGATCGTCTTTTTACTCCACGCGGCGCCCAACGCCGCCGAGACCACGCGCCTTCCAGCCCGAAGCGCGCCGCCCACCTTCAGCCGCGGAGCCGAAACCCTTTGGGTTACCGCGGGACGTTATCTTCTTCATCACCTTCCGCCTTCTTCAGCAACACATTTGCTATCGAACTCCACGCACCTGCTGACATCAGCGAATCGTCTTTCTACTCCACGCGGCGCCTAACGCCGCCGAGATCACGCGCCTTCCAGCCCGAAGCGCGCTCGCCCACCTTCAGCCGCGGAGCCGAAACCCCTTTGGGTTTGCGGACGTTATGTCCTTCATCACCTTCCGCCTTGTTCAGCAACACATTTGCAATCGGTCCCCTCGCACCCGCTCACATCAGCGGATCGTCTTTTTACTCCACGCGGCGCCCAACGCTGCCGAGACCACGCGCCTTCCAGCCCGAAGCGCGCTCGCCCACCTTCAGTCGCAAAGCCGAAACCCCTTTGGGTTTCCGCGGGACGTTATCTCCTTCATTATCCTTCCGCCTTTTTCAGCAACACATTTGCAATCGGTCCCCTCGCACCCGCTCACATCAGCGGATCATCTTTTAACTCCACGCGGCGCTCAACGCTGCCGAGACCACGCGCCTTCCAGCCCGAAGCGCGCTCGCCCACCTTCAGTCGCAAGCCGAAACCTCTTTGGGTTCGCGGACGTTATCTCCTTCATCACCTTCCGCCTTCTTCAGCAACACATTTGCAATCGGTCCCCTGCACCCGCTCACATCAGCGGATCGTCTTTTACTCCACGCGGCACTCAACGCTGCCGAGACCACGCGCCTTCCAGCCCGAAGCGCGCTTGCCCACCTGCAGTCGCGGAGCCTAAACCCCTTTGGGTTTCCGCGGGACGTCAGCTCCTTTATCACCTTCCGTCTTCTTCAGCAACACATTTGCAATCGGTCCCCTCGCACCTGCTCACATCAGCGGATCATCTTTTTACTCCACGCGGCGCCCAACGCCGCCGAGACCACGCGCCTTCCAGCCCGAAGCGCGCTCGCCCACCTGCAGTCGCGGAGCGGAAACTTCTTTGGGTTTCCGCGCGACCATATCTCCTTCATCATCCTTCCGCCTTCTTCAGCAACACATTTGCTTTCGCTCCCCTCGCACCCGCTCACGTCAGCGGATCGTCTTTTTACTCCACGCGGCGCCCAACGCCGCCGCGACCACGCGCCTTCGAACCCGAAGGGCGCTCGCCCACCTGCAGTCGCGGAGCCGAAACACCTTTGGGCTTCCATCGCACTGAAGGGGAACCTGTAGGAAGTTACAACAGATCATATGAAATGTTGAAACCCCCAAAATTAATTTCATTCCATCTTTGTATATACACAATAAATAAAGAAATGATATAAGTTTTTAAACAACTGAATACTAATTACTGTCAACTGAGTTAAATGTTTTTAAGAAATTGGCGATATGCCATAATTTTCATAATAATTGGGCGATGTGAATATCGTGTTGTCAATAAGTGGCTAATAACATAACTGGCAATGAAGAAATCAATAGCAAATCAATCAAAAACTATGCCCTAGTAGCATTAGAGCAAGGAATCTTGTTTAACTTATGAATTGTATGCATCACTTATGAGTGTTCAAATGGAACACTTTCAAACAAATATTTATTTTTTTCCCACATTCGGTTGCATTTTAAAAGTAATGTTTGGTGCAATGTAAAAGCACTTATATTTTGAAAAAATACTCTCCGTAGGTTGTGATTGTGTTAAAAAAAACTTTTGTCTGTTTTTATTAGTTTGTGATGGTCAAAAATAATACTTTGGACAAAATTAAAATTTTTTGAGAAAGCATTGTTCAATTACTCAAGAGAGGATAAGTCACCAATTAATATCAATCAATTGCCAGTTCTGGCAGAGAGATTACATGAAAACAAAAGGAGAGAGGTGTTCAAAAGTTACTTGATAAACAATTTAGGAGAGAATCGTCAGAATTGGAACTTATAAGTGTATTATTACCTGCTATATCAACTGCACATGATAATGAACAAACATGAACAAAACAGACTATTTCCATTTTTCTTATAAAATATTACTGATACATTTTTTTCCATTTCCTGAAAACGTTTCTTTGATGGAAGTAGCTCCAATTGAATACGCACATTTCAAACAATCAATGATTTTTTAAGGTATATAATGATATCATTGACAGTAACATGACATTTGAATATTGCTTAACTCAAGGAAACAAAGTTCGTTTGGTTCTGTATTAGGTAACACACAGGAGGTTATGGGAGAGAGGAAATGAGCAGTTCATACAATATTTCTGTTATAATAAAGAATGTACAATTCAATTTATAAAAAAAAAATGAATGAACAAAGTAAACAATACATTTGTTATATACATTCGAAGTTGTGATGTAATTTAATACATAAGCTATGACGCTTATAGCCTTCTTGATCAGTTTGCTGAACGTATTGTTGTATGTGGAGATTTCAATATTGATTTTCTGAGCGAATCCCACGAAAAAGAGCAGTTTCTTAATTTAATTCATTCTTTTAATTTAGATATTACAGTGAACGTACCTACACGGAATACTCTTAAATCACAAACAGCAATAGATCAAATTATAATTAACAAAACCACAACTAGATATGAAATAATAACGAATAATCTAGGTTACAGTGACCATGATGCACAAATTCTTACAATTACTAATAACATGAATACTGACACAATTAATAAAACACGCATGTGCAGAGCATTTACTACAGTTAACATAAAGTTATTTACGGACTACTTGCTGAAAGAATCATGGGAGGCAGTTTATAACGCTATTGACACGAATGAAAAATATAATTTATTTTTCTCAAAGCTTTCATTTCTCTTTAACGCATGCTTTCCTATTAAAAAGAGAAAATTAAACTTTTCACGAAAAAGTAATACTTGGATCACAAAAGGAATTAGAACATCGTGTAAAAATAAACGTACTCTCTATTTTATTTCTAAACGTCATGACGTATCTCAAGATTTCTTATCTACTTCAAAAATACAAAACATTGTTACGAAAAGTCATAAGACAGGCTAAAATCATGAAAAACGATCAGGATATTTTGAACTCAAGTAATAAAACTAAAGCAATGTGGAATATAATAAATAATACTACCAAATCAACTAGAAAACCCGTAGAGAATGTTGTTTTAAAATATAACGATATAAATGTGAACGATCCGGCAACAGTGGCTAATCTCTTTAACCAATACTTTTCGAGAATTGCTGCCGATCTCACTAAGGGTCTTCAGGCACAAAATTCAAAAATAGACAGTTCGCTCAAAATTTTAGACACAATGTTCGTTTCGAAACTTCTTCCTATGAAATTCTTAAAATAATCGGTAAACTAAAAATAAATATTCGTCCGGTTTAGATGAATTCCTGATTCTTTGTTAAAGACTTGTGCGTATGCCATTATACATCCGTTAACTCACATATTTAATGCATCCTTATGCACTGGAACGTTTCCAGATATTTTCAAAACAGCTAAAATTAAGCCGCTTTTCAAAAAAGGCAACAAAAATGAAATCCAAAATTATCGGCCTCAATTCTCTTCGATCAGTTCTTTCAAAAGTATTAGAGACTTTTTACGTACGAATGGAAACCTTTCACTAAACACGACGCGCTTTCAGATTGCCAACATGGATTTAGAAAATCAAAATCAACGGAAACAGCTATATTTTCTTTTCTTAAAGATGTCGCCTCATCATTAGATCAAAACGAGGCACCTATTGGATTATTTTTAGATCTTTCAAAAGCTTTTGACGTCATTGATCATGACATTTTACTTTCCAAATTACCTTCATATGGAATTCGTGGTATTGCTCTAGATTGGTTATGTTCGTACCTTAAACAACGATCTCAGAGTTGAAATACCTTACTGGAATGATGGAACATTACGTACGCACCTTTCCGACTCTTTGCCCGTTGCATGTGGAGTTCCTCAAGGATCGATTTTAGGCCCTATTCTGTTCCTACTTCACGTAAACGATATGCCCTCGACGATTCAAAACGGAAGAACAGTTCTCTTTGCAGATGATACGAACATCCTTTGCAATAAAGAAACCGTAAATAGTACAATATCAGATGTTTTAAATTGGTTCCGAAATAACAAATTAATAGTAAACGAAAGAAAACGGTTTTAATGCAGTTTTCCATTTCAAATAAACAATTCTGTGCTTCATTGAAAATGAACAGTGTACCATTGACTGATGTTAAGGCAACAAAATTTTTAGGTCTCTCAATTCAGTCAAACCTTAAATGGAACGTCCATTTAAATGAATTGAACACACAATTAAGTTCTTTATGCTACGCGTTCAGAATTCTTGCAAATTCAGTCAGCCTTCATACTGCTCGTTGTGTATACTTCGCGAATGTTCATTCCCGCCTGAGATATGGCATAATATTCTGGGAAATACATCTTATAGCTCCAGACTTTTAGATTACAAAACGAATTGTACGAATAATAACCAAATCCCACCCACGTGATTCATGTAAGCCTCTCTTCATTAATCTAGAATTCTACCATTACCGTGTCTTTTTATTTACGAATCAGTGGTTTTTGTAAAAATGACTTGCTCAAGGGCGGGAATATTTTTTCAGAAAATGCAGAAGTCTATTACCATAACACTCGACTTAGAAATCATATTCATCAGGTGACAGTATCAACAGCTCATTACAAAAAGTTCACATACAATACATGTACATTATTTTACAACACTTTGCCAGATGACATTAAACGATTAAATTCAATAGAAAAGTTTAAATCCCAAGTGAAATCGTTTCTGCTGCATAACTGTTTCTATACAATTAGAGACTATACTGAGCATAACAAGAAAAGTAACATTAATTTTAACAATGATACATAATGCATTATTTACCATTTGGACTGTATAAATGAGTATAAACAACCTGTAACAACTATTGTACTACAGCTTCCGGGTCAATGACCCCCATCTCGACCAGGTTTTTCGTCCAGTTTCCCTGATCCATTGAGCAAATGCTGAGATGGCCCCTTGTTTTGCTTCTGGACATAAATGTAACTTCATTTTCTGTGCACGTCTTCTAGAATTCAGTGGGAAATACAATTATTCAAATTATCGTTTCCATGTTGTCGCGGCAGGCAGTAATAAGAGCCAAAATTTATTGCTTATTTATCTTTGACAATAGATTTTATTACATGGGAGTTTTTTTGTTTTTTTTTCTCCCTTTCAAAATTCAAAATTTATTGCTTATTTATCCTTGAGAATAGATTTTATTACATGGGAGTTTTTTGTTTTTTTCTCCCTTTCAAATTTCAAAATTTAAGTAGTATATGAGTAAGTGTAGGGATCACAGAATTTTGAAAATGTGCACACAATTCACTTTTCCCCATAGCACGTCATACGCAGTTTTTAACTGTTTTTCTGACGTAAAATAAATAAATAAAATATTGTTCTTTTCCAACACAGTGCTCTCTGGAGAACTGTATTTTCCATGTTATAATTTCTTGATTCCTTTAGCAACAACTATCCAAGAGTAATAAATAACAGCGGGATTTTCAAATTCTGCAAAAATACAATAACAAATCATGGTTGACATACACTTAGTTTTTTATGAAAATTTAATTACATTTTTAATATTTACCAATATCTCCAGATTCATGAACTTTGTATAAAGGAAAAGTTTCCCCACCACCCAGGAGGTAAATTCCATGGTGCGTTAGGTTTTTTTAAAAGTGGAAACCTTCACTCAGAGTCCTATTATAAACCACTGAGAGAATGTAATGCAAGATTTCATTGTAGAAGCACCACGACCTGGACTATATTTCCTGAAATGAACATTGTTTAATATCCAAAACATTTTACCAATTCACTTTGTGCTAACGTCAGTAGTCAGCAGCATCAGTGCAAAATTATTTCCTTGACAGAAGAGGCAAATTGAAGCACAATCAGATACATGCGAAGATTCAAGAATGCATTCACAGGTTATCCATTGCAAGAGATTGGTTCTTTCTAGTTAGGATCCAAAGATTATGCATGTTTTTTTTGTCACGCGAAAAACTGAAGGCTAGTATTTGGAAATTAATTTATAATACTTCTTTGTATACTACGTTATTAGTTACTATGAAATTTTCTCTTAATTTCTGTTGGCTGCTTTCACTAATACATAGTTTGATATCTTCAAATTTTTTACCCCTTGAAAATGCAACATAGAGATGCCCATGGGAAAATACTGGGTCTCGTAAGAAAATTCCAACTTTACTTAACGTTTGTCCCTGTGCTTTATTTATCGTCATTGCAAAAGCTAACTTTATGGGGAACTGTTTTCGACGAAGTTGGAAAGGCATTGTTGGATCCGATGGACATAAAACAATCCTAGGTAGTATTACTAATGTGCCTGTACCAATGAGCTCTGCTGTAATGCTATTTTCATATAATGCCTTTACAATTAATTTTGCTCCATTCACCAAACAATTCTTGAGATTCAAATTCCTCACCAACATTACAATTGCATTCGGCTTTAATGGAACTTGTGAGTGGGTAAGCTGGACGGACATAAGGTATTCAGGAACTCAACTGGATATAACTGCTGATCCTGTCCGTGATCACATACCACAGAATCACTGCTGTAATATATTTTAGTTTCTCTTTCTATAAACGTTTCTAGTATTTGCTCAATGATCTCTGAACAACATTTTTTGGGCACAGTATTGCCTTATCAGTGAAATCTTTAATATTGCTACCATTTATTGTGTTTGTAGTAGTCTTCTTTTTGATGGGATCATTTTTCTCACAGAAGCATTGTTCAGGAATGTTCACAGAAAGCGGGTTTAACGGACTATCTGCAGTGAGTTTCTTGCCCAGCAGTGAAAGATATCATCTCTTCCTCAGGCAAATGAACAGGCAATCTTTCAATAGTGTGCGATTTATTTTTCATATATCTTTCATGCAATCGCCAGATTGCTTCTGGTGGTCTGACATACCTGACATTTAAATAAATAGTTGGTTCATTGACATGCAAAGTTCCCTGATCAAGTTCACCGTTTTGAATCTGTATTGCAGCTGCATCATTACCCTTATAAATGTATTTATAAATGTACTTCACAGACTTCACAGAGGAACAAATTTCCACATTCATGTGTGCTTCAATTTTTAATGTGAAATACGGGTTATATGGTACTATCCATAGATTATCTATTTCTACATTTCTGAGGTTCAAAGTTCTTCCATGATTCCTTCGACGGTACAGCGGATAGCCATTCACATTCATTTTTGTTTCCACGCAAAAAGCTTTTGGAAATTTTTTTATGCATTTTCCATCTTCCATGCAAGGAGAATTTGGATTGATCTCACCACAAGGGCCATGCACTATATATCGTATTATTATATTGTGCCATTCTGAGTTCTCTGTTACATCTGGTATTTCTGCTGACACAATGGAGTCAACATCTAAAGGGTCCCGGACTTTATCTTCAGACCTGAATATAAGCAACATGTGAGCATGTGGTAACCGTCGTTTCTGAAATTCGATCACATCAACATAAGCAGTCACTACTTCTAGGACATGCCTGTCATGTAAATCTGCTAGCAGTTGTTTGAGTTTCAAGTAGAAAACTCTGCATGTTAAATCTGGTCTACTTTCTATCTTTTCATGTCTGTTCAAAGAATCTTGAATTTCTTTCCATCTAGGATTAGCTGTGAAAGTCAAAAAAGTATCAGGTTTTCCAAAACGCGCTACTATTGACATTACATCCTGGTAATTCTGTAGCATATTTCGTGGACTACCAATAAAAGATGATGAAAGAATTACGGGGATCCCTGCATTCATTCCCCTAAACTGTGCATTGCTATGTAAAAAGTCCGTTAACCCTTTGTAAGGTTCTGCTCTCAATTCTTTTTGATGAGTTTTAAGGTATGCAATCCGCGACCCTTCTACTTTGACATATGCATCAACAACATACTGCTGGAATAACTTACCAGAGGCATGTAATAAATTGAATTCATCTCTAACAGCCAGTCGATAACAATAATACTGTAATTGAGTTATACTGTTATTAACTCTAGTTCTATAAACATCCACATGATTCATTCCAGGTTTCCATCCTCCATCTCCACATGGGAACAGAAGAGGGGTAACACATTGGGTCACAATGAGGATTTAAGGACGACATAGTAATGAATTGGTCACTACTCCAAACATGAATTACAAAATCCATTTTCCCAGGTGGTGCTCCATCATCAGTAACAAAGGAAGCCGCTATCTCATCACCTGTAGGTAGATATCTACGCCCATCAAATGCATTATTTGTAGAAAATATCAGTTGTTGGTTTTGAACATCTAGAGACATATTTTTAACAAAGGAAAATAATTGTGCATATGGATTTATAACCTGTAACATGTTTTGAAGCCTTTCCATTACAGAAGCTTCACATGGATCATTTTCCTTCCTTGACATTCTATGTTGAAATGCTTCGCAAGAATCAATAAAATATAATCCAGCATAGGAAGGCTGAGAGTACTCTGCTGGAAGCAAACTGCGAGCTACAAGATAAATTTGACCATGAATTTTGAAACAATATGGTCCGCGTGCAGCAAAGTTAGCCCTGTTAACTTGTATTGGAGCAAAAGCAAGAGCATTGTTGTACCGTCGAATTTTTTCTAAGAAATTAATAGATTCATTTCCTAGTATTAAATGTTTTAAAAGACTGGCACACTGTATTGGAGGCAAACTTATTTTCCCATTGTGACAGCACATTGATGATGAACTATTTCTAACTTCTCCTGGAAATAATTTTGCTCTACAATGCCCACAGTAAATGGTCATGGACCCAGCGAAGTGAATGGCTACTTCAGTACTATTTTGTAACTTGCGTGCAATTTTATACGTTGCACATTTTCTGTAATCCACCGAGTCTCTGCTGCTGTCTGGACACTACAACCTGGTCAGCAGGCTGTGGACTGGTTTCATCAGTTTGTACCAGTCTCTGGGTTTTGCTCCACCTGGCATCCCATCGTATTGTCAGAGTTCGTTTCCTTGGCATTCTAACACTCCCAATACCAAATTAAAATAACACAAATGAAATATATATCATGAATATATTTATCAAATTAGTAGCATTAACCAAAACATCCACTAATAAAACCTCGCAATGGAGTGTACAGCAAATAATTGTCCAAATGCAGGTGCAGCGAGTATATATTGTAATTAATAACTCTGCCTGTGAATATTTTAAATAATTAATCACAATATACATGGAAATTGACCAGGAGTGATAAATATAGAAATACTGATTATATATAGAGACCTATTACATCATGTGAAACTGCTATACTTGGACGTATACTTACAGTCAATAATAATAGTGTGACATACCAATATGGGGACATGTTTATTTACAGAATATTTGTCGTAAATGGGCGAAATGGTTAGGGCAAATAATAGGCAATATGGCGCCTTAGTAACGACGTCGTGCTGTTAGGATAAACAAACATTCATATTGACCGTGGAGGTGGCAGCGTGAGTAGGAGGAAATATAAGAGATTTGTGGATTGGTTGAAGAAGCGTCGACTGATTATTAAAACGGAAGTTTGGACATTTTGTCAAAACAAAAGAAAGGCGAGGCATTGTGGGTTTGAAAAGGGAGGATAAGATTCATTCGGTCGCATGTTGTGACGGTGAGCAGTTCGCTCGCGAATAGATTAATGTGTGCATGTTAGGACATAAAAATTTCGGGGGTCTACAATACGTGTTGGGTCTTTGAAATATTTTCGTGTGGTGGAGCAAGAATCGGACTTGAGGGAAATATTCGGACTCTATTTTCGTGGCAGAACCAGAAGTGAACTTGTGATACTTCTAAGATTTGGGGAACGTGTCGAGTTTCAAATATTTTGCTGTGCATTAAAATAAGACTTGGAGTTTTTTCGCGAGTGAACTCTAATCATTCTTGAACTTATAAATGTATGCGGTTTACAAACGATACCGGACTTTGCCTATTTTCTTGCTATAAACGGAAGATAGAACCAAAAGATTTGTTTTGCAGTGTAATCATAAAAGCACTGGATATTTATACGGTGAGAACGGAAATAAGACATAATATAGTGGAGCTGGAACAAATATTTGAGCGGTGCCAAGCGGTGAATCGGCGATGTTCGTTTTTAAAGAAGAGCAGTAAATTCATGGTAATTGAACTTCGAGGCTTTGGAGCTTCAAAGAGGAAGGGAAGGCGTTTCTTCGAGGAACCACCAATCAAGAGCACGCGAAGACCAGAATCGCCGTATAAGGTTCGAACCAGGATATGACTAAGAAAGTTCTCAATGTAAATTGTTTACATTTTAATTTGCTACATTGATAGAAATAAACATTAAGTTTCTCTTGAAAGAAAGATGAAATGATTTTCATTGGCCAATTCAAGCTAATAAGTAGCTAGATCAAATCTCTGTTTTCAGATTCCTCGCCATTCTGTATAGATGACAGATCGGGTAATCGGCTATTAATAGATAATAGCAATTATTTCTGACGTGACCCATCGACTCAGCGGGATAATATTCAGTTTTTTATCAGAGTAATAATAGTTAAAATAGTATCGTAACCTTTTTCCTGGCGCCCATGTTATTAGAAATTTGGAAACGGGTTACGACGAATCGCCCAATAATTGTAGCAGTTAGGGGTATGTTTCAATAGCCTTAGTAGTTCTGTGCTCCAATTAAATAAAAACCTGAAAAAGCGAACAGTGTATAAACATCTATACAGTGTATAATCAGATTATTAGACGTATTACGTAATTCCGTAGATAACACATTAAATATATAAAATATATATATATATATATATATATATATATATATATAAGACTATATACAAAATTACATTGAATACTTACAATACAATTAATAAATTGTTCACACAATCGTCTTAACGAAATGCACAATAGGGATGCTTTCCGCTTCCAGCCACATGTAGCTGGACATTTCTCTTGAAAGAAAGATGAAATGATTTTCATTGGCCAATTACACGTTGGCCACATGAGTACCGCGTGCACAGGCTTCTTGCCAGCTGGCGTATGCTAGACGAATTACACAAACCCGTAGGTATCACATAAAAGATATATAAGAACATACACAAAATTTTACATTGAACACTTACAACACAATTGATAAATAGTCGCACACACATTCGTCTTCACGGAACACACAACAGATTTCCGCTTCCCGCCGCTTCGATCCACATGCGGGAAACACGTGAGTTCTCCTGTTGCGGATGGTGTGCGCATAACCGCCATCTTGACAGGCAGCACGCGGAGGGCACGCTATCGCAGCCGCAAATTTCAAACAACAAAAGTTTCCTAGCATTTTATTAATAACGGAAAGCTTCGTGATTTGCAATGTTTAGTGACCTCCATTCCTGATTATTTTATCTTTTTTTTTGGTACCTCATTTGTTAAAATCCGTTCACTATGAGCCGGGTAGGAGGGACAACAAATTCACGGTTTTAACGAAAATAATATATATGATTATAAATGTCGCATTTGCTAGGAACAAGTAAAATCATTGACTATATCGTCTCAGCTTGTCCAATTCTAGCAAAGACCAAATACCTGATAAGACCGGCATGGTATGTAGTTACATTCACTGATAAGTCTGTACCGCCCTTCTGTGAACATTCCTGAACAATGCTTCTGTGAGAAAAATGATCTCATCAAACAGGTGTTTACTACAAACATAATAAATGGTAGCAATATTAAGTAATGTCTTTGTCTAATAAAGTTGACAGTTATCAACTCATATATGATACTAGTCTGTGCCAATGAATTTATAATTCTTTCTCGGCCAACATTTCCGCTTGATGGTGGGTACATCACACGTTCACGCATTTCTTCGCTCATGAAGTTTATCACATATCTATTTATATTTCTTCATCACGTTCGAGATCGTTTGCTCGAACCCTCATCACAGGGAACATATTTCCTTCTTCCGCAATATGGAAATAGGTCCAATGGTGTGTATGGATCTCGATTTGGGCGCATAATGGAGGGAGTTGTTCGGAAGCTTCTTACTAGACATTCGTTCAATAATGAAACCGTTTCTCGTTTCACTCTTAATTTACCACAGAGTTAAAATAATTCAATTGTTTTATGATTTTTCCCTTCTTCTGAGGTCTAGAAAACAGTTCCCTGGAATTTAATTTCAGAAGCTTCAATCTTCCTTCTATCTGATGGCTCATGCTCCAATTTTCGCAACAAAATTCGAGAACTAACGCCAGCATCTTAAAAATTTTTATTTGAGTACCCTTCGTTTTATTATTATCAAGGATTAAATTAATTGTTACACAATTGTCTAAATATTTTTATCTGATTACTAGGGGGCGGATTTCTCTGATTTTGCATACTACTGTCCATTGCTTCAGGGCATAGCTAAGTGAATTATTTTTACATTGGGTTAGAATTGGATGCTTTGTACATTAATATGTTTGTGCATATTGGATACATTTTCCTTCTTAGAACATATTTGTGTAATTATAGGCGCATATTTTGCATGTTGCATTAAAATGAATACCTATCTCTAAAAACGTTTCATTTTTTCTCAGAAAATATTTATTCGTGAGCCTTCATTGTTTAGAAAGAGCTTGTCACAGATTGGTTTGCTTTCTTTTCTATAGATGATAAAACTTGTGCAAATGTCGAATATTTATAACACATTTTTAAACCAGTCAGAAGAAATGGAACAAGACATACAATGTACATCACTAAAGTAAATATTTACTTCAGTTATTTCTCATCTCTCTATTATTTCAAATAAAGTAGATTCTATTATGTTTCAACAAAAAACCTTTTATTCCAAGTATGCTTCTCCTGAATTTTATCAAGAAAGTGTTATACAGGAAAGGAAATATTATTTTTATTGCATATTAAAGTGAGTCTGTAAGAATTTTTAGGTCATAAATACAAATTTTTAAAATCATTTTAAAAGATTTTTAGGGCATAAAAATCCTCTCTTTAGTTATTATTTATGAAACCAATATACGTAATACTAGCGGTGTGCAGCAAAAACGCTACTGACAATTGTTTGTTTGTTTGTTTATTTATTTTACGTCAAAAAAAAGTTAAAAACTGCGTATGACGTGCTATGGGGAAAAGTGAATTGTGTGCACATTTTCAAAATTCTGTGATCCCTACACTAAGTCATATACTACTTAAATTTTGAATTTTGAAAGGGGAAAAAAAACGAAAACTCCCATGTAGTTAAATCTATTTTCAAGGATAAATAAGCAATAAATTTTGAATTTTGAAAGGGAGAAAAAAAAACTCCCATGTAATAAAATCTATTTTCAAGGATAAATAAGCAATAAATTTTGGCTCTTATTACTTCCTGCCGCGACAACATGGAAACGATAATTTGAATAATTATCGTTCATATAACTGTGTGGGAAATGGAGTCCTGGAGCAGTAACACATGGTTGTTCTAAATCTGCGCACGTGAATGTTGACGCTGCTTTCTTTCTCGACCCATGATGCCAGATGTGTCTTAAGGAGTGATGCACTGAGTATGATAATATAGTCGTAACATCGATATAAGAAATTGCTAAATAAAGAAATCAATTATTTTAATTTTCGGTCCAAATAAAAACTGTTTCATTGCTTTTAGTATTTTTTCCGAGTTCCTAGCTACCGAACAAAAGTAGTGACTCCTTTCACATGGCTAGAGTCTGCATACAATTCCATTAATTTATGTCTGTCCGTTTGATAATAGTGATGCAGATTCAAGAGCATTGTTCCCAAATCATAAAACGGTAACAGAAATAAGAACTTTTTACAAAGACGTTTTCTCAGAAGCAGCTTATGTAACAAGGAAAATTCTCAACCTTCGTGCTCCTCTCTCTTCAAAAAGCTGTTTTAATTCACGAGGGTGAGACCGCCTCGAGGGATGAAGCCGGCTCAAGGGAAATCTACTTAATACGCACAGAGAAGGATTTGCACTTTTACCAGGTTCTTTCTTTAACCGCGCAAATCATTCTCACCAGCCCACCAACCTGGAAGATTTAGCAGAGAAGCACAATCAAGGGGCGAAGAAAAAAAAACGCTTTGAAGATTTGGAGTTTCGTTAATCTAAAGCAGGGGTGTCAAGCTTATTTCATGGATGAAGCATGTTTGTAGTAAAACAATGGCATAATCTGTGGATTTTGATATTGATGTAGTTAGCCCTACTTGCTCTTTGTCAATTTCGAAATTTTTACAAATTTTAAAATTATGCTAATTGATTTCTTTTTTATTTTCAGAAATAATTGAACAGTCAAGTATGGCGTACTATTGTAATACTTATAAAGCAGAATAAAAGTGACCAAATACTTACACCTGCTAATTTAATTCGTTTCGGAATCATGCATTAATAATACTGAATTCCATGGTATTTGCTGAGATAACCGTACAAACGTATGCTTGATTTTTTCATTGCTTTCCAACTTACTGTTCTATTATAATAATTATTACCAACGATATACACCAGCTGACTTAGCTCGGAGACAGCATTACTGCTGTCTCTGAAATAACTCTGACCGGGAGGCAGCCGGTTCGAGTCGTGTTGGCCGCGGATTTTGGACAACAGCTAGATAGATAGATCGAATTCAGCCACTATTTGGAGGATAATCATAGTGGCGGGCGTTTTCCATGGTTTCTCCATTCATTACTAGGCGAATTCCGGAGCACTACCCTAATAAACAGGCCACGGACCGCGCGCAATGTTTCTTATCTCATCCTTGTTCTTTTCCCCTTTGCACACAACACTCTCTTCTCTCTCTCTCTCTCTCTCTCTCTCTCTCTCCTCCTCTCTCTCTCTCTCTCTCTCTCTCTCTCTCTTTCTCTCTTCTTTCTCTCTCTCTTTTTCTCTCTCTCTCTCTCTCTCACACACACACACACACACACACACACACACATACACATGAACTACAATATCACCTACGCTGGGAGCCCAGATGGAAGTTTAGGAATTTTCCACTCTGGTGGACATATTGAAAGGGGAAAACTCTTGCAAGCGTACGTGTAGTTCGGCGCCGGATCTCACTATGAGGATGGGAGGGCCACCTCCCACGATACCAACATTCACCACACTAATAGGACTAATCTAGAGGTTGACGTGCCCCAAACAATTAATCAACCAACGAGATCATATAAATTTTTGAGTGCATTGCGAATAGTGAATAAAGAAAAATGCGTTCTTTAAAAATTAAAACACTCGCCGGTTTCTGGCGTATGATTACATAACTTTCTCTTTTTACGAAGTACCTTCCTAAAGGCTAGAAAGTAACAAATAAATAAAACATTTCGTATGTACTAGTGTTGTGTTCACAGTTTTCACATGGCATACCTTTGTTTATACCTAATTGAGGAGTATTATCAAGCTTTGACAGTTTTTGCCCTCTAATTCAATACACTTCTTAGAAGAAAATTTTCTTCAGGGTCGCAATTTTGACACCCCTCACCTCCAGGATTGAGGAAGGCGCCAGCGAGGTGAAAAGACTGAAAAATCCCCGGACATCAAAGCGAAGAGTTTTCCAGCAGGTAAATTGAGCCCGGGGTCGCAGGGGACCTGGGATTGAGTCCAGACGCGCTCCGCGGCGTAATTTGCAGAGCCTTGCAATCTTCTCGCTTCTACATGGTCGCAAAGGAGTTGATTTCATCATCCAACTCCTTTTTGCATTTTCCTCAGCCAGTTGCTCTTAGAATGTACATTTCTCCTTTACCGAATGAGACAACAGCACGCGAGTAAGAAAATTATATGCGGCTACGCAGGGTGGATAAGAGTCACGACGTTAATTTTAAGAAAGGTGTTTTTTGTAAACTCAGAATTTTCATAATAAAATACTATTTAAATATCAACTATATCTACAATAGATTAATAGAAATTGATCTTATATTTGGATAACACATATAATATGTTTAAAAAATTAATTCGTTTGAAATACATTCACTTAAAAAGTGGTTAAAGTTTCTTTGTGGAATGTTGCCATGTCTTACTGGACTGGACTGCGGTATCATATATATATATATATATATATATATATATATATATATATATATATATATATATATATATATATTCACCACTCTTAAAATACTAACATCTACCGGCATATGAGGGTACGTATGAGTAGAAGAAGGAACCGAGCAATGCAAAGGAATTAAGCATGACATTGGAATAATTATATATCAATAAATGTCTCAAGTTATCGTTTATATGTCTCCTGAAATTGTTATAGAGTGGGATAAAACAACTTTAGTATGCAAAAGACAAGTGATAATTACATAAAATTATGACACCAAATACACACACAAACATATATATATATATATATATATATATATATATATATATATATATATATTGACGTAACCGAATATTGGATTAAAAATAAATACACTTATTTTTGTTATTACTGTTCAGAAGCGTGCCCCAACCGGGTGCGACCTAAATCACTTCGCACGGCCATCTACGCCGCTCCTTAGCGTCGCCGAGCAAGGGGTGTAGTGTTTAGATAACGCCTCGAAAACCCTCAGGACCACCGACCAGGCTCCACGCGGGCGGGCGCGGCGACTGCTCCGTGTTTGTTTACAGGAAGTGTGCGAGAGAGCGTTCTGGAAAATTCCATCAAAATTACCGACAAGACGCGTAATCTGTTTGGGAGCAATATTATTTTCGGCGTAGTAACTTTCGGCCAGTAACAACACGTCTTCCAAAATTTCTGTAGAAACTTCTAGAACATTCATGGAAATTGGGGGGGGGAAAGAGGTTCGTGGGCGCTGAGACGCGCTGAGGGCACAGAGAAGCGGGGAGGTCTTTGGACAGAGAGCGGGGACGCCCAAGTCGTGCGGACACGAGGCGGGGACGCTCATGTTGTACGGGCGTGGACGCGGAGGTCATCCGAGTTGTGTAGGCGCTAGGGATAGCGCGAAGTAGCATGATTAGAGGCGATTTGTGGTATTATCGCACCGCGTGTCATTAGATTAAAAAAAAAAAAGAACTTTATCTAGTAATGTTATTTGTTTCTCTGCTCGTTTACGCCCGCGCCGTGTATCGCAAGTTACGCGATTACGAAAATTACGATCTGTCGTCACCGATCTGTCGTCACCGCTACCGCCGACGTCCCAGCTGATGTCGTGGTTAACTCTACTCTCTTGAATGGGAGCAGGCTGCGAGGGAATCCACCTCCGCCCTAAAGGGCGTGCCGTCCAGAAAAAAGGGAGCCCAGCTGTTTGCCTGTTTGGAGGCTGTTCACCCCAGCGCGTCCTTCTGCCGCAGCGGTGATTCTAATAATCGTCGAGCTCCGACAGACAAAACAAACATTCATTACGCCCTTCAGGCTTACCTGGACTGTTGTCAACATTCAGAAGGTGCAGGCCGCGCATTGGCCCCCTTTTTTCTTTTTATTTGTTAGCGCATCTTTTTTTTTTTTTTGCTTTATTTGTTTTAAGTAATTTGATCGTATTAGTTTTTTAAGATTGCATAAAAAAAAAAACAAGGGTTTAAAAAAAAACTGAGCTCAGATAATAATGTCAATTTACCATTTTTAATTTCTCATTAAATTTACATTTTTTTTGTCTTTAAACTTTCTTTCAATTGACCTCTGTCACGTAGCCACGTCCGTCCACAACCTAAATTTCAGGCTCTACCCGTCACCTGAGCTAGCCGGCAATTACAGCACAGGTAGGTGGGGGCGTCGCAAATGGCTTTCCCAAGTGGGGCTCGAATTAGTATCTTTGATACCCCAGTAAAACGCCCTCAAATTTAATTTGTCTTAAAATAAATATTGTTACTTTTGAATTACTGTGTATTGCTGCACGACAAATTAAATTTGAATTTTTTTTATAATATTAAGCAAGAAATGGATGGAAGGACGTTGCTACGAGGTTAATTATTTGTGGACTGTTAATGATATCAGTTGGATTTGTATTCTGTTTGTGAGTGTTACTATTTTTGTCTTGTGTTGTGGAAAATCGTGTGCGCGTTTCAAGAAAAACTGTGAAATCGCATAAGTTATTCAAAATGCTGGACGAATCGGGTGTAGACGTGGAGGTGATGACAGCTCAGGGGATCAGTCTGCGCATGAAATCACCTTAAGTGATCTCATGGAGTTCTAACGAAACAAGCAGAGAATTATGAAAATTGAAAAAGCGAATTAAAGAACCAGATCACGGGAAGTGAGGGGGAAATGGACGAGAAAATTAATTTGCGATTTTCAGAACACGAGAAAAGTGTCGGAAAGATTTGATAGATTAGATAACTGTTTAGATAACCAATCGCAAAACTTGTAAAATTGGAAGAGAGTTCGACCATGAAATCGGATCACTGAAAATCAACTCGAGGGTAGGTGGAGAAATTGAGAACCCCTGTTGAGAAGCTAGGTCAAGAATTGGGAATTAAGGACCGAAACGAAAGAAAATTTAAAAACCTACAGTCTGAAATTCACCAGAAATTACGAGCATGCGACAATAAATAGAGGCGTGTTGTGAGTCAGTAAATGAAACATTGCCGGGGTTACGGCCGAAATGAACGGCAAATTCACTCGGTTGGAAACAAAACTTCACTCTGAAGTTAGTCAAATTCACGAAAGGGTAGAAAAATTGAAAAGATAGGTGATAGTAGTGAGGAAAGTTTCAGGGAAAGGAAACTAAACTAAAGAAAGAAATAGATAAAATGTGATTAATCTGGTAAAGGAAGAAGTAAAAAGAAATGGAAAATCATCCAATTACGAACGCGTCTGCTGGTTCTGGATTAAAATTTTCGTGGGCTCCTCCTCAGAATCTTTGCTTTTCTGGGAAATCGGACGAAAATCCGAAAGTTTTTTGGATCGTGCGAAAATTATATGAATTTGACAAAGGCGGTACCGCCTCACTTAAAACCAAGATTTATGCAGGAACTTTTACGGGTAACGCCGCACACTGGCTCACTGCGTTAACACCTTTCCGCAGACTTGAGGAATTCCGAACTCGTTTTCTTTCACGTTACTGGGGAGAGCAGCGACGTTACGAGTTCGAGAGAAAAATTCTCGAGAGTAGATGGGATAAGCGAAGAAACCAATCATATTTAGATTACGCCATGGAAAAATTTCGGCTATTAAACTATGTGATCCGACGACAGATGATAAAAAGATTATCTGGCTCTTAACCGCACACTTTCCTACTTACGTGCAAAACCTTATTAACAGTGTACGATTTGACAATCTTGATCATTTTCAAGAATTGCTGGCGCAATTTGATAGAACGCGGTCAAACCCTTATGAAGAGAATTGGGACCGAAATCACAGGTTTTCGCCTGAGGAAGATAATCGGAACAGGCAGTCGGGGCGCCGTGATGATCAGGGTCAGAGGAATGGGAACAACCCGTCCGCCACCAAACTCAAATGACCGTAATAATAACACAACTAGTAGGAATGGACATCAGGATTCCATAAGACCGAGTCCGTCAAACTAGAACCGTTTGGGCTTTCTGGGTATCGGGGTTCCAAACGAATTATCTCAGAGATACCAATATTCAATACTGTGTCAGTCAATTATGCCTTTTGACCTAAACGACGACTTGAATGAACCTGTCAGAGAACAGCGAGAAAATGTCCGGTTGTGGAGTTTCTTATTGAAAATCTTAGTGTTCAAGCTTTGATAGACACTGGCAGAAATCAGTGCAATTTCTAGGAAGTTCTACTCAAAACTATTGTGAGCGCATTCCAATACCAACTCTGCCCACTATTAAATGTTTTGTTATTGGAGTGGGGAAAGAAAAAGTAAACCAATTACTATGCAGGCTTTGCTTTCTTTAAAAATCGGGAAATTTTATTTGATGTGCCATGTTTGATCATAGAGGATCTGAATTAGACGTAATACTTGGGGTTGATTTTACGGAAAATAATGGAGTAGTGGATTTTTCTAGGAATCTTGTGAGCTTCGGTGAGAATAGGGAAATTGTAATCAAGGACGACGGTGATGACAAATAGAAATCGGCATTTCATGCGCGTCCTGGAGCATGGGGGAGGACGTGAGTGGGGTCATAGCCCGTGTGCCGCATAATGACTCTTCTGACCACGAACGGCCCCAGCTGCAAAGAATGCTTCTCAAATATGTAAACGTTTTTGATCGTCCTGTACGTCCTATTAAAGACTTTTGCTTTCGAATTCGGTCACCGATGATTCACCTTTTAAAATGAAAATTATCCCATTCCACAGTCGATGAGGGAAGTGATCAAACTGTTAAAACTATGCTTAGCGGGGGTAAATTGAAAGATCTGTAACAGCTTATTTGAACCCTATTGTAGTGGTAAAGAAAAGACGGGGTAAGGATTTGTTTAGATGCTCGACGGATCAACGAGGTTACTATCCCAGAAAACGAGGCACCTCAGAACACTGATGAAATTTTATGGAAATTTAATAAACAAAGATTTTTCGGCTTTAGATTTTTCAAGCTCGTATTGGCAAATTTCAATTCACCCAGACGACAGAAAATTCACGGGATTTTTGTACAACGGGTTGACGTACGTCTGGAAAAGAATGCCAGGAAGAGGGAAGCCCTCGTAAAGAACCCCTACCACTTTCACGTAGGTGACAAAGTACTTGTCAGGACCCCTAGAGTTAGTGATCAGCCTGCTGGATTATTCCATAAATTTTTCCTCTATTTACCGGACCATTTGTTATTGAAACGATTCCGTCCCAAATGTATGCCTCTTAAAAGACTTGGATGGCTCCGCAGGGAAGTACAATTTTTATAATTTAGACCATTTAAAGGTTAAACTATTCTGTAGATTTTATTTAAACCACTGATTGACAATCTCTGACATAATTCTTTCGGTACCTTGGGCTCCCGGCACAGTTTGCGGTCTTCGTGTCGCTGAGAAAATTGAAGAATTTTGATTTAATTATTTTATTCTGATTAAATAGTAGTTAATAGTTTTTTTGCTTTATTTAAGTAAGGGTTGCGCAAATTTTTTCTTGAATATTGAATGTTGTTTTGATTCATTTTTTCTTTAATTATTCACCAGTTATGAATCTAATATCGTAACGTTTTTTGTTTTTTAACGAGATAAAACTCTTAATTTTCAAAATTAAAATTTCTTCAAAACTCCGATTTTTGATCTCTATCCGAAGGGGAGGGCAAATGTGACGTAACCGAATATTGGATTAAAAATAAATACACTTATTTTTGTTATTACTGTTCAGAAGCGTGCTGCCCCAACCGGGTGCGACCTAAATCACTTCGCACGGCCATCTACGCCGCTCCTTAGCGTCGCCGAGCAAGGGGGTGTAGTGTTTAGATAACGCCCGAAAACCCTCAGGGGCCACCGACCAGGCTCCACGCGGGCGGGCGCGGCGACCGCTCCGTGTTTGTTTACAGGAAGTGTGCGAGAGAGCGTTCTGGAAAATTCCATCAAAATTACCGACAAGACGCGTAATCTGATTGGAGCAATATTATTTTCGGCGTAGTAACTTTCGGCCAGTAACAACACGTCTTCCAAAATTTCTGTAGAAACTTCAGAACATTCATGGAAATTGGGGAAAGAGGTTCGTGGGCGCTGAGACGGCGCTGAGGGCACAGAGAAGCGGGGAGGTCTTTGGACAGAGAGGCGCGGGGACGCCCAAGTCGTGCGGACACAGAGGCGGGGACGCTCATGTTGTACGGGCGTGGGACGCGGAGGTCATCCGAGTTGTGTAGGCGCTGGGATAGCGCGAAGTAGCATGATTAGAGTGCGATTTGTGGTATTATCGCACCGCGTGTCATTAGATTAAAAAAAAAAAAGAACTTTATCTAGTAATGTTATTTGTTTCTCTGCTCGTTTACGCCGCGCCGTGTATCGCAAGTTACGCGATTACGAAAATTACGATCTGTCGTCACCGATCTGTCGTCACCGCTACCGCCGACGTCCCAGCTGATGTCGTGGTTAACTCTACTCTCTTGAATGGGAGCAGGCTGCGAGAGGGAATCCACCCTCCGCCCCTAAAGGGCGTGCCGTCCAGAAGAAAGGAGCCCAGCTGTGTTGCCTGTTTGGAGGCCGTTCACCCCAGCGCGTCCTCCTGCCGCAGCGGTGATTCTAATAATCTGTCGAGCTCCGACAGAAAAACAAACATTCATTACGCCCTTCAGGCTTACCTGGACTGTTGTCAACATTCAGAAGGTGCAGGCCGCGCATTGGCCCCCTTTTTTTCTTTTTATTTGTTAGCGCATCTTTTTTTTTTTTTTTTTTGCTTTATTTGTTTTAAGTAATTTGATCGTATTAGTTTTAAGATTGCATAAAAAAAACAAGGGTTTAAAAAAAAAACTGAGCTCAGATAATAATGTCAATTTACCATTTTTAATTTCTCATTAAATTTACATTTTTTTGTCTTTAAACTTCTTTCAATTGACCTCTGTCACGTAGCCACGTCCGTCCACAACCTAAATTTCAGGTCTACCCGTCACCTGAGCTAGCCGGCAATTACAGCACAGGTAGTGGGGCGTCGCAATTAAAATATATACAAAAATCAAATTTAATATGAATAAAGTACACCACAAACCACAAAAAAAACAGAGAAAAACACAGGAAGATGGACATCAATATTATATTAATAAATTCTTCTTAATAAAAATTCCAGATATACTTTATAATTATTCTAGGCCACGAGATCTTTTATCAGTGAATAGTCTACGAGTTAATGGAATATCGTCATCTCGTCCAAAGTAATCGAAGCCAATAGAAGGTTAGCTATTCCACGTCCCATTCTCAACCGTAACTCTTCTTTAAAAATTCATTCCGCTTTAACCATTTACAAATCCATTCTTCGCCCGATATTAACTTTCGCGTGCCCTGATTGGATTTCAGCTGCTCCATCCACATTAAAGAAATACAAATCTTCCAATACAAAATGCTAAGAATAACAGTAAACGCCCCCTGGTTTGTCAGCAACAAGACCCTTCACAACGATCTTGCAATAGAACCAATTACTTCCTTTATTACGAAGCTGGCACATAATTTCTTCAAAAATCTAAGTCATGTGCAAGGTGCAGTCACCTACAAAATAGGAACCAATCAACCCCCACTCTCTCGCCTAAGAAACAGACCTCCAGTGCACATTTTCCTTCAATATCTCTCTGACATTAGATAAGGTAAGAACATTTCTTACATTTACCTGTCCGTCCCATAGTATCTCCTTCCCAAACCCTATCATTACTCTCTAACAATATTTCCTCGCAATAACTTTGGTTGAAGTTATAATCATTACTAGGGTGGTAACACGAAATTACCCCCTTCACGCTTTGCTGATACAAAGTTGCTCGCCCAATCAACTGAAGAGCCTCACGGCTGAACGTTGTAATGTCTGCCAATGTAAAATAAATAAATTTTAAAAAATGTAATATCGTAAGATGAAGAAAATGCAGGATTTTCTTCGCAACTGTTAACAAATTAGAATCAGATGAGATCAACACTGAAGGTTATGGCAAGTGTAGACAGACGAAAAATTCCCGACAGTTGCTTCTGCCGGCGAGCGTACGATCAAAGTGTTCTGAACATTATCCACATTCATTACATTAGACAAGAGATTTCCGTTAACAGTTTCACCATGTGGATATCTTACGCAAATTGCGATATGCCATTAAAAAGAACCGGCCAGGGGAATGAGCTAAAGGTGTTAATGCGTGTATCAGCAGTACGATAATCTCCTTCTCAAAACAATCGAGCGGTACATCATAGCCTTGCTGAGAAGTGCTGCCATACAATTAGTTTCCGACTTCTTTATGATAAAAACTATAACACTAGTGGTGCTAAAACTGCACGTACTTTTAAGTCCGTATGTTCACGCAAAATTACGCGAAAAGTAGGGCCTACTAAAATTTTTGAAAAATTGTACATGACCTTATTTCAAAATCTATCTTTAAGGAACAAATTTCATGAAGAGAAAAATCTCCATACTTCATATTTTTGCTGCAGGATGACTCCGAAAAAATATTTGAAATTTTGCAATTTTTGAAAAATCAGGATTTTTAACCCCAGACCTGCACTATTCTCTTAAACGTCCTTTACGCTATGCAACAAAAAATAAAAACGATGGAGAAATTATTTTGAAAATTTGAAAAATGTTCCAGGAAAGTACCCCCAAAATGCTCCATGTAAGGTACCCCCAAAATTAAAATATCGGTTTCAAATTCAAGGGGGGGGGGGGACATCAGCCATCAGAAATCAGCAGAACGGTTTAGCCTCTAGCGTTGTTCACAGACGGACAGATCCACTTTTTCATTTCCAGGGCCCTGCAAAGAGTTTTTCTGTCGAAATTTCGCTGTTTTTGAGCGCAACATTATATAACTTTCTCTCTACTACGTAAACGGTAGCGAGAAAGTAAACATTAATTTTCTTCCAACAAGCTTGTCATGAACTGAAATCCATAAGAGGTTCAAAAGAAGTGTTTTCTAGGGGGCTTACACCCCTCCAGAATATAGAGGTGAAATGCACGCGCCACAAGCAAATTTTGTGGAGAAAGTGGATCTACAAATGGGATGTACATGGTTTATATATTGTGACATACCAATATGTCACATGAAAATAAACTAACATTTACTTGTAGACTATATGGTGGAACATGCATTAGGAAATATCACGAGAGCAAGGGCTTAGCAACAACCATGAATAAACAATGTAGTTTTTTTTTGTAAATGCATTAAGAGGTCGCTGGATGCCGAAAGTAGAAAATTTGGGATTGGGCGAAGAAGTTTAGACGATCGAAAGGTCAGCTACACCATAATATAATGAACGTATGGATTGGCTGGGTGAGAGAAGGACGGTCAAATGTTATGAAAAAAGAGGAAGGTAGTTTAATACGAAGTCTTCGAGGGTGAATCATGCAGGAAGATTTCATTCTGACCGGCATCGCGTTTCTGAACTGATCGTAGGTTTGTGAGAGGGAACGAGTATAATACAGATAGTCAGAATCGTGTTATCAGATCGTGAAATTTTAAGGACAGTAAATGATATTGCAGATATTGCATGTGGAAGTAATATTGATGCATAAATTGGGACTTTGTCGGGAGTGGTAATCGAGTTCGGGACTATGTCATAGGACGTAATCGGGACTGATAATTTTGATAGTTTGAGACCAGCTTGGGTAGGGGCAGGAGAGGATTTCTTGGAACTTTGGACTACGGCAAGCTCGCAAGATATTTCGACTGAGAAGTCTACGAAAGACATCAACGAAGAATAGATAAGTTAACCGCGGTATAAAATTGTAAATTCAAAGATATCTTGATCAAAGGCATAACATCAAATCATTTTATTAAATTCACTAAATTGTTTGCTAAAAAGGTAACAATAAACTTTGTTAAATTTTGTTGTTTAGAAAAGAAAGTGATCTTTCATTTAGTCAATCCAATCAGTAATGAACTAGGAATAGAATCATTCTATTTCAAATTCCCAGCTGCGCTGTATAGTCTGCGGATCCTATAGTCCATTATAAAGGTAATAAGGATTATAATATATCGTGACCCATTGACCCAGCAAGCCGGACGCTAAGATCTTTGCCAGATATTAATGTAGAGAAATTTTGTATATCTCAATATACGGGAAAAATGAAATGTAAAGAAGTAAATTTTATTCCTCTGGTAAACGTAATTTAATTTTGAAGGTTTCATTTATTTGAAAACTAGTTTTCTGACCGCCCTAATGTATTTTAGAGGATATAATGTACTGAAAGTGCTCAACTCTTTGAATATTCTAAGAATCATCTTGTACGGCTTTTTATAAGTTTGTGTAATTTATATTAAAACTAAGTCTGGCAAAATCGGCACATTTCAAATTCAGCTTCTTATTTAATATAATAGGAACTTGAATTCTAAAGGAGAAAACCCTTGTCGACATGTTTTACCATGGAGGTTACTGCCTCGCGAAAGGGCAGCACTCATTGTGACAAGTGACACCCCCATCCCACCGGTTAAGAATGACATTAGGAATTATGGGCATTTCAGCATCTTTAAACTGGTACACCTGAAGCTGAATACCGATATTTTTCACATGCTACAGTAATCCTCATGCCTGGTGATGTTATATCACTCACATAGAATATGAAGTCAAATTAATGTCAAATCAGGTTTGCCTGCCTTACTCGAAAATGGGATTTTTCATTTTGAAAGAATATTAATGACAAATCTTATACATTAATTACTCTACTTTGTGACCTCAATTATTGAGGCAAACATTTACAAGTTACTTTTATAGTGGTTTTTGGCGCTACAATTAATCTAGTGGTGCTACAACAAACAAACTTTATCGTATTATTTCTATCATTGCTATATTATACTACCACTCAAACCTACAAATATGTTTTCAACCAGCAAACTTTCTTTTTCCGCGCCGAGACTCGACCTTAGATCCTCCGAGTTAACTCGTCACCCTTACTACAATACAGACGGTACGAAAGTACGTATGTTTAGAACTTGGGCCGACGCTTAACAATGTAATTGTCACAACCCAGCATTTCCAACAAGAATTTTTTGTAATTTTCAAAACTACGCACAGTTGGTAAAAAACCAGGCAAGCACATAATTTTTCACCGTTTATAGATACATACGAGGTGAAAATTTAAAGAAAAAAGTTTCAGTTGTTTCTGATAATTTTTTTATTTGCATAAATTTCAAATACAAATTACGCGAAATGTATGGTTTTAAAAAAAATTGTTCATGACCTTTTTAAAGAACTGTTTTTGAAACAGACTTTGTTTAAGACATAAATCGTTATCTTAAGTATTGTAGTTATAAAATATTATTATTATAACTTTTGCAATTTTGGAATAAACGGAGAATTCGCCGAAAATGGGAATGACACCATATTTTTTACCGTGTTCTTGTTACACACGAAGATAACCTTTTATGGAAAACTTTGGAACGGTTTTTGAGAAAGAATTGTTTAAAACATTAAAATTGTCTATGATTCACGCAAACTTTCATGAAAACACTCATATTTTCGAAAGTGACCTTATTTTAAGATCTGTCTTTAAAGGACATATTTCATTAACGAAAAAATCTCTATTTCCAATATCACAGATGTAGGAAGACGCTTAAAACAACTGAATCATTTCAGAAACCCGTCAAGCGCCAAATTGAGAAAAAGTGTCCCAGTTTCCCCGATTATAAAAAATATTTCTTAATATTAAAGCAGTTAATAAATGAATATTTTTCAGGAAAATATGGAATAAGCGATGTGTATATCCTCATGGAACAATATTCCACCGCTAAAGCGCATTTTAAATTTTGGCGTTTGACGGGTTTCTGAAATAAACTATTCAATTGCTGTTTTACAATTTCCGAAAACTAGGATTTCAACGAACGTGAGACCTGCACGTTAAACGTTCTGCCTCTTAAACCTTCTTTACGCTGAGGACGAAGTTTTATCACAATATTAGGCATCATTTTTGAGAAAATGTTGAAGATGTTTTGAGGCTTCATGTAAAGTGCCCTCAAAAATCAAAATATGCTGTTGAAACTCTGAGTGTTAATTGAGAAAGATCGAGGATTATAAAATTTAGAGAAAATAAGCGGAGCGGTTTAGGCACTAGCGTTGACCACACATGTTTATCCGTCAATGGAGTTTTCGGTATCGAGAACTCACAAATCCTGGAATATGACATCACATTAGAGGAAGTAACTTACTATATATTAGGAACAGGATTGATCCACATTTTCGTTCCGTGATCCAGTAATAAGAGTTTTTATACCCCAAATTCACCCCTTTTCGCGAAGGGAAAAGAAGGAGAAAGAGGTGAAGAAGAGAAAGCGATCCCAAAGAAACGAGCCCAAATATTGTAACTGGCCCCGATGTTGCTCCCGCCGCCAACGCTGCCGCTGCCCCTGCCGACGTCAAAGTTCGTACACCAAAAACCCCCTGGGATGATTGATTCATTAGTAATTCCGGGCGCGTCAACTTCTGAGGTCATTAGTCCCGTTAGTGTAGTGCATGTTTTTTATCGGGAGGTGGCGGTGATTTTCCCTCACTGGATGGCGAGATCCGGCGTCGACATAACGTCGATTAACAGTGTTTTCTCCAATCATGTATCTCCCACCAGCTAGTCACTGCTCGAGCCGGAACAAGTTCTAAGTTGCCGATCGGTATCCCGGCATGTGTGGTAGTGTAATGTATGTTATTGTAAGTGTGTGTATGTAAAGGAAGAGAATAGGACAAGGAAGATATAGGTAAGATCTTGCGCGGTCCGTGGTCCATTTGTTAGAGTACTGCTCCGGTATTCGCCTGGTTTGATCGGAGAAATCACGGAAAACTTCCGATCAGAACAGCCTCCCGCTAGAATTCTCCTCCAAACAGCGACTGAATTCGAACTAGCTCACAAGGTAGTGTTCAAAATCCTGCAGCCGTCGGAACTGGAACCTACGACCTTCCCGGTCAGAGGCACTGCTGTGACATCAGTTGATGCACTAAGCCACCGCTTCTGGTCCCCTGGAAGGAAAAAATTCTCGCTTTGTGGGTGTGTCTTTTAAGATGAGATGAGTGCTTGGTTAGTTAGTGTTTCCAGACGCGTCAAGTGCTCATTGAGTCCCGTAAGTGTAGTATAAGATTTTATCGCCGGAGGTGGCGGTGATCTTCCGGCGTTTGATGGTGAGATCCTGCGCCCTCCTACACGTCGACTTGCGGGAAATTCTCATCCAATTATCTCCCGTCAGCGGGACAAACTGTGACCAACGACTAGTCTGTCGATGTAGGTGGTAGTGTAATGCATGTAAGTGTGTGTGTGTGTGTGTGTGTGTGTGAGAGAGAGAGAGAGAGAGAGAGAGAGAGAGAGAAAGTAAGAGGTAATGATAGGCAAGGTGAGATAGGAATGCTCTCGCGCGGTACATACGCTTTTTCTAAGAATACTGCTCCAGCACTCTTCTGGTATAGATAGGAGAAAGCACGGAAAATTACCAATCACAGCAGCGCAGCGGGCCGCTAGAATTCTCCTTCAGGCTGAGGCTGATTTGGATCTAGATATCAAACTAGTGACAAAAACCCAGCCACCGTCGAGACTCGATAAGTAGGAGTAAGAGAACGCAGGGAACCTTCGTACTTGAGGAATTTTATTTGTTGAATATGCTGCATTGATTGACAATTCATCGTTAGATCTCAACACAAACGACTTACTGGGGAGACCCGATGTCCATGTAGACATTCTAGCAGAGATACCGCAGTCATTGCGTCTTCTATCTGAAAACACATTCTGCACTATTAGCGGGTGCGTTAAGAAAGAATCTTAATGTAATGAACCGACCAACGACCTGTGTGCACAAATTTCGACACTAATGACAAAGCTTCCTCACATTCTGTCACCGTATGGGCCTGAATTCTGACGGCCGGTGGCTCTGATCATCAGTTCTTGATAGTTTCTTTGATCAATACCGGGTTCATATCTGAGAAGTACCCAAAAAACGATATACTGCCTTTTCTGATAGATAGTTTTCCGTGGTATCCACCAGGCAAAAGCCCAGCAGTACCCTAACAAACAGGCCACGAACTGCGTGCAATATTTTCTTTCTCTTTCTTGTCCTACCCGTAGCCCCTTACTTGCGCTCACCTCGCTTACACGCTGTAGCGTCATGCACAAACGCAATTGTACGAACGGCCGCGTGGCATAGGCGACGCTAGGCGCACGGGCGCGTGCCGGGGGACGCGTGGCCGGCGCGGGTGGGGCAAGAGCCGGCAATGTGTTGCCGTACAGAGGCTGACTCGATGTTGAGTCGTAGGTGGGTTGCGGCGCTTCACGCCATCTAATGTTTGAGATTAGTGCGAAGTGGTGTGGTAGCCGTAACGGGAAATTACTCCGTGTAGGGATATTAGTAATTACGTTATTTTGTAATAAGGTGGTGGTCTGTTAATAAACCTCTAAATTACTAAGCCCACACTCGTCTGTGTTATTATTGCAAATGCATGACGCCACAACGCTCTACATTTCCACAGATGTCGGAAAACCAGTCGGAAGCTTAGAGCTTGTGCCGACTGTGACGGTCCTTCGCTGATCCGAGATACGTGATTAGGGAATACCTTATAACCCGACATGTATGTCAGTTTTGCATCTCTAAAATTTTTTATATAAAATTATATATTTTATTTTATTGTCAATTATTTTATATTACAAAGATCTAACTCTCCGTCCCCTTTTCTTTCATTCTTTCTTCTCTTTAATTCTTCTCCTTTCATTTCTTAAGATTTTTTTAAAAAAAATTATGTAACTCTGTTAATTCTAATTTTATATTTTTCTTGTATCAGAAAGCTGATGATGATGGCTAAGCCATCGAAAGCTGCTCTTATTGAAATAAATAGTATTGTTGACAATGAAAACGCCGTCAATCATTTCAATTATGTAAATGCCAACTACAACTCACCACTAAACAAATTTGAATCTCGAACTCGGAGAAAGAACACCGCGGCCTCCCGCGATGAAAAGGTGCACTACACGTACGGAACTAATGGCCTTGGCAGTTGATACGCCAGGAAACACGAAATAAAATCAATCAATCAATCCATAGACGTTGAAGCGCCCAACACTAAATACTCACTCAGGCTGGTGTGTGTCCGCATCAAAGGCGCTCGGGCGCGCGCCTTGCCCCCCAGAGCAGCTGTCGAGTGCGCCCGCCCCCGCGGGGGAGAGCATTGCGTCCGCGCGCGGGAGGGGCAAGCGGGCGAGCGGCGCGCGCCGTCCATGATTTACCGGGCGGGCCTGTTTTCCGGACGGTTAACTCGAGCGTCTTAATTGATATTTAGCCAATTGCGCCGCGCTGGACTTCCCCCAATCCCACTTCATCTCCGACCCCGCCTCCGCCTCCGCCCTGCCTCCGTCCACCCCGTCTGCCCCCCCCCCCCGTCCCCCCTCCCCCGGCCCCTCCGCTCCCGTCCCCCACCCCTCTCTCTCCCCCGCGCGCCAGTGTGCGGCTCCGCGCCGGAATTGCGCCGCCGCCGCTGCTCCTAACGTCCGCAGCTTAATTCAGAGGGTCGCCGCGGGGGGCGGGCGCTGGAGACACCGCCCGCGGTGCGCTGGACGCCACGCCGCGCCCACCCTCGTGCAACGAGTCCCGCAAACGCTCTGCTGGGTCCGCTGGCCGGGTTTGGACGGTTCTGCGACCTCGCTTTGATTAGGGCGGCACCGGATGTAGGGGGGTTAGACCGCTCATCATCTACCTGTGGGTACAGGGTCGCAAATGCTGGGCGATCCTTTTGGAGTTGGCGGTAGGATTTTTTTTTCTTTTTTTCTTCGAGATTCTTCCGGTTTCCTTCTTTACAATTTGCTATTGCACGACCGTCATTAAAGTCATCCTTTAATAATTACACTAGGGAACAATTTTTTTTTCATACCTCCAGAATGAAAGCAGGTGTTTTCAAAGGAAACTATCATGCTTATTTCGAAAATTATAAAAGCTTTACGAGGGTTCAAAGATATGAACTTTAAATAAACAAACTACTATAATTTCCTTAATTTATGAGCATGATTCATATGAGATAAACACAAGTTAAATGAAATATGCACATTCGTGCAATAATTTGTAGGTATGAAAATGATTTGCTGATATTTTCCACAACATTGGTAGAGCGAATGACAATGATTTGAGTTTTCTATACAACCACAACCTAAGGATCGTTGTACAGGTGACACACTATTGAACATGGTTTCTCCTGATCACAAACATGACAGTCAAAGTGTAAAAAGAACGCGTTTTGTTATTTCATATCTACATTTCTTATCCTTTTAAGTTTTTATCGGCTTGATTCGCACGTTGTCGATGTGCAGTTTACTAAACCGATTCAATTCTACAGGTCATATGGCGAAATTAATTTTACAAAAATCAATGAATTGTAATGCATTAATGTATTTTAGGCACATGCAAACCACACACGAACTTCACGCGCACTGCGGGTAGCTTCGCATGACAGACAACGACTGACTCAGAATCTGCACCCCCCAACAGTGGGATACTTGTATACTTGCAATAACGTAATGGGCTAAAACAAATCCTTTCGGTGACGATGCACTATAGGAAATGTTAGAGAGCACGTGATATGTTTTCAAAACATGCACTATGACCTACTAAGACCACTACAAAGACCAACTCGTAATTGAGCGCGACAATCACACGCCAGAATAAAGAAGGCAGTCGTCGAATAAACAAGGCAAAAACAACGAAAGCCTAATTATGTTATTTTTTCATGAAAGCGGCATTTATAGGTTTTATGCGTTTGCTTCCACATATTTTAAGGTGCAATTTAAATGTGTTTGCATTAATAGGTAGGTTACGGTATAAAAACACTGTATATTTAAAGCTGTGACGTGATACAGTGTTTTTGATATTCTTAATCTATGTATAAAACTGAGTATGATGCGCACTTTACATTCCTGGAGATAAAAATCGTTCATAATATAAACAGAATACAAAAAATTCTCAAAAAATTGGCAGGGGCAAAATGTGTAAAGGTAAAAAGAGGGACTAGAAAAGAAGGCAAAACGTGACAATTAAAGAATTCAGGAGGTACAAAGCGAGGAGACAAAAAGTGAGACCTCAAGAATTTACGGGGTACAAAGCGAGTAGGCAAAAAGAGGCGAGCCAAACGTGGAGGCAAAATAGCGACAAGTAGTCGCGAAAATGCGTCCACGTGGGTACGCTCTCGCTACTCCAGCACGACGCCCCTCATACCGCACAACCAGCAAAGGGGCTTCGTCCTCGTCTTCGCTTCCGCCCGTCAAAAACGGTGGAGGCAATAAGTGAGAATACAAAACAATAGGGATACAAAAAGTGAGGAGAGAAAAATTGGCAGGGGCAAAATGCGTGGAGGTAAAAAGTGGGGACCCAGAAATAGAGAAGGCAAAAAGTAAGAATTCAAGAATTTAGGGGGTAGAGAGAACGGAGGCAAAAAGGAGCGAGCCGAACGATGAGACAAAATAGCGACAAGTGGCCGCGAAAATGCGTCCGCGTGTGTACGCCTCGCTCCTCCAGCATGACGCGGGCGCCCTTCATCCCCCACCTCCAGCGAAGGGGCTTCGTCCTCGTCTTCGCTCTCGCCATCGCCGCCACTAGTGTCCTCGGCGCGGGCGTACGCGCCCGACGGCGCGGAAGGCCACTCGTGCTGATTGGTGAGCGCGGGTGGGATTGGACCGGACGCACGCTCTGCCACGCCACTCCACTCCCCCCGCCCCCCACTCGCCGGCGGCGCTATCGCCCTCGGCGGACACGAATCCTCACTCGCCTTGGGCGGGCCGGCGCGCTTGGGACTGATGAATCTAGAGCAGTTGCAAGTCTCCATTAACCCACCCACCCCCGCCGGGTCATGTGGTGGATACACACAGAATGGTCACACAGGCAATTGTTGCTAATATTCGCTTCAATTATTACTAGTAATAGTAGTAACTAGTAATTGAAATAAATTCTTCTTCTTGACTGATTGATAAGTGATTTCGGGCGGACCATAGCCAAGGTCGTTATTTCCGTAAGTGTAGTGCATATCTTTCCCTCGGGAGACGGCTGTGATATTTCCCCGCTAGATGGTGAGATCCAGCGCTGACTTACCATCGCCTAGCAGAGATATCCCTATCCAGGTATCTCCTACCAGAGGACACCACTCCAGACGAGACAAACTATAAGTTCCCGACCGGTCTCCCGGCATGTGTGGTAGTGGAGTGCATATTAGTGTGTGTTTAAGTGAAGGGTGAGAATAGCACAGGGATGAGGAAGGAAAGACCGCGCGCGATCCGTGACCCGTTTGCTAGGGTACTGTTCGGGCATCCGCCTTGTATTGATTAGAGAAACCACGGAAAACTACCGATCAGTGCAGCCGGCCACTAGAATTCTCCTCTACATACCGACTGAACTTAACCGAGATTTCTAGCTAGTGTCGAAAATCCAGCCACTGTCGGGGTCGAACCTAGGACCTCTATGTCAGAGGCACTGCAGTGACATCAGTTGACGCCCTGAGCCACCTCTCCTGGTTTCTTTTTCTTCTTCACTTCACGGTGTAGGTAACGACTATTCTGACTTCACACAATAAGCTCTTTCCCTCTTTTCGAAGGTCTTGCAGCATCACTCCTTCCCTTAGGTTTGTAATCTGATTAGTTTTGGCAGTCGGTAATTTATTAGTAAGATATGTTCTTTCCATTTTCTCCAATATTCAGTCACTATTTCTCCGATATTATACACATTCAGTTCTGCTTTTATGTCCTCATTTCTTGTTTTGTCTAATACAGAACTACCGTTAGTTCTTCTGAGGAACCTCTTTTGTACTGTTTGTATTTTATTGACTTCGTTTTGCGAGGGGATTCAACTCAAATCCATACATTAGGATTGGTGTCACCATTTCTTTATGCAGTTTTATTCTGGTATCTTTTCTTGTTTTGTTACTGAGAGTTCTATTAATAGTCCCACGTTCATGTTCAAATTGTTGAATTTTAATTTGATAATCACTGTAACGTCGAACTTTGCTACTCCCCTTGCCTTCCCACTTTAATAGTAATACACTCTTAATCTTTATATTTTTGATTCTGCGTTATTAACGCGAAATAAAAGGAACGCATTTACATATTGGTGTGTGATAAATGGTTTCTAGTATATTGCTATTTCATTGATATTGTAGCGTCGTGTCGCTAAAACAGCGTGGGCACGTGGCGCGTGGTAGGCACCGGATGCGTAGACAAAGGCAGAAGCTATGACGCAGGGTTTTTTTCTGACAGGGTGTGCGCATCGTTAGGGCGGAGGTAATGGAGGCTGTGGGCAGCGTCGCGAGGGCTATTTAAGGGCCGTGAGAACAATAGTTCTTCCTTCTTGGTGATCCTGGCAGCAGCAGCAGTGTAGGTCGTCCGTGAGAGGTGCGAACGTGCACGCGGCGCAAGAAGCCGGCAGTTATTGTCGTGACTAGTGAGACATGTAGTCGGTCTCAGGGCAGGCGGTACTACGCACGGCGAAACATTAGGTAGTATGTTGCGGTGTGGTAACAGTTGTAAATATCTCTCCGAGCAGTGGGGTCTATTTAGTTAGTTAATTGTATACAGTGCGTTGGTTATTTGTGACTACGGTCTAAATTGTGAATAAACCTGATGTTATTACAACCCACTCTCGTCTATGTATTGATTACACCCGTATGACGCCACAATATTCTACTTTAAATTGTCATTCTATCATTTGTTGATGATGTTTTTTTATAATTTACTTTATTCTCATATTTTATAAATTTAAAAAAATAGACAAATGAATTTCCTTATACATAAACGGCCTAATATTTTTTTCATTGGTCAACACGGAATTCAATAAAAGTTTATTATTGTTTTTAATGGTTTGGATAGAAGATCATATTTCTACATTCCATTGTTACTTCAGACTTATCACTTATTATTTAAAAGACGACAGGAAACTTTTACTGTACACCTCCCTGTATGTCAATTGTTGACACAATATTCAACCGTTTGTGTGATTGACTCACAAGAGTTAAAGGACGTTGCATTAAGTAGACCACCCTGGGGTTCGTCCCATCCAATTCATTCAATCGTCCATATTAATTCATCAAGACTGCCTCTGGTAGTGTCAGCTCAACTTGTCAATGAAACTGTACCAACGAAACGGTCCAATGAAGCATTTTCTCTCTTACGTCTTCCTTCATTCATATCATTCAACAGTGGCAAAATGATTTTAATTAATAATTATCCCTAAATCTAAATAAATGATTAATTTCTGCATCTGTAGAAAAATATTTTCTTTTAACATTCTTACTATGCAAAACACTAAACTCAAATAGTTAAGTCGCTGATAATAGACGCATGCTAAACAAATTGTAATTCTCGTATGAACGATAATTCAAGATATTATTCGTCCAAAATTATTGTACCATAATGGGGCGTAATTCTATACTTCATAAAGTTTAATAGTTAGAATGTAATTATTGTAAATGACCTTCAACTCAGAAAAGATGTATAATGTTCAACAGGTAGATAATAATCTTTTTAGAATTAAAACGTGTTACAAATAAGTCCGACTGTGTTTTGAATCCCAATAAGCAGAGATAAAACACTGGAAGAAACGAGCGGAAAAGTGGTGAAGCTTGCAGCACGTGATGTGTTGTCTCCTGTCTCTTTCTCTGAAACCACTCTCACACTCTTTTTTTCATCTCTCGCCCATTCTTTGTTGAATGAATTTCTAGGGGTTCCCCAGCCCGGATATAGACGGTCGAGTGATGCAGCAACCGGTGTGGACGCCAAACCGTCCACTATCGTTGCAGCAATATGAGCAGACACCGGGTGGTCAATGAGTTCGATGATACAGCTGAATAAATGATGAAGGATCAGTGGTGAAATAAAAGAAGCGAGAAACGAGAGAATTCAGAGGAAATCTCCGCAATTCCTCTTTGTCCACCACAAATTCCACTCGCCGCGACAAAGGTTTCAACTCCGACATGTAGAGGCAAAATAACATATATGCACACACTACCACATATGACAGGACACCAGTCGGATATCGAGAACTTATCCCGGCTGGGGCGGTGTCCCGCTGGTGAGAGATACCTAGTTTGGAAAAACCCGTAAGCCGACGTGTAAGATGGCTCCGAATCTGACCATCCAGCGAGAGATAACAATAACCACACAGAAATAATCAATCAGTCACTAGACCGGTTCATCAAACCGGGAGAAATTATTCAGGACGTTAACGGATGCCACTGCAGTGCCTCTGACTGGGAGTTCCTAAGTCCTAGTTCCGACTGTGGCAGGATTTGGCACACTAGTTAGATAGCTAGGTCGAATTCAATTGCTGTCTGGAGGAGAATTCTATCGGCCCACTACTCTGAAGGGTAGAACATGCAAATGTCGGAGCAGTACACTAACAAACGGGTCACGGATCGCGCGCGTTTTTTTCTTTCTCTTCCTTGCCCTATCCTCACCCTTACACACACACAAACACTCACATGCACTACACTACCTCGCATGCCGGAATAACGGTCGGGAACTTAGAGCCTGTCCCAGCTGTGGCGATGCCTCACTGACCGGAGATACCTGGTTGGGGAAAACCCCGTTAGTCGGCTGGTAGATCTGCATCGGATCATAAGTGGGAAGATCAACGTCTCAAGGGAAAAACATGCCCTACACTTTCAGGAGTAACGACCTGAGAGGTTAATACGCCCGGTATCACTAATGAATCAATCAATCAACCGGATCATCAAGCCCGGAAATGGGCGGTCGGGTGGCACAACAGCGGCGTGGGCGCTGCACCTCCCGCTACTCGAGCAGTTCCTGTCGCCAGCGGCGGCGGCGTGGTGGTGGTGCCGGAGGTGGCGGCGGCGGCGATGACGGTGGTGGTGGGGCGTGTGGGGGGCGGGGATGGCGCGGCGGCGGCGTGGGGTGGCGTTGTCGACGGTAGCGGTGGCGGTGGCGGTGGCGGTGGCGGTGGCGGTGACGGTGGCGGCGCGGCGGTGGCGGTGGCGGTGGCGGTGGCGGTGGCTGTGGCGGTGGCGGTGGCGGTGGCGGTGGCGGTGGCGGTGGCGGTGGCGGTGGCGGTGGCGGTGGCGGTGGCGGTGGCGGTGGCGGTGGCGGTGGCGGCGCAGAGGCGATGATGGCGGTGGCGGTGGCGGTGGCGGTGGCTGTGGCGGTGGCGGTGGCGGTGGCGGTGGCGGTGGCGGTGGCGGTGGCGGTGGCGGTGGCGGTGGCGGTGGCGGTGGCGGTGGCGGTGGCGGTGGCGGTGCCGCGCGCCGGGCGGGGCGGCGGGGCGTGGGGGGGCGCGGGCGCACCCGCCGCTTCGCCGCCACCCGCGTGATTAGCTCGCTGCCTCGAGGCGCCGCCGCCGCGTCCGATGCCGTCCGACGCCGTCCCCTGCGGCGCCGCCGCCTGTTGACCTCGCTTCCGCCCAGACGGAAACAGGGTAAGGCTGAGCTGATGATCTCCCGGTCGGTATGTTGATCACCCTAGCCGTGCGAGTTGGATAGGAACTGAGGAAGGACTCGCAATATTTGGATCTGGTTTTATAATAATTACTTTCCGCTTGTAAGTACCTATCCCTTGCCCTGCTGTGCAAAAGGAAGTGTGACGGGAGGGAAGAGAGGAGTCCCATTATTTGCATGAGATTCGTTGATGGAATCAGCGGCGCCTGCCGCCTCTGTCGCACCCGCCTGCCGCTTGCCCACACCCACGTGATTAGCTCGCTGCCGCCTGCTGACCTCGCTTGCACCCAGAAGGGGCGGGATGAAGCTGGTTGAGGTTCAGCTGTGTATGTTCCGGTCGCTTTGTCACCCATCTCAGCCTTGCGAGTTGGATACGAACTGAGGGAGGTCGCGCCACATTTGTATCTGAATATCTTTGCCTCGCCGCGCTCTGCACATCGCTTATTGCACGTTAGCTAGCCGCTTTATTTACTACTTCTAACACGTGAGATGGGAGGAAGCCGAGGAAGGACTCGCAGTATTTGGATCAGATTCGTGGATGGAATCACCAGCGCTGAGTTGGGCGTCGCACCACTCCGCCTCCTCACGAGCACTTACTGCGGTGTTCCTGGCTCCAAAGCCACGTCGGATGCCATCCCATGACACCCTTCGTGGCACTACCGGCTGTTGACCTCCGTGACGTCGTCGTGTTATGAGTGAAACACAGAAACGGATTTTTCATGTACAGATTTATTTGCTTATATTATACAATATTTACACTCCTATAGAAATTACCGTCTCACTCCACAGCACTGCAATTCCTGACGTGAGCTGCCCCAGACTGACAACGAGTAGCTCGGCCTGCTGAATCCTAGCGCGCCCCTGGCCTCTCGTGCCGTGGTGAATGCCACTCCTCGCAAGGCTTGCGATAACATCCTCACGGGTCATCAAAGTACCCCCGCACCGCGATCCGTCTGGAACTCGCATGCCCAGGCAGTCTACATTACTACGCAGTTTATACATCAGGCTCTCTCGCCAGGACTCACGTGACAGACCTCCCATGCGGAAGACCCGCGTCACCTCATTACTGGGTTTTGTGGCGGGTTGCAAAATGGGGCCCGCCGCCAGCAGCATGCCGAGGCTGTTGTCACACATCCCCTCTCTTCGTTAGCTGGCACGAGAGTTCCCAGACACGCCCCCGGCGGCCCACACATTTGTTTCCAAGAGGTGACGGTGGTTTGGTGCCGCAAGTTTGGCGCCTGTGGTCCAACCCCTCGACAGCCGCATGCCGTGGGTGGTCTGACAGCAAAATGCCATGACGTTACACCTCGCTTCCTCCCCAAGGTGACTCTCCTTCGATGGGAATCAATTCGACCTAACGATGATCTCGCTTCCGGTCGCTATGTTGACCACCTCACACATGTGAGTTGGAAAGGAACCGATTAAGGACACGGAATGTTTCATTGTTTTTCTTTTATTATTCAAGTACCTGAGGGCACTTTTTATCACGCCACGTACACCAGATCACGCACTGCGAGTCGATCGGTTGCTCTCTTCCATTTCCTCAAACCATCCGGCCGATATAATTTTTAAAAGCTAGCACGTTTTAGGACACTGAAGTGGTGGTTCTTTTCGCAAATCATGTAATATATTCTTACTTTTTTCCCTCGATCTTTTTCCAGATGGCAGCCGGTTAACCTTTTGTTCTCAATTCGATCATTCACCGGTCACCAACACACTTGCGGGATCCCCTGATGATCAGCATAACGACAAGCCCTCCTCGACAATCCATACATGAGAGCGAAGAGATAGATAGATTGATTGATTGATTTTTTCGTGTTTTCGAGCGCGTCAACTGCTTCGGTCATTAGTCCCGTTAGTGTAGTGCATGTTTTTTCTCGGGAGATGGCGGTGATTTTCCCCCCGCTGTATGAGAAGATCCGGCGCCGACCTACCGTCGGCTAGTGGGGTTTCCCCCTAACCAGCACTCTACCACCAGTGGGGCAGCGCCCCAGCCGGGACAAGCTCTAAGCTCCCGACCGGTCTCCCGGAATATTTGGTAATGTAGAGCATGTTAGTGTAAGTGTGTGTGTGTGTAAGGTGAGATGATAGGACACGGAAGAGGAAGGACAGATCACGCGCGGTCCGTGGCCCGTTTGGTAGGGTACTGCTCCGGCATTCGCCTGGTGTTGATCGGAGAAACCACGGAAAACTACCGATCAGAGCAGCCGACCGCTAGAATTCTCCTCCATCAGCGACTGAATTCGACCTAGCTGAAAAGCTAGTGTCGAAAATCCTGCCGCCGTCAGGACTCGAACCTAGGACCTCCCGGTCACAGGCGCTGCAGTGACATCAGTTGATGCACTGAGCTACCGCTACTGGTGAGAGAAGAGACACACCACTATGCCAAGATTCGAGCCCGTGACCTCTCGAAGCGATACGCTGAGCTCTTAGCCACCTCGGCCATCCAAGTCGGCATGTACTTTTATATACATAATTATATACATTGTAAATATGTATGAGCGGCGTTGTTTCATGTGGTGTATGCAAGCTCGATGCTATCAAATGCATTCTGTATTCCTGGGTGTGAGAGCAGTTTTCTTTTCACAATCGAAAAATGCAGATTTGTGGCGGCCTTTGACTTCCGAGGTCAACACCTTATTCACCTCATACTTCGTTAGCGTCTCACTGACAAAGCCTTTTGTCACGCAGGCCCTCTCGGATCTGAGGATGAGATCAGCGGCACTTGAATAAAAAGCAGTTGGGTCCGTGACCTCACCGACTCCGCGCTATAACCCTTCAGACCTAACCTTTCTCCTTCTCTTGTGTTTAAGTTCTGATTTTAACCCTTCGTTGTGTACAAAACTTAGAATAATTTTGGGATTGTTATTGTATTTCATCTTGAAGAACAATTTCGTGAATAGTGAGTTAAAAGATTAAATTTAAAAAACTCAGAACTTAATTTCGGCTAGAAGGCCGAGGATTTGGTAACTTATTTAATAGAATCATTTATTAATAGCATGGCTGTAGCGCGTCGATTCTCAGATCGTACATAGCTAAGAAAGGCCCCCATACAGTGAGGAGTAAGGGTGACTGTGGTTGGCTTCGTTGGGAAGTCTGTTTCGATTGATTGTAGTGATGAAAACATACTTCCTGATCCCAAGACCTTCATCACCTGTTCCTCGGCTTCGATTCTTGGAACCCAATCCACTAGATTTCTGATTCTGCCGTTCCTTGATTACCTGGACCCCAATTTCCTAGGTCTCCAGGGTCCCGTCTCCGTTTTCCCACCTTTCTCCCCCTGTCTCTCCCCTACGTGCATGGCCCCTGGTGCCCGGTTCCCCCCCCCCCGGTCCCTATTCCGTTCTCCTTTCCGCTCCCCGAGACCATAGGTCCGCAATGCTCTGTCACTCCCTGATCCTGGTACCCCGGACTTTGCGGTCTCAATGGTAACTGCTCTCCAACAGCCCGGTCTCTAGCGAAGTTCGACAGCCCTCCCATCCGTTGATTTGGCCGTCCTTCCGCCAGCAGGAAAACCATCCAATGTCACGCCTTGATCGCACATCAAATGTACAAAGAACAGAAGATACCCCTTTTCTTGCATTGACAAATTACTTTTAAGTTTAATACACAACAAATAACTAGATAACAACAATGTATTATCCTTTATAGTGGTTACTGTCCATATCTAGACATCTCCGGGTAGATATTAAGAGGTGGGATGTAGTACACCCAAGGGATGACCAAATAATATTAGCTATTCATTTGATGCAAGATTAATTGTTGCAATAAATCACTTGCGATTGACTGGTGTTATCAGGTCATTCCTTTCACCTGGTATGGTCTAAGTAGTGTTGCTGTTTCCCAAATGATATTTTCAACTAATTAGCTTATATATTTCTGCTAACAATTTGCAAAAAGAAGTTGCCACCAGAATAGTTTGAAATTGCCCCAAAATTTAAAAAATTGGTTTAAGTATATAATGTATTTATATTACTATATCCAGTGTCTGATAATAATGAATCAAACTTCTTTGAACCGCATTGGCCGTAAATTAATTTCAGTTTCTATATGTATCAGAAATTTAAAAAATCCAATTAAAATATGTCTTCTCTAAAATAAAAATTCAGAATCCTATTTAATATTTCAAACTTCTGCCGCTCCACCCTCACAATTGGTCGAGATTTCACCACAGGTGAATTGTTTACTCCAAAATATTAACAGTTTATTCCAGACATTTTATTCGTATACTTTCATATACTTCGAAATAGTTCACTGTCTCAAAATAAATAGCCTATTGTATTTTTCTAAATAAAAACTTTAATAAAACTGGGAAAATACCTTCAGACGAGGTTACGTAATTATTCCTAAAATGTAACGTTCTGTCTGCACTGGCAGGTATTATGAATTCTAAAACCCGCACAAAAGATGCGAACCATAGGCAAGCTCGAAAATTCGTTTGAACATCCAGTCAGAAGAGTTGGTTACCATTTTTAAAGGATCTCGGCGTTCATAAACTATCACGTAGGTTGTTCCTTTTTCTATAGTTTAGGAGATTCGCCCTTCCACTTCGCCAAACCTGCATTTCGCAGCTCTGATATGAATGATTTGCTTACATATTTTGTTTAATTTTTAAATTTATAATTTTGGCAGATATCAATAATTGGAAGATTTTGATCTTCCTGCAAGATTTTTTGTTTAAGAACTAAGTCTTTGGTCGCAGAGTAAAATTTTTAAGTTTTTAAGGAAACCTATCTACTTAGGAGCTGTTTACCCTGCGACTACAGAAATATTACTATATTATTAAATACATATCTGATTAAGCTAAATTTTATCAATTTTCTAAATTTGAGTGATTTAAAATCTTTAGCAGCTCTACCGATTGACTTCACGATTGACCGAGATTCCCGATTGACTCCCGATTGACTCCTGATTGACTTCCCGATTGACTTCCCTGTTCCTAATCAGCTCAGAGCATTCCCTCGTAGATTGCGTCTAGGGTGCACTCTCGCATTGTCTCTGCCTGGTCGCAATTTGTGGGTAACCAGTTTATACGCCGGAAAATAGAGCGGCACTCGACCCAGCCACCCTCAGCCGGAGATTCCTTCCATTTAGCGTCGGGGCGTCGCAACCACTTCGCTTGGAAGTTGTGCAGGGAACTTGTGCGCCACGCCGCCCCACATTGCTTCTCGGGTTGGCTCTCCCACGCGAAACTAGTCCTTTGCAGCGACTGCAAAACATATAAATATCCCCTAATTCTTCGATATTCCTATCTTATTTGAAATATATTTTGTAAAATATTTTTTAAAATACTTTTTTTAAAATACTTATTTTGTAAAATACTTTTTACCGGTAGCGGTAGCTCAGTGTATCAACTGATGTCACTGCAGCGCTTCTGATCGGGAGGTTCTAGGTTCGAGTCCTGACGGCGGCAGGATTTTCGACACTAGCTTTTCAGTTAGGTAGAATTCAGTCACTGTTTGGAGGAGAATTCTAGCGGCCGGCTGCACTGATCGGTAGTTTTCCGTGGTTTCTCCAATCAACACCAGGCGAATGCCGGAGCAGTACCCTACCAAACGGGCCACGGACCGCACACGATCTGTCCTTCCTCTTCCTTGTCCTATCCTCTCCCCCTTACACTTACACTTACACTAACATGCACTACACTACCATATATTCCGGGAGACCGGTCGGGAGCTTAGAGTTTGCCCGGCTAGGGCGGTGCCCCGCTGGTGGGAGAGTCCTGGTTAGGGGGAAACCCCACTAGCCGACGGTAGGTCGGCGCCGGATCTCGCCATCCAGCGAGGAGATCACCGCCATCTCCCGAGAAAAACCTGCACAAACTAACGGGACTAATGACCAAAGCAGTTGACGTGCCCGGAAACACGAAAAAATCAATCAATCAATCAATGTACAATATTTTTAAGATAGCCCGTAGTAAAAGCGGTTTATGGCATGGATAGCGTGCTAAAAGTTCGATTTTGAGGATTAGTGCTTAAAGTGAGGCGAAGCTCAGATGTTCAGATAAAACTGGGAGTGCACAAACAGAACAAAATACTTTTGCCTGATTTGCTACAATTGATCTTAATATAACATGCTACTCAATTAAATGATTTGTAGACTTTAATTAAAATAGAAAGAAAGTCAGTGAGGCGGTCTAAAAAATAGAGAATACCACAGTGGTAAAAGTGACTTTATTTTAGTCGTATGCTTACGCCACTTGGCCTCGTGTCGCGACATTTCCCACTCGCAATAGGAAATGTCATCTTTACCACTCCTATCGTCAATATCTATTATTCCTCGATAAAAGTGCATAAATGGAAAAAATTTATTTTTAACTTGTGGGATATAATTGTAGCTCTGCGGCTGGATATTCTCAACCCCTCTTGTCCACATCGTATTCAACACCATTCTCAGGTGAGCTCAACTGTTTGTGTGGTACCTAAATTTGTCTCTCGCACCACTTTCCTTCCATAAAACCATGCGTGAAGTTAAATTTGGTAGCCTCTATTCTTTCTCTATTATTTTTACTTGTTGAAACCATTGCTGTTTGCAATTTTTGTCATTTATTCCACTATCAATTTTTAACTTTGTCCTTATGTCTTCGTTTGTAACTCTGTCCCTCAAAGTTAGACCTAGAAAAGCTCCTAATACATTATTTTCGGAAGTCTCTCATCTTCTTTTGTCATTTTTTCTCATTGTTCAGGTTTCACTTGTAAAGCAGAGGGTGGGTTGAAATTCCATAACGTGAAAACTTATTAGCGTACTATTTATTCAACATATTTTTAAAATGCCTCTTCGTATTGTTACTATGTTATGTAAGTCGTAACTGAAAACTAGATTTAGAAAACTCTTTTTATGATTGGAACAATTGTCATTTTTTTCAAATCATCGACGGCACGTACTATAACACAGGGGCTGAGGACATTTAGAATATCCCCACATGCTCAAAGTAACCTTGTGACTTCCACCAACATCTTCCCTCGGCGATGCGATTTTATCTCCTTTTCTTTTTTTATTCTTTCCCTTCTTCCTCCACACTCCGGTATCATCTTATTTGCTCTTCTGTTTTTTTCTGATTCTTTCCTCCCTCTCTTCTTTTCTCTTCTTTCTTGTCCCTTCTTGGTTTTTTTTTTTCTCCTTCCTTCTTTTCTCCATATTCTTCTCCTTCTCAACTGCTTTTCTCTTCCTCGTCTCCCCTTTTTCATCCTCCTACACCTTATTCATATCCTATTTTAGCTTCTCTTGTTTGTCTTCTTAACCTTTCCTTTTATTTTCCCCTGTCTTTCGCAACCCTCCCCTTTTCCTCTTCATTTTCTTCTTTTTCTTCTCATTATCAGCTGCCTCCCTATTTTTCCACCACCACTCCTCTCCTACTCCTCTTTCTTCGACTCTTCCTCCTCCTCGTTTGTTCTTCATAATCAATTTTACTTTCTCCTCCTCCTCCTTTTCTTTTCTTCTCCTTGGCTTTCATTTTACTTCCCCCTTCTCCTCCTCTTCGTATTTCTTCTTCCTGTTCTCATTGTCATCTACCTCCGTTATCCTCTCCCCCTCCATCCCCTACCATCTTCGCCCCTCCCCCTGCTCGTGGGGTCGGGATTGAGTGAGGGCGGAGCCGAGGCCATTATCGCGCCATTAGCGCTGCCCTGCGCAGGCGGCAATTGCGTTAACCGCGCTCTGCCCCTGGCGCTCCGCAACCCGCACGGCACCCCCGCCCCATTCCCGCCACACCCCTTCCCCATCCACGTCCCACCCCTCCTCTGCGCGGATTGAGGTGCTGCGCCCTGCTGGCTCCCGGCGGAACCGCGCCTCTGCACTGCCGAGCACCTGATACGCTTCTTTGATGTTCAATAGCGCAGGTGGCAGGGCTCTTAAATTTTCTGATTCCCCTACGGCTCAAAATGTGAAAGTTTAACGTATGACAAGTAGAACAATTCGTGCCATAGGGAGAATATGTAGATTCGAAAAATTATGAAATTGGAAATCGTAATATAGGATTTTTTTGAAAATTGCCGACCTGGATGAGCGAAGTGACTAGAACGTGCGCCGTCTGTTAAGATGTATTTCCATAAGGGCAATAGTTCGTACCCGGTACGGATAGTCGAAATCGATAACCCCTGAAGCTAAAAAAAACAACAGGAAGAAACAGATATGATGAAAAATAAGTGATTTGGAGTTTAAGATTATTCGATTTGAAGATCTAGATACGGGGATTAAAGCTCAAGAGGAACTGAAGGATGTCTTCAATTTTCGAGCTAAAGAAACGAGCTGAGAAAATATTTCATTTACTCATTGTTTACTATTGTTTTCTTAAAAGAAAATGAAGTTACGCTAATGAGATACTTACTGAAAAATATTAAAGATCGATTAAACAAATATCATTAAGTATCTTATGAGAAATATTTTATTTCTATATGAGCATGCCAATGACACAAAATGGTAAATTCAGCTTCTCGATAATCAATCGGCTTCTAATAATGATCAGAAACGAGCGATTTCAAGAAAGATAATGTCACAATCAAAAAGGAATTTATTTCTCGCCATTTAACCAATACAAAGGCACTTTAAAACTGGACTGTCACACAGTTCGTTAACCTCAAAATTTTGGCTGTCATACTTGAACCAAGCTATATGACCGATTGTGTTCAGCACTGTACAAACACTGGGTGACGCTTTCGTGTTGAAAAGTGAAGTGAAGGAGCATGAGTCAATACAATGGTTAGGCCAATTTTATTACAAAACCAATAAAAATGGCATTACACATATGTACTAAAAATTAATTAACTGTTGCTAAATAAAACTTCCTAATCCGATCTATGCAAACATTTCGCACTTTAGAGATAATTTTATGTAAACTTTTGAAAATAGATTTTCGAAATTCTAAGTCAGTTTCTGTCCTGTACGTGGAGAAAACATTTTAATATTCCTAAATATCTATATTTACACAGAGTAGCAAATAATCAAACTAATTTTACATACATTTCGAGAATCTTGACATTTATAGTCACGTGTGCTACAAGGTGGGGGTATCTCGAAGAACTAAACCTACAAAATATACTAGATCCAAAAATGTATCAAGTACATTAGATTTTCAGAAACATAAATCAGGAGCCCATTGGCGGCTCCAAAACTGGATTTTGAAGGTCTAAAACTCGATTTTCGCATTACGAACAATGGTAACATGAGTTGCTGTGTAAACAATGTTGTAAATTGCGCGTGGGCCTGCATTTTTCTGCGTTACACAATCCACAAAAGTTTACGTTTCGACTTAAATTTCGATGCACCCCTCGGTGGCTATATTTTGTTCAGTACATTTTCTAATGACACATGCACATGAATGTGTGTCGATCTCGTCGAATAAACGGTAAATGAACAGTCATCAATCTTAAGCCTCTCATATCAATTATATATATTTCTCCGTTAATAGCGAATAATAATACTAATACTACTAATAATAATAGTTATAAAACCAAACGTACAAAAAAATGTTATGAAGATGAATGTGATGGACAAATGCAGAAAATGTGAATCATATGGCGAATCAATTGAGCGCATTATGGTACGCTGCCAGGCATTATTAGACAACGCCTGTCTTGGAAGACAACCAACTCACAAAATTGATACATCAAGAACTTGCTGTTCAACACGGGTTGCTTGACTCTTCTACGCCGTTTTACAAATATTGTCCAGCACCTGTACTGGAAGCAAAGTGATGTACTGGGATGTGTAAACAATGTGATATACTGCGACCAATTTATCACGGAAAAAACAGTGGATTATAACAGGCCTGATATCTTCCTCATTGATAAAACCAATAAAGTAGCCAGTATAATTGATATTGCAGTTCCTCTGACCCGTAACATCGGAAAAACTGAATTAGAGAAGATCAGGAAGTATGAAAAGCTTGCAATGCAATTGAAACAGATCTGGCAGTTGGCGAAAGTTCTCATATATAAAACATTTAAAAAGAATTTGAGAAATTTGGAACTACCAATATAATTGCTGTTGGACAAAAGGCAATCTTACTTCAGACTTGTCACATTGTTCCAAGGTTTTTACAGTAAGCTCAAGTGGGATAGCATGAATTCCCTTTTCATAAGAGCAGAATCTGGTTCTAAGATACCAAAAGACTGATTCTTTTTGCCCAGTTTAACTGAGAAATAAAGTCAATAATAATAATAATAATAATAATAATAATAATAATAATAATAATAATAATAATAATAATAATAGTTTAGCAGAAATAGAGTTTCTTTGAAAAAACCTGTGCACTTTATTTCCTCTTTTTCCTTAATTATTCCACTGTTGTCTTGAATAAAATACCTAAATCATGTCTTTAGATAAATAGTCTAACGTTAGACATTAATGAACCTCCATATATTAACTTTTCAAGCAACAATGAAGTTCTCGTGAGTATCGGATGCTTCCCGGAGTACCTTCCTGAAAACAAAGCTGTCCTCACTTCCTGTTCTTGGCGCCGCTTGAGGACGCGAGCGCGGCCCACGCGCTGCCCTCGGCCCAGCTGGATCCTCACCCACGCGCGCTCCGCTTCACGCCGCTCGCGGAAACCTTTTCCCACACTGCCCACGCCCGCAGGTCCAGTTTACTCCAGGTGGTCTCGCGCCCCTTCCTTCCACTCGTCCCGCTCGCTCCTCTTTGCCCCGCTTGCTCCCCTTCTTCCCGATCGTCCCAGTCGTCCCTGCTCCTCCTGGTCGCACCCGCTCCCCTTGGTCGTCCCACCCACTCCCCTACGTCCCGCTCCCCGCTCGTCCTGGTCGCACCCGCTCGTACCGCCCCTCCCGCTCGCTCCCCGTTCGGGTCGACCCAGTTGCTCCCGGTTGTCCTGGTCCTCCCTCGTCCCGCTCCTCCCCTGTTCCGCTCGTCCCGGTCGTCCTCGTCCCGCTCCCTCGCCCGCTCGCTCCCCTTCGTCCCGATCGTCCCAGTTGTTCCCGCTCAACCTGGTCGCTCCGCTCGCCTGCTAGCTCCTTCGTCCCGCTCGCTCCCCTTCGTCCCGTTCGCTCCCCTTCGTCCCGATCGCTCCCCTTCGTCCCACTCACTCCCGCTCATCCGTCTCCCTTTTCCCCGCTCCCCTCGTCCCGCTCCCCCCTTCCCTCGTCCCAGTCGCTCCGCTCCTCCTGTTGTAGACACTTCCGTCTTACCCCGCCCGCTCCTATTCCCCGGCCCACTGCCAGCTACTCTAATTCTTTTCATATTCTTGGAATACTGAGTCCAATATCTATTATTCTACATAAATTATTATTCAAAATCTCGTCACTTCTCCTGGGGATACAATTTCTAACGGTGCAGTTACCGAATACATACGATTGACAAATATATTGCGTCGATCCCTGACGTCTATATTTCGGGGAACGTGGGAATCAAAATTGGTTTAGAGTTGTAAACTCGCTGCTACTCTATAAAAATTACCAAGAATGCAGGCTTCATGGGGATTGGGTCAATCAGTTTTGCTTTTACGAGCCTCAACAATCGGCACAACAACGCCATGATGACGTCACAGCAATTACGAAGACGTATTTCCAAAATTTGCTTGTCAGTGCACCAGTATTGAAGCTAAAATACATATCTATCGTTTTATTAATTCACAGTTACGATATTGTTATTAAATAGTGACCTGCAGCAGCAGAAATGCAACAGAACAAAACCACACAAAACTGTTTTCCAACGCACATTGTAGTGTTGTGTAGCTCGCACATTGTTCAAGACCAACATATAAAATACTCTCGTAAAACATTGAATCAAATGAAATATTTTAACACAGTTTTCATGAACACTGCAGTATCGTAGAAGTATACACAGATACACAGAACAAGAACTATTCACATACAAAGAATATCCAAAAAGTATTCCATAACGCAACACGTAAATAGCAAGTATTTAAAGGATAGATGACTCTTCCTTGGAGCCTTAATATCGGATGACGGAAGCTTTGTCGTGAGCAGTAACGCACTGAGCATGACATTTAAGTCAACGAAACCATAGATACCTCTCACATAGCCTGGGGCTGCAAAGTAGTTACATTTCCCCTTTTTTCTTTCTTTCTTTCTTTCTTTCTTTCTTTCCTTCTTTCTTTCTTTCTTTCTTTCTTTCCTTCTTTCTTTCTTTCTTTCTTTCTTTCTTTCTCTTTCTTTCTTTCTTTCTATTTTCCTCCTCTTTTTCTTTTTCTTCTTCCTGTCGTTCTTTCCTTTCATTTTTCTTTTTCAATTTCTGCGCGGATTGAATATTAGTATACTGATAGCAGTATCAATTCTAGTGAATCCCGGGAAGGCGGCCCAGCTCCTCGCATCCGGCCCAGCTGCGCCTCCGGCTCCCACGCCCGCGGCCAGTGCGCGAGCCCGCAAGCGCCCCGCAGTGACGAGGCGCCGCCGCGCCGGCTGCGCGTCCGAATCTCGCGTGTCAAGCTCCTTGGCAGATCCAGCCAAGAACTTAATAAACCTAGTTAGGATTTAGTGGGCCCTTATGCGAGGACTGACACTGCTATATTTCGTGCGCCCGCCCGCCCGCCCGCTCGCCCCGGGCGAACCGGCCTGCCCGCTTGTCCGCCCTCCTCGCCCGGCGACACGCCTCCCGCATCGCCCCGGCGCGCCCCGCCACGACCTGCCCGCTCCTCCCCGCTGCCCACGGCGCAGTGGGCGAAACGAGGTACGCGGGGGCAAAATGTAATATTCGTTGGTTGGTGGCCATGTAATCGCAATATTCGTTGGAATCCGGGCGCCTCAACTACCGAGGTTGATAGTCACGTAAGTGTAGTACATGTTTTTCCTTGGGCGGTGGCGGTGTTCTTCCCCCTCTGAATGGCGAGATCTGGCGCCTACCTACCGTCGGCTAGCGGGGTTTCCCCCTAACCAGGACTCTCCCACCAGCGGGGCACCGCCCCAGCCGGGACAAGCTCTAAGTTCCCGATCGGTCTCCCGGCATGTGTGGTAGTGTAGTATATGTTACTGTAAGTGTATGTGAGGGGTGGCGATACCACAAGAAAGAGGAAGGAAAGATCGCGGGCGGTCCGTGGCCCGTTTGTTACGGTACTGCTCCAGCATTCGCCTGATGTTGATCACAGAAACCACGGAATACTACCAATCAGAGCAGCCGGCCGCTAGAATTATTCTGCAGTCAGCGACTGCATTCGATCTAGCTGACAAGTTAGCATCAAAAATCTTGCCACGGGACTCGAACCTAGGACCTTCCGGTCAGAGGGACAGCAGTGACATCAGTTGATGCCCTGACCTATCTCTCCCGGTCGTAATATTCGAAATGTCCGATCTGAAACTTCAAGTCAATCAATTAATCAATAAACAACTAAAAACGAAAGAATTCCTATCATCCTCTAAACCACCTGCTCAGTGGGCGAAACGACAAACGCGGGAAAAACTATAATCGTAAATATAATCGTTTGAAATGACTAACAATGACTGAAACTTCACACACTAAATAATTCGATAAAAATAATATAAGAATGAAAGAACACCAAACCCACAATGGTAAAGAAAAACAATCAAATAAATATCAACACGAAGTCACACAAAAGCATAACCCGGCTAAGTTAAGGGAGGTAAGTAAACTAGTATGAAATAAAATTTGACATGCATACAATATTTCGAATTGTAGAGGCATCGATAGCTACAGCTCGAACTCACTCGTCTTAGGAAAAGTTTCGCAGCCAACTTCTCTGACCAAATAGAATCTGTGGATTGTCTGATCAATACCACACGAATATCCAAGCGGTATCCAACAAACGGGTTACTTCTTCCTCTCTCTTTGCCCTCATTTCACCTTACAATCACGCACTTACACTTTCATGCACTACACTTCCACACAAGTGGGCAGCTTAAAGCTAGTCCCGGCTGTAGCGTTACCTCGTTGGTAAAGATACCTGCAGAGAGAAACATTGCAATCCGACGTGTTGGCACCAGGTTGGCACCGGATCTCACTGAATGACCATTGTACTTGACGCGACTGCAAACACGAAATAATCAATAGATCAATCGGATCTGAACTTCATATTTAATGTTTTTTCACTAACAAGTGAATACAGTACGGGCTGTGTATATTGTGTGAAGAGGTAAGTTAAAAAATTCGACTTTGGTAAAATATTTTCGTGACTTGAAGTGCCGAAATTCAATTCAAGACCACACTAGAGATATCGAGGGACAGAGAACTGAGATACGGAATCTCAAGTAGGTAATGAAGTATTCATACTTATTGTGGTTCCACTTTACTCTCCTTATCATTTAAAACCGTTTTAATGTATATCAGTAAAATGTGCTAGGTTTGAAAAAAAAATTAATGTATCTCTAATAAATGTTAAGTGTTAAATTATTAATTCAAAATTAATAATCACTCTCACAAAGACCAAATAAAAAGTTATTATACAAAATTAGTTACAATTACCAGTCAATGAACAGTTATTTGACTTTCTTTAGCTTTTTGGCACTTGAAACATCTTTAGATTTTTGTTTTTGGCATTTGAAACATTTGGTGACCATGAGCAAAATGAGAGATGGAGGCTGTCAACAAGCTCTGACTAGTATACTTACTGCACGTCATTTCAATAGATATGTGTAAAAACAACCACAACCCAAAGATTAACTTGAAATATTTTTATACATAAGAAGATGATGACAAATGAAATCAATATTTGGAACCATTACAGCTTAAATCAGCAGGTGAATTCATCCACAGACAGATAATTCTTTTGAATCTCCTTAAATAAAATTAAGCTTACACGATGAAATTAAAATACCTAAATTGAATATTAATAGTTTTATCGTAAGAAATTAACACTTTTTTCGTTGATTTACTACTTCAAACAAAATTGAGCGTATTTACTTCTTAAAATTGAGCTATTCGAAGTCACACGTGGTAAATACAATGCTGACATGATTCAAAGATAACAGACATATTCTACCTAAACACATATTTGTTTGCTTCTTGCTAGATGCATAATTCAAGTGCTTCTTATGTTCTAAAGGAATTCCATAAATCACTAAAATTCATGCAGAAGCTTCTATAAGATTCATTGTGCAAAATAATGCTGTAATATTAGTGGAGCACCTACGAGACATCACCAAAAGAAATCGATGACACATAATCACAAAATTTCCTCCCAATTTTCAGTAGTAACGGATGTCATTCAATATCTCAATTAAATACGTTATAAATAAATAAAAATTATAGAAATTAAAATAAACCTAAAGTTCTGCATCAATGAAAAATTATATGTAATTAAACATCAAGTCCCCTGAATACTACATCTACAAAAAAAAAAAAAAAATTAAAAAAATTCCGAATGCCACCTGAATAATATTGTGAGGTAACTAAAAAAACGAAAAACAGTCGACTCCGGTTTTAGTGAACTTCTGGGCACAAACATGTTTGGTTTACTACATCTGATGATGTCAAAATTAAATAGAAATTCTCCATAATTATTGATTTTATTAATATAGAGATACAGCAAAATACATTACCAGCACGTGCAGAAAATTTCAATATCTTTATTTGTTCTTAAAAAAATCAATTATTTTCAATTGTTTGCTTCGTACTTTTTCATTAGTAGTTTTTCCAGATCATTCTCCAGAGTCCTCAAGGGAGACTTTTTCGATTTTCACACCTCAGGGTAGACTCTTATGACCTTTGTCCGACGATATTTTTTTCAAGCTGCCTAGTGTGGCACTTATGAGATATATTCTTTTCTAAGAGGGGATTAATTTCCAGGATGTATTTCCTACGTTCACTATAGCCGTGTTTCAGGTTCACTATAACCCAATCTTCTTATGCTTATTTGGAATGTAAGTGAAACGGGACCAGTTACTTAAGTTCACTATAACCGACGGTTGATTACATCAGAGTGCACTATAACCGGAGTCGACTGTATATTGGTCATTGATTGATTGATTTTTTCGTGTTTCCGGGTGCGTCAACTGCTTTGGTCAGTAGTCCCGTTAGTGAAGTGCATGTCATTTCTCAGGAGATGGCAGTGATCTTCCCCCGCTGGATGCCGAGAACCGGCACCGACCTACCGTCGGCTAGTGGAGTTTCCCCCTAACCAGGACTCTCCCACCAGCGGGGCACCGCCCCAGCCGGGACAAGCTCTAAGCTGCCGACCGCTCTCCCGGAATATGTGGTAGTGTAGTGCATGTTAGTGTAAGTGCGTGTGTAAGAGGCGAGGATAGGACAAGGAAGAGAAAGGACAGATCGCGCGCGGTCCGTAGCCCGTTTGGTAGGGTACTGCTCCGGCATTCGCCTGGTGTTGATCGGAGAAACCACGGAAAACTACCGATCAGAGCAGCCGGTCGCTAGAATTCTCCTCCAGTCAGCGACTGATGTATATTTGTCATTTTTTTGGGTTATCTTTATAATAAGCGAAAGGCAGTCGGTTTTTATTGTGGTGTTTATTGCGAATATGTCCTCGCGGACCGCGTTCCCTCCCACTGCGTCGCGTCCTCGGCCGTCGGCGGCGCCGCGCGATGACCGATGTCTGCCGTCATAAATTTAACTCAGTGCGGCAGGAAACCAGGCGTTTTACGGTAAAGTGGTTACGAGTATCGGCGCCGGCCGCCAGATGGGGCCATACGGGTGCGGGAATTAGCCCGCAATTAGAGAGGCGGGCACCGCGCGGAGTGGAGAGGCGCGTCGGCCTCCGGCCCCCTCCCTCCCTCCGCGCCACGCCCCGCGCACTGCTCACCTCTCCCGCTGCTCTCTCGTTCGGCATCCTCCCCACGTCGCCCCGCCCACCCTCCCCTAGCCCAGTGCTCCAGCCTTTCCGCACTCCATCTCTCTGCTTAGTAACTGTGTGTAAAGCAATATTAAATCAGTATGGGCATATGGAATTCAACTTTGGGGAACAGCTCAAAATTCCAATATTGAAATATTACAACGCTTCCAGTCAATAGCCTTAAAAAATTTGTAAATCCCCCTGGTACGTAACGAATGCAACATTACAAACTTCCAAAAAAAAAAGAATACCAGTGCAAAATACCTACAAAGACTACATAACCATCCGAATATCCTAGCCATCAACTTACTAGACAATAGTGACTCCACCAGACGACTTCAACGCCATCGTACTTTAGACCTTCCATATCGCCTTTAAATTATTCATTTCAGAAATTATAATTAATAGTTAATTTTTATTAATCATATATCATTGGTGGAGTACGATCATAGGATTTTACTCCTCTCATGTATGTGTCTACGTAAATCTATGTAATTTTGCCAAATGTTTATTCACAAACAAATTGCAAAATAAAATATAATTTTAAAAAATCTCTTTCTTCACCCGTACTCACCACCCTTCCATTCCGGCTGTTTCTGCAGCGATTCACACTGGGAGGTCATATGGTTTGAGAATCGACGGTGGTGGATTTTAGAGACTAGTTTTATACCTTAGTCGAATTCAAACGCTGTCTGGAGGGGAATCCTAGCTTCCGGGTGCTCTGATCGGTAGTTCTCTGTGGTTGCTCGGATCGATACCAGCCGAATGCCAGAGCAGTACCCTAACAAACGGTCCACGGAGCTCTCGTGATGATTTCTTCCTTTTCCTTGTCCTATCCACATCCCTTATCCACGCACATACACATGCCGGGAGAATGCAGTCGGCAGCTTAGAGCTTGAGTTGGCTGAGGTAGTGCCTCGGTGAGGGAGATTCTAGAGGAAGAAAATCTCCCGCAAGCGTACGTGTAATTCGGCGCCGGATCTCACCATTTAGCTGCAATCACTGTCACTTTCCTGGATAAAACATTGACTATACTAACGGGACTAATGACAATACTAGTCAACGAGCCCGGAAACATCAATCAACGAATTTGAAGCACCCATGACTCTTCCACAGGTCTTCTCTTCTTGCATGCACTTTTTATCTATGTCGTCCTTCTTGTCGACTATCCATCGCTACCCTGTTTTTGTCCTGCCACTCCCATTCTCACCTGCGTTTTGTTTCCTACATTGCCTCATCTTGCTTCGTGGTCATCTCGTTTCTTTCCAACACACACCCTGTTTCACGCTGAGTATTTCTCGGTAGTCCTCCTTTGATCTTCCTCACATCAATATGGCACCCCTCTCCACCCTCTTTTATCCTCCATTTCCACCTCTTCATCAACCTACTGCCTCGTTTCCGATCCCAGCACCGTGAGTGTACAGCGGTTATGCTGCTACTTCCCACCAATATTATCTCGCACGTTATTTTTGAGTCAGGCTTTTCCTCTCCCTGCAATGTCTCTTCTAGCGCTTCCCATGGCTCATCTCTCCGAGCCATTACGCCACTTTGTACCCATCGTGTAAGCATTCCCCCTCCTACTCCTCTCTGTTCCATTCCCCGCTTCTTCGATCCGCCCCAACCGTTGCTTTCCCATCATGCCTCGCCTTTCATCATCATTCCGTTGTTTCACCTTGTCTATCCCTCTCACTCGTCCCCGCCTTTTCTCGCATCAGCCCGTACCTTCATCGCCTCCTCTCCATTCCAGCACTTCACTACTTCGCCTCTCCCGCACCCGCTCTCAGCACCGTGAATGGCCAGCTTTTGTTCTGCTGCCGAGTGTTGCTGCGGGAGGTAATTCGCCGTGTCGCCAAGGCCAGAGAAGCCGGGCACGTTTCTCGGCAGCGGACGTCGTTACGTTCATTACCTCTTCATTCGGCGGTGCGTAGGTGCGCCGACGCTGACTGAGAGCGGGTTTGAAGGAGAGGCAATGGCTCATGGCAATCCCTCGACCAGGAGTTCCACTGGATTTATAGTGGCATCTGTTCTAATGTCGAACCATGATGTAAATAGTGTTTCAGGAGTGTATTCGATTGATTGATTGCTTGGTGATACCGGGCACGACAACTACAGAGGTCGTTAGTCCCGTAAGTGTGCATGTTTTTCATCGGGAAGTAGCCCCCCACAGTGATCTTCTCCCACTGGATGGCGAGATCTGGCACCGACCTATCGTCGATTAGCGGTAGCGGGGATCTCCCCAACCAGATATCTCCCACCAGGAAGGCACCGCTACAGCCGGGACAAATCCTAAGTCCCCGACCGGTCTCCCGGCATGTGTGGTTGTGAAGTTTTTTAGATTAGATTAGATTTATTACTAATTCTGCAAATAAGTTCCAGAACTTGGTGGCAGAATACACTAACTAAACATTACAGAACTTAACTATACAAAATTTTACAAATTTTACACACTTTACAAATTAACATGAACATTTTTACCGTGCAAGCTTCCATGGCACTCCACTCCACTTCACTTCACTTCACTTCACTTCACTTCACTTCACTTCACTTCACCTCGCCTCGTCTCACCTCACCATACTGCCAATCACGTTTTAATGTGATTTTGACTCACTCGTTTCCCTCAACTTCACATCACTGCACTACACGCCACTGCACATAATAATAATAATAATAATAGAAATAGTAATAGTAATAGTAATAATAATAATAATAATAGAAATAGTAATAGTAATAGTAATAGTAATAATAATAATAATAATAATAATAATAATAATAATAGTTATAATATAACATACTTTACATAGGGAATAATAAGACACATATAAACATCTAGGAATTTAATTTATTTTTAAATTTGCTGACATCATGAGGAAAGGGATCAAAGATTGTCACAGGCAAGCTATTCCAGTCTCTAATAGTTCGATTCGCGAATGAATATTTCCCAACGTCCGTTTTCTGAATTCTTGTCTGAATTTTGTGCATGTGATCCGATCTGCCGAAATATGTAGGTTTCCCTAATCGACTTTGAATTTCTTTCCACGGTCGAAATCCTGTGTACGCTTTATACATAGCATAGAGACGCGATTTCATTCTCCTTGTTTCGAGTGACTCCCATACTTTATTCCTGGTACCCCTGAAAGCAAATTTTGAAGCTCTACGCTGAACCTTTTCTAGATTTCTTTGCTGCAAAAGTCTGTATGGGTCCCAACATATCGCGCCATATTCTAATATGGGTCGCACTAATGATATATATGCCAGTTCTTTGGCACTCACTGAACTCTTTTTGAGAATCCGCATAATAAAATGCAAAGATTTCCATGCTTTCCCTACAACGAAATTTACTTGATTTTCCCATGTCAATTTACTGTCTAGCTGAACTCCTAAATATTTGCAAGACGTGACTCGAGGTATAACATTATTATTCAATTTATACGCGGTTTCATTGTAACTTCGACCCCTACCAAACGTGATGGATTTGCTCTTTGAACTATTTATTTCCATGCCGTTTGTATCCGCCCAGATATGTAATTTCTCCAAGTCTCGCTGCAAAATATTCTCGTCCTCCTCCGAGTTAACAATTCTATAAATTACGCAGTCATCTGCAAAGAGTCGTACATTAGAAACTAAACTTGTCGGTAAATCATTTACGAAGGCAAGAAACATGAGTGGGCCGATGACACTCCCTTGTGGAATTCCTGACGTGACGTTTCTCGAAGTTGACAAGTAATTTCCGATTCGGACCTTTTGTGTCCTGTCACGAAGTAGTTCGTTTATCCACGCTACCACTCTAGTGTCTAAACCCGAATCTATTAATTTCTTTACAAGACGATCGTGTGGAACAACATCAAAAGCTTTGGCAAAATCAATTACAATCGCGTCGACCCTACCACCTTCATCAACTACGTCGGCTAGGTCCTGTAAAAGTGAGACTAGCTGACTTTCGCACGAAAAACCATTCCTGAAACCGTGTTGACCGTGATAAAGCCATTGCTTGTCCTCCCATTCTTTCCTGATATAGCTAGAAATTAGATGTTCCATAAGCTTGCATACGACTGATGTAAGACTTACCGGTCTATAGTTACTAAGTAATGTCTTGTCGCCACTTTTAAAAATAGGTACGACGAGGCCAGCTTCCAATCTTCCGGTACGCAAGCGTTGTTTATCGATACATGAAATAACCTAATTAAATATGGTATAATAGCCTCTCCACCTAATTTAATGACGTCCGTGGAAATAGAATCCGGGCCTCGTGATTTCCTCTCTCATTAATTTTATTCTTTTCCGCAAAATATTTACATTAATATGAAAAAGACTTCTATCTGACAGTGATGGTATCTGAATACAATTTGACTTTTGCTTGAAAACGGAGCTAAAATACGCGTTAAAAGCATTAGCTTTTTCACAATCGTCCGATATTGGCGAATTATTAACCCGAACAACTGGAATCTCATCTTTATTTCCCTTCCTTCTACGAACGTATTTAAAAAATGCCGACCAATTTCGTTTTAATATTCCTGGCTTTGTTTAATATAATATTCCGGATCCATTTTGTTTTTAACAATTTAGTTGGTACAAATGCCTGCTCGGCATTTACTAGAATATTTTTAAACGCTTCCCATATTTCTTCCATTCCTCCTCCTATACTAAGGAATTCGCCATACCGTTCTCTTAAATAATTTTGAAACTCTGCTACATTCGCTTTCTTGTATTCCCTCACTAGAATACCTGTCGCAATATTTTTCCTTGAAATACTTAACTGTAAATCAACTAAAACGGCTTTATGATCACTTATGCCTTCTAAAACGTCACACGACAAAAATAAGTCCTTCGGTCTAATTAGGCAAATGTCCAGAATCGCGTCCTGTCGGGTGGGCCGGTCTACTACCTGTGCTAATCCGCTGTCCCAGACAAGTCTGTTGACTAGTTGTTGTACTTTCCCTTCGCAAACAATCCCTTTCCAATTTGCGTCTGGGAGATTTAGGTCTCCAGCAATGACTACATGACGGCTATTTATATTTTTTGTTCTTTCGTAGAGCGCGCCTAAGATTTCATAACTATTGCCCGGCGGACGATAGCAAGCAATTATTTCTAAGATACTTCCGACAAAAATTTCTACACCCATCATTTCAAATTCTTTATCAACCCAATTTGATCTGATATTAAAAGTGTTTTTTACGCAAATAAAAACACCACCGCCTCTGGTTTCGCGATCTCTCCTAAACGTAAGTAGTCTGAACGAAAAATTTCCGGGTTTGCTACCGCGTCCGAAAGCCAAGATTCAGTTCCTATCACGATATCAGGATCACATGCTTCAATTAAATTCCACAGTTCGGTTTCCTTATTCATGATACTACGACAGTTCACCTGCAACAATCTAGTGAAGCCTCTCCTCACCTGAAGGTCAGTGTTCAGGTCCCATGTATCCTTCCTAGGTTCCGCGCCGCTGTCCCCGCACAGTCACCCGCGCGCCTCCCACGCCTCCCCCTCCCTCCCCGCAGCAGTCACCGGACGCGTCGTCTCCGTCACCACCCCCGCAGCAGTCACACGCGACATCTCCGTCACCTCCCCCGCAGCAGTCACACGCGTAGTCTCCGTCACCTCCCCCGCAGCAGTCACACGCGTAGTCTCCGTCACCTCCCCGCAGCAGTCACCAAACGCGTCGCTTCCTTTCTCGAAACCATCACTGTACATGGTGCTACTACTTCTCCTTCCTCCGGTCGTCACTTTCCAAGTAAACACGACTGTATAACTTGGTCGTGAAGACATCCCAGCTTCCATGCACCTCGGAAGTTGAGATGAAGGCCGTCCCGACCAAGGTCTTCGTGCCCGAGCCAGTAATTGGGATCAACGAACAGCCCATCAAATTTCTCGCATGCCCACCGCAAGCCACAATTCAAGTCCCGTGTTTTAGTAGTGTGGACATCATTCCGGCGCATAACTCCGGAAACAATGACCCTCGCGTTTTTAAATTTACTTCTAATGGCATGCCCTAGATTGACACATTGGTTGATTGTGTCGTAAACTGGTTGCCGTTTCCGCGTATTGGTCCCTACATGAATCAAAACCACCTCTGTTTCTTCATCTGGTTTAGCTTTATGAACTACTGAGGTCATTTGTTCAATATCTACGCCGGGGAAAAAAGATACGTCGGCACCTTTTTTCTTCAAAACCCCGCCGCTGTGTCGCAGCATTGAATCGCCTAGCACTTTCACCTTACTGAACGGAGCATTTGTCTGAAAAGACTCACTTATATTTGGACGCACGTTACTCTTCTCTTTCTCAAGTACATTTTTTCCTTCCGTTCCTTTGCTGACGTCTTCTAACTCTCGGATCCTTAACGTCAGTTCTCCAATATGTTTGTGAGCCTGAGCTAAGTCCGCCTCCAGTCTTCGCATTCTCCGCTCGCTCCTTTCGCACTTGGAGCACGACGCCTCTGCCACCTGCACTCCGGGACCAGGATTTTGCTCCACACCACCTATCACAAGGAGTGTGGCCAAAACAGTTGCACAGAGTAGAGCCACGCCGCCACCTTCCCGCAAGCCCGAGTACGCCGCTTGCGCCGAAGCCGGTCGACCAGGGCGGGTACGCGCAGCCCATGCCCCGACGCGCGCTCGGTACACAGCGAGGTCCACACCCATTGCCTTTCACTTCGCGGAGCTACTCCAAAACACGTCCGCACGCGACGACTACCTGCAAGAGACTCAATACCTGCAAGAGACTGAAGTGCATCTACCATCCTCTTCCCTTGTGTGGTGTGTGTGTGTGTGTGTGTGTGTGTGTGTGTGTGTGTGTGTATGTATTGTGACGTACCGGTTAGCCCGGCTTGTTCGCAGTAAATTTATTTGCAAGGGACAGGTGTTCTTTTTCGTGAATGGACTCGGGGTTATTAATCAGACACCACTGTTCCGTGAACAAAATAAACATGAATTGTTTATTATTCTACACAAATCACTATTGATTACAAATATCGGTGGTGGTCTTTATCCTTTTCTTTACCTCACCCAGAATCACTGTTAGTTCTTTCGATCTTACATCGATCGAGGAAATATTTACCGTTTAATCCTCCCCCCTCGAGCGTCGACGGCTTCGGGGACCAGCCGATGCGATGCGTTGCGTTTCCGAAGTACGTTCTCCAGCGTAATCTTCCCACGGTGCCTCTGCGCCTCCTCGCTGAACTCCTTTCCAGTTCACCCAGATTTCTCGATGTCACCTTCCGCGAGCTGATAAACGCCACTAATTATTCAAATTACAGTAGCGAGCACGTGTCTCACCATTTCACCAGGCTACTAGTCTCGTGGTGTACTCCTCTGCACACAAGTTCTCTCAATCAGTACCACCCCGGATAATAGCTGTCACTCTGTCACTACGTCCGAGCTACTAATGATGGTTATCTGTCACTAATCGTCCGTCAATCACCTTCTTTTCCAGCGCTCATTCGTTCGCGACACTATTCTACTTTGTTCGAACGCGGAGCAGTCTCAGGTACTTCCTTCCTTACCGGCGACCGGCCAGACACTGAAGCCTCGCGGCGTCATTTTCCACGCCTCGGCCAACCGACAACACTTCGCCGCCCGTAACCGTTTCTCGTGGCCAGCGAGCGCCCTCTGGCAACCGTTCTGCCGCGTGCTTGCTTTTTGTATCGCCGTTTCTTTAGGCAGAAACGCGGTGCGTTTCAGTATATATATATATATATATATATATATATATATATATATATATATATATATATATATATATACGTATATACGTACGTCACAATATATATATATTGTGACGTACCGGGTAGGCCGGCTTGTTCTCAGTAAATTTATTTGTAAGGGACAGGTGTTCTTTCTCGTGAATGGGCTCGGGGTTATTAATCAAACACCACTGTTCCGTGAACAAAATAAACTGAACTATTTATTAATTCTATACAAATCACTAATGATACAATATCTATGGTGGTCTCTACCCTTTTCTTTCATATAACCCAGAATCACTGTTAGTCTTTCGATCTTATCGATCGAAGAAATATTTACCGTTACTTCTTCCACTACGAGCGTCGGCGGCTTCGGGACCCTCGGGTTGCCTCGCGCTCCTTCGCTGCTTGCCGGGGTCGTTTCACTTGGGACCAGCCGAGGTGAGGCGCTGCGCTTCCGAAGTACGTCTCCTTTCCAATTCTCCGATCCACTCGACGTCTTTTGATCTGTGTTACTCCAAATAGCAGCTATCACTTTGGCAATATGTCCGATCGACTATTGATTGTTATCACGCACAAATTGTCCGTCAATTCATCTTTCTGCACTCGTTCGTTCGCGATACTAGTTTGCTTTTCGATCGCGGAGCAGCCCCAGATACGTCCTCCTCGCCGGCGGCCAGCCAGACACTGACTCCTCGCGGCCTCGTTCCCACGGTCGGCCAACCGACGACACCTCGCCGCCCGTAACCGTTTTTCGTGGCTAGCGAGCGCCCTCTTGCAACCGTTCTGCCGTGTTCTTGCTTGATGCCTCGCCGTTTCTTTGGGTGGAAACGCGGTGCGTTTCAATATATATATATATATATATATATATATATATATATATATATATATATAGGCACTAATACATTAATCTCTTCAGAATATAAGGGAAATTAAAGCGCATTCCAGCTGGGATGGTGCCACACGGGGAGATACATGGAGGGGGAAACGCGCAAGTCTATGTGTAGATCGCCCCGGTCGCACCTACAGAGGGGGAGGAATAACACTACTTGTCTGAATATAACATGTACTATACTTAAGGGACTAACTATCTTGGTAGTCGACGCGCTCGGAATCAGTATTCGCGTGATCAAAGGATATAAGTTAGATTTTATATTTTGAACATTTTTTGTACTTGCTCTGCTTTACAAGAGGTGACAGATGACAATTTCTTACTTTTATATTATTTTTGAAAAACTAGTTCTACATTCACTCTGTTGCTTCGACTTACCACCTAATTTCTAAATCTACAAATGAAATAAGATTGCGACGTGTATATTAGCAGCTGTCTGTAAGAGAACCCTGGAGTTTACGTGAAGTTTGTACGAAGTACACATTTCTGAAATTTTTTGTAAACATCCGAAAAGCGTTAAAAGACGAAACTATCACTTAAGAAATGTTACAGTAACAAAAATTCTCAACGATATAGCAGCAAGTCTGCACCGAATAAAAATAGAAGAGAATACTTCGTTGTAGTCCGTCCATGAACCCTCCTTCCATTGGTAAGCGGCTGCTTTTTTTATTTGTTGCGTCGATGTTGACGCAACGCGTCTCTAAACCCTTGTTGGGCGTTGAGCGCTATAGTTGGAGTAATCCTCCGTTACCAAGTAATTCCTATCATTACTTTACTGTTGTTGTGCAATTACTAATTACTGTGTTTGTCGAGTCTCGGCACGTCGGAGTCAGTCAGTGCCTTTTATCTCTTCGGTCAGGGACTCGACGCCGTTAGATCCCGGGGTTCCTTGCCGGTCACCCAACCACGAACCCGCGAGTCTCGAATTCGCTTAACCTTCGTGAGTTCACGGAGCGTAGTAAACGAATTCGGCTAGCGCCGCCGACTAACATTGGCTTGCGCGTGTACGAATCACACAAGAGGGTCTCGCTCAGTACCAGCGCTAGACATGGGCTGACCGGGTGATCGCTTGCGACCACCCAAGACTAGAGGCCCTATGATGGGAAATAAATTAGTCAAAAATTGAAAACGAAATTAGAACTCGAGCAAATCGTTATACAATTGCACAGCGATCTAAAATAAATTATATTTTTAAAAAATCGTTATCATAATTTTATGAGTTGCAGTACAGTAGTCTGATATTTAATATTATTATTGATGTTTATTATTACATATAAAATTTTTAATTAATTTTTTACTTTAAATATTGAATTATGGTAATTACTCATAATGTAGATCTGTATGAAATGAATCAAATGACGCTCACATTAAGATAGGTTCCACTGAACTTCATATTATTATTTCATGTGTTTAACATCGAGTACTTTTATTAAACAGTAAGTAACCACAACATGTTTAGCGTTTTAAGGTCGCCGCGGAAATTGTATTATTTGAATATTTAATACTTTTACCAAAGACAATTATTTAAAACATATTTCCAACATATTTTTCTAGTTTAAACATATTTTTTGTTATTTGTTGAAATAAATAACCCATATAGTTTCTTGAAACCACTTTTATATTATTATTTTTTTCGGTGGGAGGGGCTATGTTTAAGCATTGACCCCGGCTCAAAATTGTTTAGCTCTGCCACTTGTCTTGCGCTGAATGCAAAAACCGAGCGTCACCAGCTGATTCGGATGGGGGATGCCTGGTCCGCTCGCTCGTCGGCTCATGACGTCAGAAGAGGGAATCTCTCTCGCGGAACAGGATCCGCACGCCCGTGACGTCACTAGGCGGACGCCCGGTCTCGAGATTCATCATCCCTCAAACACCATCCGCCTCGCGTAGAGATGAACGTTGCTGCTTTCATAACATAGATGTTTCTATCGAAACCTAGATGTTTTAAACATGGATTGATTAAAGACTTTATTTTTAACACCAGTTTTCTGTGGTTAAAGATCATTCGTTTCCGATGTTTTATTTGCGAATGAAAATGTTCCATAATCACAATTTCGTATTATTTAAAACAAAAAATGGTAACTGGATAAACACTGCTAGTTCATCGTTGAAACGAAGTGAACGCTGTTTATACTACCTTTTCCGCACAGACTATCTCTCCCCCAGGAGATAACCTCGTTGACCTGGTATTTTCTACCGCTTTTCTACGGGGAGAGGCACTAGATGCCATAATAATAGGCACGGGGCCTCCCTCTTCCTGCATTCTTTTGCGGCGAACTGAGGAGGTTCTGACCCTGATGGGTTAGACTTTCAGGCTATTTTGCTAATTGACATTATATTATAGTTTGTTTTGAAAGTTAAATCCTTATTACAAATTATTACACATTGTCAAGTTACGTTCTGTTCCGTAAATGCTAAGGACAACTATACCACATATCGCCTAAGCCGCATATAGTAGATAATCATCTCCATTTGATGAAAACTACAGTGACAGTAAATTAAATGTGTTTACTTTCCGATCAAAAATTAACCACTCTTCTATCATTCCTTAGTCTCTTCTTAATTCACCTACTCGTTAACTCGGGGTTCTGATGGACACAAGACTAAATTGGCACAGTCACATCTCGTCCAAAGTAATCTAAGCCAATAGAAGGTTAGCTATTCTACGTTCCATTCTCAACCTAACTCTTCTTTAAAAATTCATTCCGCTTTAACCATTTACAAATCCATTCTTCGTCCGATATTAACTTTCGCATGCCCTGTTTGGATTTCAGCTGCTCCATCCACATTAAAGAAATTACAAATCTTCCAAAACAAAATACTAAAAATAACAGTAAACGCTCCCTGGTTTGTCAGCAACAAGACCTTTATAACGATCTTGCAATAGAACCAATTACTTCCTATATTACGAAGCTGGCACATAATTTCTTCAATAATCTAAGTCATGTTCAAGGTGCAGTCACCTACGAAATAGAAACCGATCAACCCCCTCTCGCCTAAGAAACAGACTTCCATTCCACATTTTCCTTCAATATCTCTCTGACATTAGATAAGGTAAGAACATTTCTTACATTTACCTGTCCGTCCCATAGTATCTCCTTTCCAAACCCTATCATTACTCTCTAACAATATTTCCTCTCAATAACTTTGGTTGAAGTTATAATCATTACCAGGGAAGTAACACGAAATTACCCCCTTCACGCTTTGCTGATACAAAGTTGCTCGCCCAATCAACTGAAGAGTCTCACGGCTGAACGTTGTAGGTCTGCCAATGTAAAATAAATAAATAAATAAAATCAACCACACGTTGTTATTTACTTAGAAGGTCATTATATACATAAATATAAATTAATTACCCGGTACTGTGTAGCTAGGCCAAGGGCCTTTATGTCATTAAAAAACTAAACTATTTATCGATATTCTTACCTTTTGGAATTTGTTGCATAATTTGTTTTGCTCTTGTTAATTACAACGGCCAACTTTTTGTGTTATAAGGAAAACAATAGGTATTTGTGATCTACTTTTTTGTGTTTATTTCAAATCTTTTTACAGAACATTTTCATCACCCTGGAGTAATGACATCAGAAACTTTTCTCGGGTCTGTACATTATAGTATTAAGATCTCTTAGCTGAAACTGCATTTACTTACCTAAAATGTATGTGAATTGGATTTTCGACAGTATTTCGCTTGAGGAACATTTCTTTTTAGTGCTTAACAGTAGTCTGCCACCATTTTTGGGCACCATTTTCGCGATGTCCTGGTGGAAACGCTTTCCGTCTTCGTCGCTCACATCCCTTAGGTTTTGAGAGAAGAAATCGAGATGGGAGTACAGAAAGTATATTTTCAATGACATATTACATCCCATTATCTTGTAGTTCTCAATCATAGGACTGACAAATTTCTGTAGTTAGATGACCTGAAGTTTCCTAGAAAGTTTGTTACAACTTTTTTGAAAGATTGCCATGTAGTTCGTCTTGCATGTTTAACTTACTTTCAAATTACGTATCGTTCATCAGTTTCCTTATTTGAGGGCCAACAAATATTCCGTTCTTTTGTTTAGCATCACTGATCTTTGGGAACCAATTTTTTAGGAAAAGAAATGCATTGCCTCCGGTTTACAAAGTGAGGTTCATTTATGGCATCACCTTCTGCAAAATCTGGATCATTCTGTAATTCATCCTGAACATCGGAAAATTCTTCAATCATTGTTATGTCATCTGGTGGAATAGGTATAAGACGTCCTGGCGCACGAAGCAACAGTTGAATTGCTGAATCTAAAGACGGATATTTAACAGTGTCTGGGATTCTAGATATATTTGTTACGCAGAAGTAATAGTCAAATGATCCTTGGGTTCGCGCCATATCATAAGTATTGCAAAAGGCATATGACGGGATTCTTTCAACCGGTCAGTTATGTGTTGCACATTTGGCAGAACTGATTTCCGGTGCCCATGTCTTGTTCTGGTCTATTTTGTTATTGAAATAACAGACATAAGCTCTTATCAGAGGAGTAAACTTTCGCCTCTGCGCTTTGAGTCAGCTCACCACACACGTAACAGAAGTGGCTTTTATCATTAACGAACTTTCGAGACATGATTCCTATATACTATACACTTCACACTACATCGTGTAATGCAGTAGACAGTATTACACACTTCTATCACAATCCAATTGACAATGAAAGAGAGCACAGAATTAGCTTCTTTTTTTAAGAAACCTATTCAACTACAAACTTCATCTTAAATAATAATTTTGTAGGGTAATGTCATTGTCATTGTCGTAACTCGTGAATTCAAGGTTCAACAATCGCCAAACGTTATAAGCCCAATATTGACACAATGAAATAAAATTTAAATATAAAAAACTTCTTCAAATCAGCATCTTATATACCACAAATCTTAATAAACAAGATAAAAGTATTTTCAAAATTAGAAAAAGTGGTGAATGATGGAAACTTTCTGACTTCGGTTTTGGAATCAGCAGATGAAAATACTTAAGAAACACCAGAAATTGTTCATGTAATAAAATCATTATTTGCCATCGTTATCGTTATGAAGTGTTATTGTTGAATAATTATTATTAAAACATAGGATTGACAAGAAAATGTAAAAGAAATTCCTATTCACAATTTACATTAGGGTACAATATTTATGCTATGTTCCCCATAGTTTTGAATCATCGTAGGGCAATATTTAAGGGGGTGAACACCTAAAACCACCAAGGTATAAAAATCTCTATGCTTTCCTAAAGAGGGAGGGAGGCGATCAGGTGCTCACAATTTAAATTAATAAATAGAATAATCAATTAATAACCTTGTTTATTTATTTAAACGAAAACAAGTTTTATTCCCAAGTACTACAATTGAAAAAAATAAGAACAACTTTGCTCAACCACGTATTTAATTCCAAATCTATTACATATTTATTGCAAATAATACCCCACATACCTTCATAACATAGTATTGTAAGTTATATTATGTCTTAAAGTACTACAAGAATTTAAAAAAAGATTTTCTAGATTTGCATTTATCGAGTGAATAGTCTAAAATTTTTTACGCACAGCGAAAGACAAAAAAGCACAAACACAAGTAAAAATGGAATCATATTTTTAACAAAAATGCGCATCATAAAGAATATAAATGATTTTCACCTTCAAAAAAAAACTGAAACCTATAAAAAACAAACATTCAATGAAACCTTGAATGTGATAAGAATTTAAACACCGTTGTTCATACTACTTTAAAGATAGATTGCATCATAGATAGATAGAAATATTAGTGGAGATGAACACTGAACACCATATTATGTATTAGGATAAGCATATATCAAAATACAATGCACCCTTGTATATTAGCGTCTCCTATACTGAGTTAGAAACAAAAAGGAATTGGATAAAAATGCGGTTTATTAATAAAACATCTGATTTACCAAAGCAAAGTGTATTTTCTTTACCTACATATTCTCATCTTTCAGTTCGTGAAATAATGCGAACATATTTTAATGGTGAGGAACAAAGTATTTTTTCTGGACGGGGGGTGTTCTAATCCTTTGAGGACATTTTAAGATAATTAACGAAAAATGGGTTGATGGGGTGCTACATAAAAGACATTGAGGGTGGAGGATATGAAAAGGCTGGAGGAGGAGGTGACGGTGGAAGGGATGAAGATGGTGGTAGGAGTGTGAAGGATGTGTGGAGGAAACAGCCGAGGAGGCGGATGGTGGGGTTTGGTGTGGAGAAGTGGTGGAGGGGTGTGGAGGTGTGAGGGGGAGTGGAAGGTTATAGGGGAAAGGGGGGAGCGATAGTGGAGCAAGTGATGGTATCGGCGGCAGCGACTGTGACAATGGTGACATTAGAGATAGCGGTGGCGGTGGTAGTGGTAGTGGTAGTGGTAGTGGTAGTGGTAGTGGTAGTGGTAGTGGTAGTGGTAGTGGTAGTGGTAGTGGTAGTGGTAGTGGTAGTGGTAGTGGTAGTGGTAGTGGTAGTGGCGGTGGCGGTGGCGGTGGCGGTGGCGGTGGCGGTGGCGGTGGCGGTGGCGGTGGCGGTGGCGGTGGCGGTGGCGGTGGCGGTGGCGGTGGCGGTGGCGTGGCGGTGGCGGTGGCGGTGGCGGTGGCGGTGGTGGTGGCGGTGGCGGTGGCGGTGGCGGTGGCGGTGGCGGTGGCGGTGGCGGTGGTAGTGGTAGTGGTAGTGGTAGTGGTAGTGGTAGTGGTAGTGGCGGTGGCGGTGGCGGTGGGGTGGCGGTGGCGGTGGCGGGGGCGGTGGGGGTGGCGGGGCGGTGGCGGTGGCGGTGGCGGTGGCGGTGGCTGAGGGGACGTCAGCGTGCGGTGTTCCAACGTGTGGGCGCCAGCGACGTGATCGCCGTGTTCCTTTCTCACAGCACCGCATGCAACATGCATAAGCCGCCACGGGCGCCGACGCCAACGCCCCCCCGACGCCGGCCGGACATCGCTCATGAGCTCGCAATTGGGGCAGCACGCCTACACCGCCCTCGCTGCGCTGCCTGACGCCACCGCCATTGCCGCCGTCACCGCCACCACCACTGCCACGCCAATGCTACTGCCCACGCCGCCGTCTCCATTGCCATAGCATGCACCGCCACCACTTTCACTTCTACCACCACCGCCGTTGCCGTCACCGCCACTGCCACCGCCTCCACCTCCACTGCCAACACCATCGCCGCTATCGTCTCCTCCGCCACCACCGCCACTGCCAGCGGCGACACCGGCGTCATCCCGATTTTGACAGCTTCGAGCATTTGTCACCCGTGGAATTGCCCAATTTGGCCGCTCCAGATGTCAAGTTGCCGGCGCGTGAGTGGCTCTCTCGCGGCGAGGATCCCCTCCCCTGTGACGCCTGCGTAGGAGGGCGGCGGAGTCGGCGGCGGGCGACAAACGCCGAGAAATCTCTCGAACTGACCAGCGCTGCTCGCTGGGTAAACAAATGAGTTTTCAACTGGGGGCAGGATGAGCTGTGGAGGAAGTGCTGTGTAAGTGGAAGAGAAAGAAAATCTCACGTTTATTGTCAATGATTACGTCTGAGGTCGAAATTTTCTATTTCCTTTCCAGTTAAGGATTGGGAATTATATTTTTAAACAAATTGACAAGTGATCTGGCGAATGTCGATTAGTGAGTCAATGCGGAACAGTCAATTTGGAGGGTTTAACAAAATGATCCGAACAGCATGCAATAATAGCTGAAATATTTGAGAAAGAAATTTCATCATTTTCGAGTAAGGGTGTAATTTGGTTCTAAGTTGAAAAAATGCGTTACTGTCAAGCACAAGTGAAAACTGAACTGCTAAGATGAAATTTCAAAACAAACATAAGGAACTGAAATACAAAACAGGTTTCGTTGTTTTTGGATGCATGTACGTCGCATTGTTTTTGAAATTCTAATTATTTTATAATTCGTCGGGAGAATATGCCGTTTTCCCTCACTTTATTTGTAGTCGTATTTCTTCATCTTTTTACATGTGTTGAAATAATACCTCAGCAATAGCATTTTTAAAGTACTTCTCTTAAAAATGTAATATTCGACGTCCGAATATCAATAAATTATATAAAAGTTAAATTTTAGGGATTTCTTGAAACGACCTTCCTAAGCGCAGATTTTACCATGTTGCCATGTACCATGTTGCAATATTTTCATTTTTCACAAGTATAGGGGATAATGCGAATGCATTTTATTGCGAAAATTTTGTCTCTTTCATTACATTAAGCAGATTCTCTAAATAGACGAGTGAAATAATGAATACAATATGAAAATTTCAATTTCAAATTAATTCACTGCTTTTACACTTTGTGTACTTCAATTTATTTTATTATCGAAAATTATTTTTAGGGAGAAAAAAATAGCAAATGCAGGAAGTGCTTCCGTGAATTTATTATTTTGAAATTAGAAATAAATGAACTACTTGCAAGCAAACTGCAGTAACGTCTAGAACGATCTCGATTATTACGCACTTAACTTTCTTGTTACATTATATTTGTAATTAAATCAATTTAACTGATGAAATTAAATCAATTAAATTTGCCTTAATTGCCAAGGATTTGTAACTACTATACAATCTATAAAAAGCTTTAAGTTGAAATGTCCTACTAATGATGAATGTCCTTAGATGTAATGCTGTATAATAGGCGTGTGATTGAAACGAACTGTTTCTTCTTTTACGAGGAAGCTACAATTGCTTTGTTTGCTCTTTGGCTGCGAGGGTGTGTTTCGATTACCCGGATCCCCCGCCGCGCCGCGCCGCCTAGACGCCATGAAGCCGCTGACGTCACGGGAAACGTCGTGGAGAGGGGGTTGGGGGGAGAGGGTCTAAGTGGCGCCTCGTAAATCTCCGGGCGGAAAGACGCAACCAGAAGCAACAACGCATACGCGGGCACCGGCGACCCCCATCCTCCACCTCCCTTCCAACGCAGCAAATGCCAAACCGGCCTTTCTCTCTTCATCGGCGTCTGCATTGGGCGGCTGTTCAAATGGAAGAATTTCGTCCCCCGGTAGTCTCTCACTGGATCGATTGAGAATAGATCGATCGATATATCGATACACATACAGCTAGATAGATATATCGATAGATACATATATCGATACATAGATCGGTTGATCGATGGATCAATAATCTATAGATAGATCAATTGGTTGATTGTTAGTGATTCCGGGCGCGTCAACTGCAATGGTCATTAATCCCGTAAGTGCAGTGCGTGTTTTTGCTCGGGAGGTGGCGGTGGTCTTCCCCCGCTGGATGGCTAAATCAGGCGACGACTTACCGTCGGTTAACGGACCTTTCCCCAACCAGATATCTTCCATTAGCGAAGCAGTGCCCCAAGCCGGCACAAGTTCAAAGTCCCCGTTCGGTCTCCCGGCATTTATGGTAGTGTAACGCATGTTAGTGTAAGTGTGTGTGTAAGGTTGTGTACGTGTGAGTGTATGGCACCTAGCTGAACAGCTAGTGTCGAATATCCTTCCGCCGCGCCGTCGGGACTCGAATCTAGGTCAGAGACGCTGCAATGACATCAGTTGATGCACAGAGCCACCGCTCCCGGTTAGATCGATGTATTAACAGATCGAGAGTTTGATAGATCGATAGGTTGATGAATTAATCGATTGATGTTTCCAGGCACGTCAATTGCTATAGTTATTAGTTCTGCTAGTGTAATCCATGTGTTATCCTTGGGTGAGGCGGTGCTTCTCTCCCGCTGGATAGTGAGATCCGCCGGCGACCTTTACGTCGGCTTACAGGCGTTTCCCCGTGCTGCAGAACACCCCAGTAGGTAAAAGCTCTATGCCCATACTGGTCTCTCAATGTGTGTGGCAGTGTAAGGCATGTAGGTGTACATATGTGTAAGAAGAGGAGTTAGGATCTGGAAGAGGACGTCAAGATCACGAATGGTGCGTGGCTGGTTTGTTAAAGTACTGCTCCGACATTCACATGATATGGAAGGGTAAACCATTAAAAACTACACATCAGAGAAGCCGGCCGATGCTTTTCTCCTGCAGACAAGGACGGAATTAGATCTATGTGGATAGCGTGTTGATAATCCGCCATCGTGGTACAATGTTGGGTCTTGAACCCACCCTAGGACCTCACAATTCAAGCTCTACCCAGAAAAACGCATTGAACCAATTAACTCTTTACTACAGTGGTAACACTGGGACTACCACTGTACTAAAGAGTTCAGTGAAGTAGCTTATTCGGAGATGAGTTGATTGATCGCGGGCTTGGTTCGTGTACGTTAATCCAAAGCTGATAAAATGTAAGACTTTCGGCCAGACTGCCCTCTGTGATTTGCTGCAGTTGCCGTCACACTCGCCTTTCACTAGACTAGAGCCGGTAGCGCTGCATGTCTTCCCTCCCCTCCCTACTCCTGGCGGGCTGACTAATCAGCGGCTTGTCCAGATGGCCGCAGGTATGCGCTGCACCAGGGCACGACTAGTGGGAAGCCCAATTGAGAGGCCCTGTTCTGAAACAGGCAGTGCAAGAATTCAGACTGGACTGCCCGCCATGACTCACAGCGCTTTTCCGCGATCTACTCACTTTTCACAAGTCTAGAACCGATTACAATGAGGTCACTCGTTTCTCTCACTCCTGGCGAGCTGACTCGACAAGCATCGGACCACTCCGGTGGTTCGCAGATAAGCACTGGGCCTGGACGTCGAATTGGTCGGCCAATTGTGCTGGCGTGATATACATCATGACTGCTCAAGTGCAAGACTCCGGGTCAGACTGTCCGAGGTAACTTTCTGAAGTTCCCCGCATGCCTCTCTCCTTTCATCAGACTACAGCCGATTACATTGAACGCTACCCAATCCTCTCTCGTTGAGCTAACTCGACCAGCAATGAGCCTTCCTTGCTACCCTTAGATACGCGCTCACCCAGTTGTCCGTCCATTTGATCAACCCTGAGTGTTTGGCAATCTATGTTACACCCTGTTGATTTACGTGAGCGATTATTTTGGCATTCATTATTGTCAAATCATACAATAATATGTAGATTTGCGAAACAGAGAAATAAGTCGTCTTTAGATATAATGAACTAGGATAAAGTGAACATTCTATAATAAGTGAACTGTTGTCACTGGTTGCGATTCATATACATAAGACAAAATCAAATAATATACATAAGATGATTGGGTTGTAGTGAAATAGAACGTACGATGCGTGATTCGATAACGAGTGAAATCTCCGTGCTGATGGACATTTATCTATCCATGGGTGTGATGGCAAACCTCGGCTTTGCAGGTTGGCTCTCGCCACGGGACAATAGACGAGGGGCGGTGCGAGTATTCGCACGCTGACATCCGGTCATGGGCCGGATGGTAGGGGACTGCGGAGTGCAGCGGATAGTAGGTTCCTTATGAGTGTAAATATTTTACAGTAGATAATTGTAACTAAATCTGCGTATTGCAACTCCGTGTCTGTGCACTACATCACGATGGCACAATATAATGAACCTCTTGTAGAGTAATGGGCTTGGCTTCCTATTCAGAGAAGCACTTGCAAGGTATGGGCATGTGAGTACCTAAAAATAGACACCCTAACAATGAGCGCCACACCAGACCATAGGGGCTTATAGTTGATTGATTGATTTTTTCGTGTTTCCGGGCGCATCAACAGCTTCGGTTAATTAGTCCCGTTAGTGTAGTGCATGTTGCTTTTTCTCGGGAGATGGCGGTGATCTTCCCCCACTGGATGACGAGATCCGGCACCGACCTACCGTCGGCTAGTGGGGTTACCCCCTAATCAGGACTCTCCCTCCAGCGGGGCACCGCCAAAGCCGAAACAAGCTCTAAACTCCCGACCGGTCTCCCGGAATATGTGATAGTGTGGTGCATGTTAGTGTACGTGTGTGTGTGTGTGTGTGTGAGAGAGGAGAGGATAGGACAAGGAAGAAGGAAGGACAGATCGCGCGCGGTCCGTGACCCGTTTGGGGGGATACTGCTCCGGCATTCGCCTGGTGTTGATCGGCTTCTAGTTGCGGGAGGTAACCGGCGGTAGGGAATCGTGCACGGTGAGCCAGCGTGTGCGACGAGCAGATGAGGACGAGGTTACGTGGTTCGGCCTTTTATGAGGCAGCAACACGAAGCCACGTGTAGGAAACATTTTCTTCGCAGCAAAACTGCAACTATTTGTCCGCCCAAGCTGGTGCGGAGTGCTGTGGACACTAGATGCTCTGATGAGTTCGGGAAGGACAGAGTGATTCTCTATCACTGTGCGGCAGATGGTGTATCTACCAGGTCACATCAGATGCCGAGTTGCGAGTCGCCCTAATTGGCTATTCGCAGGCCCCGCCGCAAATCGTCTGTAGAGAAGGGGGCTCAAAGCAGTTAACTCCGACAAACGCCGCAGTGAGGACTGTATACACTCGTGTTTGTGTTATTACGGTATATATCCCTACCTACGAAGCCACACGTATATCGGGAACAAAAAATTGTACACGGAGTAGATGTCCCAGAGAAAGGAAAGAGCCTGCCTAAGTAGATTGAGTCCACTAAAGCTTCTATCCGTCGCGTATTCAGACTGAATTGGATCATTTCTGACTCCCCGGGCGGACCATCTGTGCCGTCGGGGAGTGCCAGAACGCTGGAGTGAAACGCCGCCTGTCCGTCCGCGGGCCACGCCCACCGCCACTAGGTGGCGCTCGGCGCTCGGCGCGCGTCGACGCCGGCGCGGCGTCGCGACGCCTTGCGCATGCTAATGCGGCGCCAGGCGTCGCCTCTCGGCGCGCGTTCTCAATCACGGACCGGATGCCGGCATCCTCATCTCCACGCCACGCGCAAAGCCGGCCGTTGCGATGACGCAATGTCACACATGTCGACTCTTTGCTATAGCGACTCTTTGGAGTGACCGGTTGCGGTGGCTCAGGGCATCAACTGGTGTCACTGCAGGGCCTCTGACCGGGAGGTCCTAGACTCGAGTCCCGATGGTGGCAAGATTTTCTACTTGTCAGCTAGGTCAAATTCAGTCGCTGCCTGGAGGAGAATTCTAGAGGCCGGCTGCTCTGGTTCCGTGGTTTCGCCGATCGACGCCACACGAATGCCGGAACAGTATCCCAAAAAACGGGCTACAGACTGCGCGTGATCTTTCCTACCTCTTCCTTGTCCTATCCTCTCCCCTTACACACTTACACTAAAATGCACTGCATTACCACACATGCCAGGAGACCGGGCGGGAGCTTGGAACTTGGCTGGGAAAGTGCCCCGCTGGTGGGAGATACCTGGTTCAAATCAGTTGATGTTCTCGAAAACATAAAATAATCATTTCATCTTTGGAATGAGAAGGTTAAGACTGACAAAATGGAAGAAAATTAGTTGTATGACGAGACAAGGTGTCAGGTTGAGTGATGACAATAATGAGTTAACGAAACTTCAAATTACTCGAAAAGTCTGAAAAGTTAGTTGGAATCTTGTCTTTCCAAAGGGTTAATATGCGAGCATTGCAAGAGTCCTTGATAAGGAATTAACTAAGAAGCGTTTTTGCACAGCGTAAAGCCTATATCATATACAAATAAGAGAGCATATGTTTCCGAACTCAACTATTACTATGGTACATATTACAGCAAGTGTAGTGATATTCATCTCCAGAAGTGTCAGTGTATCCCCTGCTCATACATCAGATCGGCACCGACCTTCATGTCCATCTGGGCCTGGGTTACCGCTCTAAACCCTCCAGATTCCCCCCCCCCCTCAGTTACCGCTCCCAACGGGGCGCCACCCTGACTAGACTCCCGACACAGTCCGTGTAAGGGCATATCTGTGTGTGTATGTGTTTGTAAGTGTAAGGGAGCAGGGAACGGAGCAGGGAAGGACGATAAAGAAAAGATCACGGGCAGTTTGTAGCCTGTGTACAATACCAAAGAAGTAATAACTTGCTCTCACCTATTAGTTTATATCATAATAAAATAATATCAGTCAAAAACGATATTATAACACATAGCACTTTGAAAACATTATGTATCTTCTGATTTCAATTGAGACTTAAGAAACCACAAAATCACGATGTAGGACACTTTTGCCGATGTACCAAGGCTCATTTACCATGCTCCTCTTTTTTTTTATTTCGAACGGTCTGATAATAATTTATATTGCTTTCTTTGGCAGAACCCCAAAGCTGCATTTCAGAGAGGTAATCCGGTTTTTCAGATTTGGCTGTAAATTAATATTTTGTTTTGTATGGACAGCTGAGACGTTTGACCCAGCAGCCTATACAATTGTTTGTATTTGAGATTAACTTCATTATTTTTCCTATTCAATGTACCTTTCATCGCAGTTTAATTGCTAGTGACATACTTAAGTATTTTTAAAAGTTTTCGAAAGGTATGTGAACCCCATTCAATTTGAGAAAAGGGGATCTTACGATTTTCTTGTTCATGGAGTTAAACTCAACAGATTTGGACTCATTCTGTTTGATCTTTCAATTTCTCGTCCCATAGGTAATATTATCAGAGGTACTATGAAGTCTGTTTGTGGAGTTTTGTAAATCTAATTGCATAGCGAGAATGGATAAATCATCAGCAAGTGTAGACAAAATGACATTTGCAAGTTGTAGGATGACTCTCTTGTACAGTAAGTAGGGAACAAGTACACTTTCCTGTTTGGGGTCGACAAATCACCGTTTTCTGATTGCAATACTTTCTCTTTTCACGAAGAAAGACGAAAAAGTAAAGAGGGGTTAAAATGCACTGAAATCAGAAAAACAGTTACCTTCAGAAACACGTGTTTTATAATATTGTATGTACATGGGTGAGAATTCATCCATCAAGTTTGCACATAACCTGGTTTATAAGGCAGCACTTGCCTTCGAGACTGTCCATCGCTCTCGGAAGGCTTCTGATATGTAGGCGGAAGATGAGCTTGTTGCCCAACTTCCTCGCGTGGGACGCGAAGATTCTGACTGCGGACAACACAGTCGCCACGTTTCAACTTGTTTGTGGAAGATTTCCCAGAGATGATGACCGTCTGTCCAGAAGAGATTACGGCAAACATGTGGGAGAGACTAGTGGACATGCTTGCTTAAAGTTGTTGAAACATTCTCAACTCTATGATGTAACATGCACATGGAGAGGTTAGTTGAAAACATGAAATAATTACTAGTTTGAAAATAAATTATATCACTTTTTCCATAATGATATATCCATTTTTATTTGAAAACAGGAAAACAAATATTACACAATTTAAGCCTCAAATTTAATCTTCATTTATTTATTTTTATTTATTTTTTTTTGTATACCAGGAATATAAATGACCTTTCCCGTTAAAGAAATCGTTTGTAAAATAGCATTTTATGGAACACATGCATTTTAGTACAGCTGTCTCATTGTTCACACTATGTTCTGCCGCTTCTCAACTCCGTCCACCGCTAGTCGCACAGCTCGTTATCACTACCCGTCCTTCCTGTCTTTTCTCCAACCATGTTGCCAAATGCAAAACTAGTTTTAAATTTGTTTCAAAATTATTTTTATTCTTTTATAAATTTATAATGTGGTTATACAAAACACTGCTTATGCAATTTGTTTAAAATAGTACAAATTTGAAAACTCGCTCCTAAGGTCACTCGTTTTCAAAACATGAACTTATACATTAAAACATACAATCACAAACTAGTTACATAATATACAATGGAACAAAAGACTTCTTCCTTTCTATTACATCAGTAAGTTTGGATGTTTATGTGCACTAACTTAAAAACCATTTGCACTTATAGCGAAAAGAATACTTTCCATTGTAGTTGTAAAAATGTCCGCCTTTGCTATAAATTAATTTTTTTAGTTTATTTAGCATTTAAACAGATCAAAATACTACTCGAGTAAAAGAGAACTATTATTTCAATTTGCTTTCACACACCCATTACTACGTGATGAAGGAAAGTGATGTCGTAAACTATCTTTTTTATAAAGAATTATCGCAGAAAAGTATGTGTTGTATTATATCAACCCATTTAGGTAATGCGGAATAGTTGGATTTGAGAAGTGATACAGAGTCGCGGTACAGCCGCGTCGAGAGAGCAGGGTCACAAGGCAGCAAGACAGCAAGAGTCGCAAGGCAGGGTCGCAAGGCAGGGTCGCGAGGCAGGGTCGCGAGGCAGGGTCGCGAGGCAGGGTCGCGAGGCAGGCTTTCTAGGCAGGGTCGCAGGACAGGATTGCAAGACGGCCGCCAGACAGACGGGACGGCGTCGCCGAGCTGTGGAGTGTTGCAGGAACGGTTGTCGGGCAGAATTGGAGCAAAGAGGCGTAACGTCACACGACAGTATTGCTGCGCGCGGTCGCAGGGCGTGGTCGTAGGGCATGGTCACAGGACATGGTCGCAAGGCACTTGCATAGGGAACGCTTGCATCGCACGATCGCAGTGCATGGTCGCAGGACAGGATCGCCGGAAAAAATCAGCATCGCAATCGAGCAAAATCGCAGGTCAACATTACAGAGCACGGTTGCATGTAGCGATTGTATGGAACTGTTGCAGGGGACAATCGTCGTGAGAATCGCAGGGCAGGTCGGCATGCATCTTACGAGTCAGCTCGAGGATCACGGTCGCGGGTCGAGCTTGGCAGAATCGCAGGCCCGGCGAGATATTGTCGAGGGATCGAGTCGCCGGGCAGAATCGCAGGGCGAAGCCGGTGCGTGTGTTGATTGATTGATTGATTGATTTTTTCGTGTTTCCGGGCGCGTCAACTGCTTCGGTCATTAGTCCCGTTAGTGTAGTGCATGTTTTTTCGGGAGATAGCGGTGATCTTCCCCCGCTGGACAGCGAGATCCGGTGCCGACCTACCATCGGCTAGTGGGGTTTCCCAACCAGGACTCTCCCACCAGCGGGCCCGCTAGCGGACAAGCTCTAAGATCCCGACCGGTCTCCCGGAATATCTGGTAGTGTGGTGAATGTTAGTGTAAATGTGTGTGTAAGGGGAGAGGATAGGACAAGGAAGAGGAAGGAAAGATCGCGCGCGGTCCGTGGCTCGTTTGGTAGGGTACTGCTCCGGCATTCGCCTGGTGTTGATCGGAGAAACCACGGAAAACTACCGATCAGAGCAGCCGGCCGCTAGAATTCTCCTCCAGACAGCGACTGAATTCGACCTGCTGAAAAACTAGAGTCGAAAATCCTGCCGCCGTCAGGACTCAAACCTAGGACCTCCCGGTCAGAGGCGCTGCAGTGACATCAGTTGATGCCGGTGCGTGCGTGCGTGCGGGAGGGCCGCGCCCTCGGCCGGCGCCGGGCGGTTGCAGCCAGCCGCGCTCGCGTGGCGCGAGCCGCCGCCAGATTCGCCGATGCTATCGCCCCGCCCTCGCCCCTCACACGCACGCGGAGCGGGCCATGATTTAATGGGCGTTGCCTAATGACGAATGCGCCAGCGGGCATATTTACGCCGCATGCACTTCGTGAATATTAACCCTGATCGCCCTCGGGACCAGCGTATCACGGTGAAAGAACGCTAAGTTGAGGAACGGGGGTGAGTTAATTGGATTCATATGGCGTGAATGCATCAAATCATATGAGATAGTTAATGGTCGAGGAATTTTTAGACTTAGAGATATCCGGAAAGGTTTAAAGAATGAATTCTACTCTTCATTTTACTGCGATTACACTGAAACCGAAAGAAATCGAACCTTGATAATTAGAATGTTGGTTACGCTAATCTCCGTAAACGATTTTTACAGGAGGTGGCTCAGGGCATCATTGTGCACTGCAGTTTCTCTAAACGGGAGGTTCTTGTTTTGAGTGCCGACAGACGCAGGATTTTCGACACTAGCCAGGTAGCTAGGACGATATTTCTAGCGGACGGCTGCTCTGATCGGTAGTTTTCTGTGGATTCTCTAATTAACATCAGGCGAATGCCGAAATAGTACCATAACAAACGGACCACGAACCGCGCGCGATCTTTGCTTCCTCTTCCATGTTCTATCCTTACCCACTTATTTACATGCACTACTCCATCGCGCATTCCGTAAGATCGATCGAGAGCTTATCGCTGGGGGAGATACCTGGTTGCCTGATATAATTGATTTTCAGATTCCTAAAAAGATTTAAACTCGTAAAAAGAGGCAATAATGGGTAAGACTCCTTCCCCCGTTGTCCCTTGGTATTGTTAGGGCTAAGAATGATCGAGGTGGCACGATAAGAGAGGAAGTATCGCATGCGGTTTTCGGGATTGTATACTCTTCAAAATCTACTTCAAAATTCACCAGAATTTTGGCATAAAACCACGGAATTGATCGATTGGAGCAGGCAATCTTTAAATGATAATTCAGGCAGTTTTTACTTCTGCCCATCCTCGTGATGAAAAAATCCTCCTCCGCCGGAATTTGAATCTTGGATCTCAGAGTCTACGAAGCTTTTTTAACAGACGACTGCAAGTGAAACCCTTGATTAAATTTCCTGAGTAACAAATTGCATCAATTCAAAATGGAATAGTTTGTAATTAAAAATCATTCATTACTTGAATTTAAATTTCAAATCACTACTGGAAAACACGAAAACCGAATCTTGAAGCACTAGGTACGAATATTTTTCCACGTAAGCGTTCAAGCAAGTTACGCAAATTTTACGACAAAAAAGTTTGTCTATCCTTTGCAATTTCAAAAATTCACGATGTACAACGGAAATTAGACCCCGCGTTTCGTTAAGCGTTCTTTACTGTATTCGAGGAAAAACTAAATATAGAACTCGGAGCAGTTTTCGAAAATAATAATTATAAATTGCATTAACTTTATGCATTAAGCACCTTAAAAACAGTTTTTCAGAAAATAATACTGACCTAATTTAAATATCTAACTTAAGATTAGTTTACGTTTAAGAAAAAAATCTTATATCATTTTCTACATATGAAAACAATATTTATACATTTTTCGTTACCAAGGTTCCACAATACCAGTTTTTCTGTTGAAAAATTGCCGATACGTAATAAGGCGAGATAGTAAAACAGTGGGAAAATACTAACTTATTCTGTCAAAATAATAAAACAAAAGAAGGAACGATCACCCTTTTCAAAACTAGCGATAGCGTTTCACAGCAGAAGGAAATGTTTTCGAAGCATTGCCTTTTCCACAAGCCTCTTCCAAAGTCACAAAGTTCCCAAAACTAACAGCAAATGTCCTGGGGCGGCACCCCGAGCCACGACTGCCAGTCTTCGTCGTCTGCTGCGAGGCCTTTGAGCCGGGGCACAGTGGTTCAAAAACATAAAAGATTGGACAAAATTATTTTCATGCAGTGGGCTATTTGCATGTTTTAAATTCGATTGAAAAGGAAAGTATCATAAGTCATGTTCTATTTGATAATGTTCAGTTACTAAACTGGTTGCCCGAACAGAAACAAAATATTCTATAGTTTCTGTTCGATTTTTATCCATTCTTGTGAGAACGGAGAAAAATTAGATTTTTAAGATCCCAAGCGTTATTTAATAAACTTTTCTCAATAATTGTTTACGTTACATAATTGTATTTTCTTTCATTCCTATCTAACTGTGCGAATTGTTTCGTATTTTGAAAAACGAATCGTGTACAGAACTTTCATATTAATAAGTATATCCATATTAATATTTAGTATTTCATGTAAATAAAGCAATATAAGTTTTCACGGCTAATTCACAATCAAATACCTTCCAGTGGACGGTCGTGGTCTATAGGAAATTCTGTTCCCAGAGTCCCTTCTTCCACGACCTTTTCATCACTGAGGATATCTGCCGCAGATGGAGACGAAGCGTCTGGGAACAGAATATCCGCGCCTGTCCGACCGAAAGTAATTTAAATTCTAATAATCTTTTAAAGTCAACCTTCTAAGAGAAACATATTTACGTGTCTTGATATATAAAATGTTCGTGTATGAACAAGAATCTTGTGCTACTTCTGGTATAATAAAAAAATCAAAGAATTCCTCGTTCACGGTTTCATTTCTCACTCTCGCAAAGTAGAAACTTTAAGTATCATTTTGATGTAGAATTATAAAATAAGATTACAAAGAAGGAAGTACCGCAAACAGTCAGTGGCCAGTTTACCTTCCGGTAAACAAAGCTATTTTAATGAATTTCTTTTCAAGGAATGACGATCTTTTTTTATATATTAGGGCGTATCTTGAATTTAGGTTAAAAACAGTCTATATTACTAATTTTCAATGCGCCCCAAAAATTGCAAGAAAAGTATGGAGCCTCCGTTCATCAATATTTGATTGTGCTATTCTGCCTAATATCATACTACACGTACCAACTTAATTCTCATACTCAGTGCGTGATTGCTTTGTCATAGACAGCTGACGACATGCGACATCAAGGTTCCAAGGAAGAGTCAGTCATTAAATATTTGTTTCTTATAAAACAGCAACTTTTTGTAGGTAAAGAACTGTTGCACATTATACATATTATACTCTTTACAGTATCCGTGAAGACTGTTTTTGTTAAAATATTTAATTATCACAGGTTTATAAAAGTTTGTTGTTTTAGTACGGTGCAGCAACGTTTTGGAAAACCATTTTAAGTGGCTTTCTTCGCAGCATTTTTGTTTTTTAGCCGACTAGTATGCCTACTAAAAACCAACCTTTCCGATTTTGATTGAGCCTTTTTTAAAGCTATTATGACTACTTAAACATTCAGTTCTCACTTTTATCAATAACACATAGTCTATTTTTAGCAGTATGTACTTCGTTTGGTATTATTATTTAATCTACACTCAAGGTATATTTCAATACATATACACGTAATGTATAAAGATGTACGAGGGATAATTATGTGACAATATTTTTGACTGTTTGTCGCCACGTTTCGGACCACAGTCTGGCGGCACCACCTCCGTCGTGAGGGAAGCCACCGGCCTCGTCGCCCAGGGCGGTCCAGCCCTTTTCCTCGCACTCCAAGCCCTGAGGGCTGCCGCCGCCGGGGGGTACGCGAGTCCTATAGGGAGCGCCACAAGGACATGCCTGCGGCGCGTTTGCAGGGGCGTTGAAGGACGAACAGTAGACGCTCAAAGGCACCTGCTCATCTATGCTGGAAAACCCTGCGGGCTCCGCTCATTCGCACATGCTCGTGTTCTTGTTTCACAAACCCTTTGCACATGGACATTTTGTAAATTTAACTCCTCTAAGAATTATTTGACAGATACCACGTTTTCCGGTTTGGGTTCCGGTTTGTTCCTGTCTATTGTCTTGCCCCGAATCATTAATCAAATGTGCTGTGTTTGGAATGCCTAACTCGTTTGGGTGATCCTTCATTCCAGTGATCTTTATCCAGTATCATTTTGTCACGATGATGTTCCTCTCTCCCTTGCATAGACGACGATTACGAGGCTGGGCAGTTTATTTCAATGGTTATTTCATCAGAGGAAATGAACGATGGTAATTTCTTAGAGGAACGGAACGATGATTGGGAAAGGAAAGAAATAGAGATGGGATATGCGTCGTTTCATGTTTTAGTTATCTTTTGTTTTCATATATATATATATATATATATATATATATATATATATATATATATATATATATATATATACGGGGCTAGGAAAGATTGAAAGGAATTTGAAAGCGGGGTGGGGTCTTGGAATTATTTCTCAACACAATAAAGTAGGTGCTATCGGGCATGCTAGTGACATGTGACGTTGGAATATACCTCATTTAATTTATTAGCAATATAATTGTTCTTCTGTGAGAATACTAACTTCATTGCCTAAGTAGAATATTTTAATTCCGTGACCTTAAAATCATTTAAGGCCTTTCAGTCACATGACTCAAAGTCTTTCTAGAACAATCTTTTCAAGCGTTACATTATGTATTACTGTCTTCTCACTTTCCCACGCGGTAACCTACCATGACACACTTGTGCTGGACTGAAGAGGTGGCTCAGGGCATCAACTGATGTCCCTGCAGTGCTTCTGAGCGGGATGACCTAGGTTCGAGATCCAACGGTGGCAGGATTTTCAACACTAGCTTGTGAGCTAGGTCGATTTCAGTTGCTGTCTGGAGGGGAATTCTAGCGGCCGGTTGCTCTGATAGGTAGTTTTCCGTGGTTTCTCCGATCAATACGAGGAGAATGCCCTAAGAAACGGTCCATGGGTCGAGCGCGATCTTTCCTTCCTCTTCCTTGCCCTATCCTCTCTCCTTACACACACACACACACACACACACACACACACACTAACATGCACTACACTATCACATTTTCCGGGAGACCGGTCGGGAGTTTAGATCTTGTTTCGACTGGGTTGGTGCTCCGCTGGTGTGAGATATCTGATGGCGGAAAACTCCTTTTGCCGACAGGAGGTCGGCGCCGGATCACACCATCTAGTGGGAGGTCACCGTCACAGTCACCGAGGAAAACATGCGCTACACTTACGAGAATAATAAACCTAGCAGTTGATGCGCCCGGAATCATCAATCAATTAATCAATCAACCAAATATCTGGTGTTGGGCCTTTATAAATGCGCGCGATCTTTCGCTTCAAGTCCCTCGCCTGTAGGACTAAGCGATCTCCCTTTGATCAAGAAAAACGTGTGGTGCTAAAACAGCACGTCCTTTCTCGCCTGTATTTTCAAGCAAAATTACGCGAAAAGTACTCAAATTTTCGAAACATTTTACGTGACTTTATTTCAAAACCTATCTTTATAGAACATATTTTATTAAGGAAAAAATCTCTATATTATAATTGTAGTTGCAAGAAGACGCCGAAAAAATTGAACTTTACAATTTTCGAAAATTTAGGGTTTTCAACGAACATGAGACCCGAACTATTCTTTTTTACATCCTTCACACTACCCAACAACAAACTTTATTCCAAATAATGGAGACTTATTTTTGAAAATTTTGAAAATGTACCAGGGGCTTTATCTAAAATATCTCCCAAAATTAAAATATGACTTCAAATTCAAAGGGCCGCCACATCAGCCAGATCGATTGGGAAAATATCAATTTTGGAGAAAATCGTGTAACGTAGTGCTTTGTGCCTGCCTAGCAACACGAGACGTTGTTCAGGAACAAAAAATAATTAACCAGAATTCATTGAGAGGTCAGGGTAAGCAGACCTGCTTGGCAGATCCACGAGGCTGTGGCTGCAGATAGTTTATGCATTATGTACTGGAGCACAAATATTAAAGTGTTGTTCAGAAAGACTAGACACAGACTATATTTGTCACACGAATTTGACCTTGAGAACCCACTTATTTTAGACACCGAGGTCAGGAGATTCCCACGACTCATTTCAGAAACACTTCAGATTAAGTTAAATCAGACTCTTAATACCAATGTTGAAATGAATGTTTTTACTAATGCCTATGACAATGTGTTATATAAAATTAAAATTAAAGATCTAGAGAATGTAGATCCAGTATAGTGGTTAAGTTGGCATACTGCATATTCATACGCCGTGTTGTTACCTCACTACATATTCATACGCCTGTTGGTGTCATTCATTTCTTGTAAATAGAGTGTCTGTCGGTAACTGTTAGTTATCTGATATCACCTGTAGTGAGTGTGAGTTAATTTCGTAGATTGTTCCCTCACTAAGCTGAGTGTCTATTTGGTATTGTATTGATTTTGTTTTGTTGTTTTGTATAAAAATTATAAGTTTAAAAGGATCTCTTTTGTAGTAGATATGTTTGATTTTGAGATAATTTTACTCAATATACTTATACCTTTCAGACAATTGTAGTGTTTATAAACTATACTAGTAATTACACTAATTGATATGTAGAATAACGGTTTCTGTGTCCCATTATTTTATCACCTAATCATGTAACAAAACTAGTTACGAAACGTTGTGCAATTGCTGAAATAAATGATTGTCATTATTAACCTTGGGTACTTTTACTTGCAAACATATATTGACAATCAAGAAGAAATATTGATTTGTTCAGAAAGATATTTCATTTCTGAGAAAGAGTTGACTGGTGGTCAGCTGGCACATGACTGATCTTGGCAGCGCTGAAGATTGCGACGCTACTATCTGCTGAATGGTTTAGCCGCTGATGTTGTTCAAAGACGGACGGACAGACAGACGTTTCGCCGTCATTCGAGTTTTCAGTATAAAGAACACACAAAACGTAGATTCTAGCTACACCACATGTTAGAGAATTTTTATCTAAATTTAGCAACTGGATTTATCCCCTTTTTCGGTACCAGAGACCTAGAATAAGTTTTTCTGTCGAAAATTTGCAGTTTTTTCCTGCGTGATTAAATGACTTTCTCTCTACTGCGTAAGCGATAACGAGAAAGTAAAATGCGTGGCACTCGTTTCTAAATCACAGCTCATCACAGAGATTAGCTCTCTCCCGCACCTTGGTGTTTAGTACATATGGATTTTTAAAGAAGTGACAATTTTTGTTTCTGAATGGTGCATGTAACAATTTCCAATGTTTATAAGAATATTGTACTTCAGTACATTTTAAATACTGATTTATTTTTATCAAATGTAAATTGACTTAAGTTAATTTCTTACTTTTCTTGTTCCCCTTTCATGCAAATAAGTTTTAAGAATTTATCTAAACAGTAATAATATCCTGGTTATTGTAACATTATAAGTGGTTTTTTCTTTGTGTTATTTTCTAGACATTTGTAAACCTCATGATGTCATCGCATCAAGCCATGAAATGTTTTATTTTAATCTGTTCATAATTAAAAAAGGCCACAAATACGAAGTTTTGATTGTTTTATTGATAGATCCTTATAACCTAATAGTCTCTTATAACTCTGAGAGACCTGAACAAATTTACACCTTTGGAGTACTGAAGGGGCACATTTTGGAGCACGTTTTTTGTTGTTGTTGTTGTTGTTGTTGTTGTTGTTGTTGGTGGTGGTGGTGGTGGTGGTAGTGGTGTTTTGTTGTTTGTTTTCAATCTAATTATTTTTTTTTAAAAACAGTTTTGATATGTAGATAACCTTTTTGTTGAAGTACTACATACACAATTTTTACATACACCACAGTTATTATTTCAATGTAATCACTGTTGAAAATAAGAGTATTGCAAAAACAATCAACATAATGCCACATGTGACACGGATTATTACAGGGATACATTTTGGACCCCCATAGCAGAAAAAATAATTATTGTATGTTTTCTACTTTCTATCGATACAATAAAGACAAATATTCATCTAAAAAATACTGTCTTGCTGATAGTAATATTAACTAACGTAAATGACAAAAACATGTTCTGGGGTACCCCCTTAGGCCTAGTAGTAATATAAATTAATCAACATATAAGCGGATAATTACCATCTATACTAGTCAAATAAATGAAGACATTTTGCTAAACTTAAAACCATCTGTGAAAATGAAAGTTGAAATCAATGAACATTCAGTATTTTTTCTCGCCCTGATCGCATACGGTCTTCTGATATTTACGAAATTTCTGTGAAAACAAACCCAAAAATTAACTTTAGTGTTTGTGGGCCTTTACTAATTTTACAAACTACTCATATTTTGATCATTACAAAATTTTATTCTATTGGAAACAAAACTTGTTTTTTTCAATATCTTGATTAAAGAAAATTTGAAAATTTCGTTCAGTTTTAAACAACACCAAGCACTCTTGTCCAATGCTTGTTCAATACTTTCCATCTTCTTATATGCTGCTCACACGTATTCATCCAACTGACGTTTCTCATTTTAACTTTATCTCATTAATTTATATCCTATAATTCATGTTTCCGAAAAACTTCCTTGATTACTCAATAATTTCATCCTACATTTAACACCATTTCACAATAAAACTTCAGGACTTGTGAAATTATTAACTCATACTTTGTATCATATGTTTGTCACTCATCAATTCTTACCTCCAAGTGTGTTCTTTCTTCTTGTAATCCAAAACAAAAATCTAACGTTCTGAACAAAACCTTGCATCCCTTTCCAATTGACTGTCGAAATCATATGCGTGATTCCTCCTAGATCATATTTTGTTCATTAAAACATATTCACCCTACTTATCCACTAATAATTAATCATAAAGCTATTAATTGGCCCGACAATTCTACCCCAGTTAAATATTTAGGTTTTCAAATAGACAAAAAATTAACACGGAAACAACACATTTCATCAATATCTAATAATGCACATAGAAAAATTCTCAAATTATACCCGTTCATTATTAAAAAATTAAAACTCTCAACTGATTCAGGTACCTTAATTTATAAATCTCTCATTCGTCCCACAATAACATATGCTTGTCCTATATGGGGTGGTACTGCAAAAACACATAAATGCAAATTAGAAGTTATTCAAAATAAGTTTTTATGACAAATATTAAAAGCTCCCTGGTTTATTTGTAATGACCAAATTGTAAATGAACTAGCAATAGGTTCAATAAGTATGTATATTTCAAAGTTATCAAATCGTTTTTATTCTTCTCTTCCATCTTGTCCAGCAACTAATGAATTTAAATTAGAAAAAACTATGTAATAATTTTTCCTGCATTAAGACTCATATTCAAAAGACCTCTTTCAACTTCCTTAAATAACAGTATGAAATTCATACTGAAAGAAAAATATTAATTTTAAATAAGTAATTATGTAGGACTCTTCATTGATAACTTAAGTAATTATATTAATGTTAATTGTTATATATTAATTGTTATAATTTACTGAATGTCAAAATATTGAAATTGTACACACCCTTGAAAGACATTAGTATGTCAAATAAGAAGAATAAATAATATTAAAAAAAAGATAATATTTTGAACTTAGACATTAATTACTAACAATAATTTTTAATTTATAGTGGATAGAGTTGCCACCTCCGGGTTTGATCCGGAGATTTCGGATTACAAGTACAATTCTTTGGGCACCGTGTTTATTCTATCTCCGGATTATTTAAATATTTCAGAGATAATGTCATTTAACAAAATGTACAAACAATAGGGTGCATTTTTATTACAGTTATTGTTGGCACTTCCAAAGTCTATTTTGATTCAAATCAAACACAAAATAGTACAAAAGGAGAGATTCAAGAGTTTTTTATTACCGTTTGGTGTGATCTGAGGAACGGAATGTCAATGGGATTTAGTTAAAGCAGAACTTTTCACAAAATTGAACTACATGCGCCGAGGGTTGTGCTTTCATTAATGACCAAAAACAGAAAAATGTAATTTCTAATGAAAAGATACATGTAAATAAAGCCTATAATGAATATAAATTCTCCTGCCGAGAAGCTTTAAACAGGTGACAACTTTAATATTTCTGAAAATTGTAAGTGTTGTGAAGGAGAAAAAGGGAAATAAAAAAATCAAAATATTACAAAAAAGTATTTATATACAAAACTTAAACAGAACCAATATAACTAAGAACAAAAACATTATTGTTACAATTACATAAGTTACGAAACGAAATTGCACATAAGTAAAGACACGAAATAATTGTGTAAGGTATCATGGATCTAGGAATGAAATATAATACTGCCAGAGCAATTGCCTGTCCTATGTTTCCGAAGCCATGAACTATACCTACCACTGTTGCCCCCGAGCCATCTCCGAATCGAAGAGCTACTGGGCCTGACAAAAATATGACAGGTGTGTACAACAGAATTCCAAGAACTAATAATGATATTCCTATATCCATGACACTTAGATTCACGAGCAGAATACAAATAAAGAACAACAGGGAACACCACACATGCATACTAAAAAAATACTTTACAACTCTGCCTTGGCGCAAAAGGCACAATGCTATTCCTCCTACTACACCACTTACGCCGACCAATAAATCGGTGGAGATTTGTGATTCTCGCATATGTGGAATAAACATCCTCATAATTTCATTGTGCATCACCATTTCTTCTGAGAATTTTAAAAGCATAACACACAGCGCCGAATGAATCACGAAAGGTGATTTCCACACTCCATGACGTTGTGGTTGAAACCACTTTGTATCTTCTTTATCTAACAGCATTAACGCCAGAAGAGAAATAATAGCACTGCTCCCTGCTATTATTATCCACATTTTTTGGTGTGAATCCATGCCGTGATAACTGATTTTATCACTTATTCGGGCAAATATTTTCACATTGAACTCCGAAAACTTTAAAAAGCAGAATACAAAATCTAGATTATTGCCGCTGTAAACAGAAGCAAAAAATTTCGAAGTACTGGGAATAATAAGGGCAGCTCCACAGCCATGCAAAAATTGCTGCACCACCAACCATGGAATCGACTCCAAAGTAAATAGGAGTGGCAATATGGCTAGAATTAACCACGTAAACATCATTTTTGGAATAGGGCAAATGTCAACTATTTTACTGCACAGTATTTGAACTAAACCCATTGGTAGCAATATAAGGAATTCCATCCATGGAATTGCACTATCATATGCTTCGAATTCAGTTTTCATTACTGTCCATTTGAAGAGAAACCAGTTGCAAAAGCAGTGAAGGAACCACACCAGCGAAATTCCAAATAATCTGCCTGATCTGAAGAGCAGAGAAGGCATTTTGGGGCTTTAATTTCATTAAGTAAACTAACATTTCACCACCTAAATAAATGTATCAATGTACATATTTACTGGAATAAGAACACATTTATTGTTTACTATTGAAAACAACTGAATGTCAGAAACTACAAGTAACTGTCGAAAAACTCGCATTGCTGATGGATTAAAGTGGATTTAAGATGCAATCTAGATGTAAGATAAAAATATAAGAGGAAAAACACTAAATAATACTTTTACATTAGTCATTCACTGCAATTTATAGTATTAATTTATTTTTTATGTTGGGAAAATGAGTTTTTATTTGGAGTTTCATTGTCTTTATATACAAGATTCAAATATAAGAAAATTAAGAAATCTTCTGCTCTGTACTAATATCATTCACAGGAACACTTGGAGTGGCAATGAAGGTGTTTCTTCCCCATTTGTCAAAACAAATCTGTGGACAAATTAAAGGAAATAATTGTTAAAACTCAATTTTCATCCATGAAAACGATGCCATTACATTCCTATTCTTACATGCACTCATTATTTCAATAATTGATCATGTATACAATTTAGACTTATGTAATTACATGTGTATCATTCAGTTGCACAATATTTTAATTACACACAACTTATTATTATTATTTTTATTATTATTATTATATTCGTATCTACCATAAATGACTACGCTACACGTTATCTTTCGAGGCCCACTCATATTTATCCCGGAGAGATAAACATCTGTGATTTTGAGGATGAGCTTTTTTTCGGCTGTATTTCTTGGTAAGACAAGGTTGTTGAATGAAGAATTATGGGGTGATGGGAAGATGACGAGGGGTGAAGAGACAAATCACAAATACGAACATCCCAACGCAGGACTTGAACCTGCAGCCTCCTCGGCACACAAGCGGCTGCCGCAACCGTCTGCGCCACAGGGGCCGACTTCATGATGATGATGATGATGATGATGATGATGATGATGAGATTATTATTATTATTATTATTATTATTATTATTATTATTATTAATACTTCACGACTAAAGATGTTATGAGCCTGTTGGATATAAAATTTTCTTCAGGTTACAACCAACTTCCTAAGGAGCAGATTAAGGGGTTACCTTTGCCTTTACAATACTTTGTGCAAAATTGGGCTGTTCCAAATAAAGCAATGTTTTGCACTTTCCAGTCTTGAATGACCTGAGAGTTTAGCCAAGTTCTTACACTAATTTTGCGGAACAAATTCTAGAGATCCGATAACTATCGAGACGACTTGTGCTTTACGCCCCGCATTCGGCTGATCTCGATTTCCAAACTTGTATTTAAGACGTTTCTCCGCCTCCTTGGTTACGACTTTTTGATCGCATGGCACAGCAACATCTACAAGTACACAAAATTTTTTCCCAAATTCCGGATAACAATATCCAGTTTGTGTGCCGCTATCGTGCGATCAGTTTGAATTTGTTGGTCGTACAATATTGTACACAGTCCAACACACATCATCGGTTTTGGTGACTGTTCGTACCACTTGTGGCTTGTGATTGAAACTTTGAGGGCTGTTCATATCTGCCAGCGGAGGTAACTACACACTCTGTCGTGTCTTTTCAAGTATTCGGTCTTTGCTAGAATTGTACAATCCAAGACGATACGATCAGTAGTTTCTACGTGTTCCTGACAAATATGGAATTTATCATCTAATTGGGAAATTTTGAGAATCGCTTTATCATAATGCCGTGTTATCAACGACTGATCCTGGCAGCTTTTAAAACTGCTTCCGATACTGGCTTCAGTATTCCCCTTTTAAGCCACATAAATGATTAATCTTTATTGATCTCCATCTTGTCCACTGTTTTTAGATATTGTCCATTGACTGGTTTGTCTCTCTACAAGTTATTTAACATTTATTTTCACATTTCGTGTTAAGTACCATCAAAAATTCAGTGACACTGTTATTCAGAGTGTCTTGCATAGACTTGCTCGCAATTGCATTGTGCCAGAAGGCTTCAATTTGTCTGAGGCCTCTTTCTTCTTCCTTACGTGACGCACAAAGCCTATTGTACATCAGCTCGAGGGTGGGCGACATGATGCATTGTTTGCGGTTTGCTCGTTTTCATAAACGATTCCGTTCCACGAGTCCGAAACTATTCGGGTACAGACAACACAGCAGCGATCTTGGATGATTACCTAATTAGGTCGAAATAACTTTTCATATCTTGTGAAGGTATTGAGGGAATCAGTGATCTCAAAGCAGTTCTTCTTGACGTTGACGAAAATATTTCAAGGAAAGGTATTACGACAGGAATGAAAGTGCGTCTGTTCAAGAAAGCAAATGTAGAGGCACTTCATGGCTTTCTTATAGAACAATAACTTTCTGAGAACAATGGCTTTCTGAGAACAGAAGGAGGTATGAAATAAGTGGTGCGCGTTTAAAGACAATGCAGACGAAGCTTCGTGAAAGTTCGTACCATGCAAAATTCTCAAAAGTAATCCAGATTCAGAATATTACAATTCAAATATTAGGCGAATGAAGGGATAACAAGAAATGCATTCAAAAACAGAAAACGTAGTACCGAGCATATGAATATTTTTCGAAATTGTTCAAAAGAATTATAGCGAGAAAAGAAAATTGCTCATGGAGTGTATTTAAAGAATATTCTAGACGAAGAGGGAAATAACTGGACAGGATTTTACAAATATTTTTGTAGTAGAATGGGAAACAAAGAGGATACCCCAGTTGTTCGTGAACATGGAAACACACTCATCACAGACGAGCGGGCAAAAGCTAACGCATTTAATAAGTATTTCATTTCGGTTTTCAAATGCGATACGAACCATCAACTAATTCAAAGGTCTTCGGTTACAAATCAATTTAATATTGAAGTAAACGTTCTACAGAATAGAGTAAAATCTATGAAAAATGGTAAGTCAATGGGTCCAGACGACGTTTCTACGGACATAATTAAACTAGGAGGAGAGGCAATATTACCGTACTTAATTAGAATATTTCACGTGTCCATGAATAATTCCAAAGTACCTGAAGATTGGAAATTAGCTTTTGTAGTACCAGTCTTTAAAAGTGCGAACAAAACTGTTCTAAGTAGTTATAGGCCGGCAAGTCTCACGTCAGTGGTCTTTCTAACTTATGGAGCATCTAGTTGCGAGTTACATTAAGCAAGAATGGGAAATCAAAAAATGACTCTATCATGGCCAACACGGATTTAGGACTGATTTTTCATGCGAAAATCAGGTAGTAACGCTATTTCAGGATCTAGCAGATGAAATTGACGCGGGCGGGAGAGTAGACGCACTAGTTATAGATTTTGCCAAAGCGGTCGATGTTGTTTCACCCGATCGACTTGTTCAGAAATTAATGAATTCAGGCATCGATTCCAGGGTGGTGGCGTGGATTAGCGAGTTTCTGCGAGATAGAAAACAGAAAGTCCGAATTGGGCAAGAGTTTTCTTCCTGTTCAAGCGTTGCATCAGGAATACCGTAAGGAAGTGTCATTGGACCTCTTCTATTTTTAGCGTACGTTAATGATTTGTCAGAGCAATTAATTTCAAATATTTGGCTATTTGCAGACGATTGCATAATATATCGCATTATAAATTCGAAACACGATGAAAATATGCTGCAAAGGGATCTTGATGCGTTATATTACTGGGCGGAAAATAATTACATGGCCATAAATAGTTGTAAAAGCAAATCCATCACCTTTGGCAGACGTCATAATTACAGCGTAACAGATTACCGCCTAATTAACGACATTATTCCAAGAGTTTCTTCGTGCAAGTACCTAGGTATCCATTTCGATAGTAAATTAAGCTGGAAAAGTCACATAGATTTTGTTGTAGGGAGAGCGTGGAGATCTCTTCATTTTGTAATGCGCATCTTAAAAAAGGGTACAGTAAACGGAAGGAAATTTATCGCTTGTTCGTTCGATAATGGAATATGGAGCAATTTGTTGGGATCCGCACAAAATTATGCAGTGTAAGAATTTGGAAAGGATTCAGCGTAGAGCAGCTAAATTTACTTTCAGGAACACGAAAACGGCAGGGTGGGATTCACTCGAAAACAGGCGAAAATTGGCAAGGCTTTGTGATTTGTATAAAGCTTATAGCGGCCATCCATATTCCTACGTACATCAGTAGAGGGGATCACAGGCAAAAAAAAATTTTAGGACCGCAGAGAGCGAATGTCGGGAAATTCTCTTTCACAAATCGAATAATAAGAGATTGGAATAGGTTGCCTGCAAAAACATTTGAACCCTTTCCTTGAAGTGTTCAACAGTTTAGGATATTAAATTAGGGTATTTCTTAGTTTATGAGGTAGTTAATAAAGAATATTAAGTTATACAGTGAAGTGAGGTGTCGTGCAGTATAGAGCAGAGAAATAATAAAGGAAATGTTTTTAGTGTTATAGTGAAGTGACGGATAGTACTTAATTGTATAAACACTCAGTGCGGCTTTAGATGATAGACGTTTCTTTAATTAGAGAATTATAAGGGGGCTAGATATCAAGTAAGTAAAGAGAGTGAGATGCACATAGGCGGTTAGCCAATCAAGAGAAGCATGAACATTAGACGAAGAGGGGAAAGGGGGCACGATTAACCAACATGGAACGAGTTCGAAACGATATTGCGCACCTTAGACAAGTGAACGCCATGAATTACAAATTTCCGCAAACAAACTGCGTGGACTTTGGTCACGAGCAGACGTGTTGTAAGGCACTAATAGAAGATTTGTTTAATGAGTTGCATAAATTAGAAATAATGCGAGAAATTACTAGATTTTTAAGCGTCGGAAAAGTTGATTTCACTTTGAGGAGACTAGTGGTGTGGTGGTAACGTTTATAGGGTGAAGAGACAATTGTTAATTAACACGCGTTAATGTACACGATGAACATGAGTTCGAAACACTGTGCAGAGAATTTTTTTTCTGGTTGGATACACTTTTCGAGGTTCATGTAATGGTGTAATATTGCTTAGCCTGATAATACGAGCAAGTATGCGATGTTGTAGCACCAGTAGTTAATTATTGATACGTTGTAGCATCCGAATAACTTGTGGTTCGAAATGCCGTGCAGAACAGAGGGCAGATATAGGGCCAAAAATTGTAAGGAAAGAGGTTTCTTAGGCTAGCGTAAATTTCTAAGAACAAGGAAACCCTTGCAAAATGGGCACTAGCATTTCGCAAAAGAAACAGATGACATTCGGAATAGCGTAATATTGTTATCTGTAATATTGTTTTTTCTGTAGAACTAATCTTTGAATACGACGAATTTATCATTGACAGCAAGGAAGTTTAAGTTTCTAGAATAAGCAAGGACTTCCTCAGGACATTCCTCAAATTTTTGCTTGTTTACTGAGATATTTAACCATTAAGGAGAAACATAACGCATGAATGGAGAAGTTATAAAAAAGAACAAGCATGTGAAAAGCCTCTATAACATCTTATGTTGGAATTAGAAATGTCAGATCGTGAACTATTGTCCAATTCAGAAAGTATATCACATGAAGAGCCCAAAACAGCAACTGTTGATTAACACGAAGAGTTATTTACGTTAAATGATAAAGAAAAAACGAAAACGTAATTCGACCAGAGCAAATTTTAATACGACACGGAAGGCTAAAGTTATTGTACTCAAAGAGCAATTGAAAATGCGGGATAAACTTTCACGACTAAAGATTTAGCAAGTAAAAAAACAATAATTTATAGTTACATAAAAATACACATAAATACAATAATTTAGATGTCTCAGGGAAAAAGAATATTAAGTCTATTAAGTACAATTAGGAACTTATGGGAAATGTCTTACTGTAAAACGAATAAACTGAAAATCAGAATCTATCTTCGCCTCTACAGGTGATTTGTTCTCAGGAAGGTAGTACATATAATTACGTGTTTTGTTCATTATCGATTACTTAACTGTCATTCTTTGACATTAAGATTCTTTTCGATAAAAGATGATTTGCGAGTACATGGGTGAACGGTCTTTTATTACGAAATTATAACGAATGTATCAATAAATAAAATTCTTTCAAAGAATAATGATTAATCTAATCTTTATGATTGTGTCATTAATATACAGTCTTATAAAACGAAATACTAATAAAAACGGGACGGAATAAAGAGATAACGAATCTATCTAGTTTGAGAAAGTCTGTGCCAATGTGTAACTCTACTAGTTTTTCTTGCGTCTCCGTTGGCATTAACCCTTCATTTTAGAACTAAAAGATTAAGTATCTTCAAATAAGGCATTCAAGAAGGACGATTTTAAATGTAATTTAGCTATTTTTTTAAATTTACTTTACGGCGTAGAACTCAAGATTTATTATTTTAACTTGGGAATTAACCACTATTCTGAGAAATAAATGTGGACCATTCATAAATTTTCATTTTAACTGCTTATTTTGTCATAACCATTACTTTGCGACATTGCAAGAGTTAAAATTCAATACCTTGTACTTATGTAAATCCGATTGAAGTTGCTACGAAAATGTTTGTTGTTGGTTTATCTTATCTTATTCGTTTCGAAGAGATCAGTCTAGGCACTGAATATTATTTTTTTGATAATGACAGCAAGATTTTGGATCAGTCAAGGCATCCAAAGTTCCCTGCGTAACCATCAAGTTTAAAAAACGATATTTGGAATGCTGAGTCCAATGTTTCTCAAAGAAAGTTTAGTGAAGTTTTATTCCTATCGGTTAAATACTTTTTACGTATAGCAGTTTGTTTGTTTGATACCATGCGATTTCGATACATGAACAGTACGATTGCAAGATTTTGATTACTTTGATATTTTCTTCTTTGTTATTTCTAAGCAATTGAAACTGTGCTTTCTTGTACAACTTGTACGCACTATTCAAAGGAACTAACATAAATATTGCTTATATTGGATAACATGTCAAAAGAAGGTGTAAATAAAATAAATATTTTAAGTTTAAATAGCTTCCACAATAAATAAGTAAGAAAAGTAAAACAGCATACAAAACAAGATATCAAGATATTTGTAAACCATGATAATATTGTTTCCGAATACATCATTCCAACCTTGTCTCCCATTAGGAGACAAATTCAGATGAAAATTTGAAATTTTTGAAATGAAGCTTAAAAATGTGTATTTTCAACTTACTGTTACAGAAAAGTAATATGAAACTTATCAAGTTTGTTAAAATGCGTTTTTGCACCCAATTTTCGTGAATTCTCAAATGCAAATGTGGAATAATGCTAAGTATTGTTTTCGATTTCTTCAAAATATTCTACGTATAATACATAATTTAAAATATAAAGAAGGTGAAGAGGAGCCTCAGGTACCTCAACGCCTTTCTTAATTTGATATGACCAAACGGGAAGTGTATCACATTTTTTGCTGAGAACCTGTAGGTATGGGACAAGTCAGGAAGAGCAAGGCGTCTTACCACTACTTATTTTTTCATGAATGATTTAGGAGATATCCAATTTTCAAAGGGTAGAGACTGTATGAAATATATCAATAAAGTTGATTTCGTTTCCCTGATATGCCTCCAAACTTTCTTTACACAAGTCAAATTAATTTTTCTGCCTTGAGAATATGTCAGGAAATTTTCTGCAATGATATGAATTATCATCCATTATTTACTTAGTTATAATCGAAATCAATGGTTAATAATTTAATAACTTTTCTTTATAGTTTACATTTGAAGAAATAATATTCGTGGCAGAGAGAAAGTTTAAAAAACGGACAATTGGTGTCTAGATTTCAAGGGAAAGACACGCTTCGGGGTCCCCCCATACCGAAAACGTGTCCCTTTTTTACACACTTCCGTCCGTTTGTCTGTTCCTCTGTGAACAACACTAACACTTAGCTATTCGTAGATTTTTTTCTCAAATCCATATTCTCCGGTTTATCTGTCCCAACTCGAAGCCCTGCGATATTGCAAAACATTCTTTAAATTTTGCGGGTACGTTACACGAAGCTTCTGGGACAAGTTCTCAAAAATAGATCCCAATTCTTTCTTTGAATTTGTTGTAAAAATAAAGTGAAGTACACATTTATAGATGGTATAATACGTCCGATTTGCACGGTTGCCCTTGAATTTTCGAAATTTGCAAAAGATTGAAATTTTCTCGACATCTTTTTTTCTCCAAAATTTGTTCTCTACTATTAGTTATTTAATTACGTTCATTTGTTTTGAAAATATAACTATTTTTGCGCAGTTTTGAGTGAAATATGAACACTATTAAAAAAATATTATAAATAAGATTTTTCAAGTATAACTCCGATTTCTTTCTTCATGCGTTTTGTACTGGTAGCGCTAAAAATGCTGTATGAGATGGCAAAAACGCCATTTTGCTGCATTATTTTGCTTTTTAAAAAACATTCAATTTTTTTCTTACCAGCAATTTGTGTGCATTACTGCATTTTTAAATACGCGATGTCTAATAAAATTTCTGGAAATTCAAAACTTCTGTGAAAATTAGTTCAAAGTTGCGCATTTTCAAAAACGCTCAAACGATATTTTCTCAAAAACATTTCTAACTTTTTCTATCGATAGTGCTAAATGCAATGAATAACATGACATAAATGCCACTTTGATTTATTCTTTTGGTGTTTTTAAAAAATGACCCAATCTAAGCGCTTTAAATATATCATATCAACATTTACGTAATGAGCATTTTTTAAATATTGTCGCATTTGTAAATACAATTGCTTCTAATAATTTCTTCTGCAGCTTTTCGCAAACTAGAAAGTTCTGGGTGAAAATGAGCTTCAAATTGTGCATTTTCAGAAATGCTCAAAAAACATTTTCTTAAAAACAATATCCAACTTTTCAATGAAAATGTACATGAAATGTCAAGGTTTTACTTTCTATAATATTCTTAAACTTATATTTCAGTTTACCATTAATGGAAAGAAAAATTGGCAAAATATGAAAAATGTCCTTTAAGGGGGAATTGATAGCAACTGGGAAACGGGTGGAGAAAATCATTCGAGCTAGCCCGCACTCAAGAGATTCATTTTTTAACTAATACGAAAACGTCTGTACCACTTTGTATCATATATATATATATATATATATATATATATATATATATATATATATATATATATATGTGTGTGTGTGTGTGTGTCTGTGTGTCTGTGTGTGTGTGTGTGTGTGATTGTTTTAATGTACAAATGAACAGATGAAATAAATTTTTTAGATTTAAATATAGCAGAGCGCAATTATTGTGATAGAAAAATCATGACTGAGAATGTTATTCTAGAATTGAAGTGTTATTTTTTTACGTAAGAAAAAAAACAGTTGAAACTGTGTATGACATGTAACTAAGAGTAAAAATATAGTCTGTGCAGTTTTAGAACGACAATGCTAATAAAAGGTAAACATCTTTATGGAGAGATATTCGTAAATGAAGAACCAAAAATTAATTAAAATTATATACACTGTTCTGAAATGCGGAAATATTACTCTCGTTGAAGTTTTTATCTTTATAACAATAAAGCTGTGAAAAGAGTAAGCATTATCTTGTCAGAGAATTACTAAGGCCAATGAACTGTGGTAATTATTAAAACGTGGACACGACGGAGAAATGAGACAAAGATTTATCGAATTAAAAGTTAAATTATCTTAAACAGTTGAAAATGAACAAAAAAAATAATACAAATACTGGTGAGAAATGAAAGAAGATTTATAAAAAGTGACGCTAATCAATATATAATTGCTTTCAAAACGAAAGAAAAAATATATATATGTATATATATATATATATATATATATATATATATATATATATAATTAGCTGTAGAAAAATGCAGACGTTGAAGGACAAGAAGATGAAGCTTGGATTTTGAATTCGGGTAGCACTTATCACATGACTTAACACGTTTATAACTTAATAACAGAAATTGTTCAAGAAAAGTGGAAATTAAGACTGGTGAAGTAGAAACAAAACTCTCGTCGGAATCAACAGGGAGGGTAAGGGAATATCTTTGTATAATGGAGTGTAATGCAGTTACAACACAGAAAATGTACTTTATATTTCGGACTTGAATAATTATTTGTTATCATCGCTAAGTTGGGTTAAGAATGGGTAAGAAAATTGTTTTATTGACACGGTGGTAGAATTTAAGAAGTGCACGGCAAAAGTTTGATAGTGGTATGTTCATTCAAAAACGGTATGTTTGTTTTTAGGATGACTATTTGTGAAAAAAAGATGCAAAATATTAAGTGGTTCAAAGTGAGGTATTTCATGATTGATTTGTGACGTCTTATATTATACCAACCGTAGAGTATAAATATAACAAAAATATTAGGAGAGTACTTGATAGTTTGCAGTAACACAATGGTACTGTAGAAAGTACTGGGGGGTAAAACATTTACTAGGCTACCGTTTGAAGAAATTAGTCATGAACAAGTTACAAATAGTGTGAACCATTTTTTTACATGTCGATTTGTGTGGACAAATTATTATGTGGCATTATTAGAAAAATCCCTCAGAGGGAAAGTTATATATTGGTTCTTGCAGATGAATTTACTCGAAGATATTTTGTAGAGTTTCGAAGTGCAACTCTAAACACGACTCTTTCTGATAATGGTACTGAATTTATCTATAAATTCCTTTAGAATATTGCAAAATCTAGTTCGCATCAACACACACGTTCTTACATTATTTGTAAATTTTGATATTATCGGAAATTAAGAGAGTTTAGTGAAAATGTTTCAACGCAGTTTTTAGGTGTCCTTTGCTCTGTCCGAAGAAAAAATATTGGTGGAGATGTTTCATAACTTCTTTTTGAAAATGCATTTATTGCACGCAAAAGTGACGCGAAAACTACATGTATTTGCAAAAAATTGTACACGACAATATTTAAAGATATACTTTTTTTAGAAATAATTGAATTAAGGAAAATATCTCTATCATTAATATTGCAATTTTTCAATATGAACTTTTTGCAATTTTTTAAAAATATAGAGAGTTTCCCGAAAATGGGGTCTGTGGTATTTTTATATGCCTACTTTGCTCTTTTCGAGAAAAAATAATAAAAATTTTGGATCCGTTTTTGAGAAAATAATTGTTTCTAAATATCCTATATTTACGTAAAAATTGGCAAAATTTTGAACATTTGCATTTCTCAAAGACGTAGATAGTTCAACGAAAGTGAGATCTACGCCATTTTAGAAACGTCTATTGCTCTATTTCTGGGATAAAATTCATCAAAATGGCAATTTTTGGGAAAAATTTGAATACAATGTTGCGGACACATGGACAGACGTTTTTCCAACAATGATTCAGTTTGAAGGCCCCACAAAACGTGGTTTCTGACTACACCACTCGTAAGAGGAGTAATTTACTACCTACAGAGACAATATTTATCAACCTTTTCGTTCTCAGTATTATACAATATGAGTTCTTCTGTCGAAAAATAGAGGTTCTAATATTCCACTAAAAAAAAAATTAATTAATGGAAATCATTGAATCAATTTGTGAAGCCCACTGATGAATAGAATATGTGAACTAGGATTTTTGAAGTTGTTAACATTTCTAATTGAAGTAAGAATTGACAATCGGTAATAGATTATATTGGAAATCTTAAGATACCCTGAATAAACTGACATATTAGAATTTAATTTTTAAAAAAAAAATATTTTTGTTTTTTTTTCAATTTTAAAAATTTAGAGTGTAACAAAATTGAGATCTGTGCCATTCTTTTTAGAATGCATTGTTCTATTCGTGGAAAAAAAAAAAAATTTGAGAAAACATTTTTTTATAATTTGCATTAGCTTGAATGAAAGCTTTAGAAATTGCGCGAAAATTATTCATTTTTTCAAAAACATTGTGCAAAAGATTGTTTTAATATATGATTTTTAGAACATATTATTTCAGACAAAAATCTCTGTTCTAAGTTTTGGAGTGTTACGTTTTTGCAAATTTCAAAAATACAGAGTTCATCGCAAATGGACCTAGCGCCAATATTTTTACCGTTCTTTGACACACACGAGGAGAAAAAATTGGAGCAATTTTCAAGAAAATAATTGCTTAAAATAGCCTATTTTTCATGCAAAATTACCCTAAAACCACTCAAATTTTCAAAAAATTGTACATGAACTAATTTCAAGATGTCTTTATAGATGACATTTCATTAAGGAAGAAATTTCTATATTGAATATTTCAGTTGAAGGATGATGCCGAAAACAGTTTTTGGCAATTTTCCAAAAACCACGAAATTTCAACAAAAATGAAATCGGTGCCATTCTTTTAAGCATATTTTATTCGAGGAGAAAGGCAAATGAATATATTGGAGAGAAATTTTTGAGAAAATTTTGAAAAAATTGACGCTTCATGCAACCCCCAAAAATTAAAATATTCGCTTTAAACTCACATATCCTTGAGTTCATTTGAATACAGGAATACCAATTTGGGAGAAAATCGGCTTAACGGTTGAGGCATTAGCGTTGACCACAGACAGACATTTTGCATTCAATAGATATTTTGTTACCAAGGACGCACAAAATATGGATTCTGACAACAAACCGTGTTAGAGGAAGTAATTGTCTCTATATGCGAACAAGGTTTATCCACTTTTTCCTACAAGGACCCGATAATAAGAGTTTTTCTGTCAAAAATTCTCCGTTTCCCGCCGCACTATTACAACAATTTCTCTTCTTACATAAAAAGTAAAAATGCAGATGTATTATGTCACTTAAACTTCAGACAGACATTAATGAAAGATGTGAATTTCATTAAAAAATATTATAAAATTGGGTTGAACTTATTAAGAGTGTAAACATGTTACTTTTTTGAAAGGGGGGATTTGTTGTTATTTATATGTGCTTTTCCTTGTCGTGTAGCATCGTGTAGTGTCGTCACAGCATTTGTTGGTATGGGAGGGTTACTCAGTCGTAACGAGATACGTAAAAAATAGGTATGTCACGCTTATTAATGTAAAAGCGAACTGATGAAATAGGTGTTCAAGGTTTAAATGTCAATTATGATTAATTGAATACAATTAAATACAAACAGCCAAACATGCATTACTCTCGGACCAGTTCATCACACCAAACAGATTCAAAGCATTGCCATGCACCTACCAGAAGGAGATTAGCAAGTCACCCAGCCACATCAACCCGCACTCAGGAGCCCTTCATTTCTCTCAGAAACTACATTCATTGACGAACACTACAAATCTTCAGCAGTATCATACGCGCGTCAACCATTGCAGATTCTTCTCCGAGGGCAACACTCTTGTGACTTGTAGCGTATAACTTCTATCTTTCTGTTGTGACTTGTAGCTTTGTGAACGATCTCTGGGAGTAACATTGAGTCTGTGCAGCGAAAACGCTGCTCTATCAGCTCATGAAGCATCATATATCCGCAGATAAGACGCGATAACGTTCAGCGTTGGTGAACGATCGCCTCAGAAAAACAGTATTGTGTGGTCGCAGATAACAGAGCTTGTAACACATGTGGCCCTTTTGAAGAATGTTCAAGGGTTTCTACACGCGTAGAAATCTCAGACTATTTTAGCGTTGTCGTAATGTTGTACTGTAATATCAACTTAACGCTGAAAAACATAGGAAGGAATAGCCACTCTTTAACTGCCAGAGTTCGTTTTAGTTATTTTTCGTTTAGTTAAATAAATATGCTCATTAATTCCATGAAAAATCGTTAATTATCTCTTTGTTAATAGCATGCGTGCAATTAAAATTCCACCGTGCAATTAGAAACTCACACCCACCAATCAGAATTCAGAAAAGGAGCAAAATCGTGTAATTAAGAAACTATAACACACATTTACAAAGGTATTTGCAGTCGGCCATGACACATGAACAGAAAAGTACATCATATATTACGTGCCTACAACTACTATTAACAACGAATGAATAAAACTAAATTGGATAAGTAAACGTTAAGCTATGGAACAATATACAATATTTAAAGTGAATATATTAAATGTTTTACATATAAAACATTCAGTCTTAGGATTACGAATGTAGAAAATATAAACGTCAGTTGTGTTTACCAGTTCTAAAACGTATGCTATACCAAAACTGTGTCAGAAGTGACTAGTTTTTTTCTCCAATATTTATACATGTTGTATTCTCTCTCTTATGTCTTTACTTTTCGTGGTAAGTAACGTTTTTTTTGTTTTTTTTAATTATGTTTTATTATTTGATTGTTTTTGTACATAGATCAGTTCTATAAAACTACACATATGCAGTGATGGCTTAACTTATTCCACTTAACCTAACTTAACTCTAATACAGTGGTTGAGGAAACCATGATGGCACCTCGTAGATATTATTCTAATATTCTAAAATATTTTACAAAATATGTGGAATGGATATTTATTTTTGATGCGAGTGGGATAAGTGATGGTACGTAGGAATTGGTTCTGTACTATTTGTATTTTGTTGATGTTTGTTTTTGCAGCATTAATCCATACTGGACAGGCATAGAGAAGAGTCGGTCTGATTTTTTTTGTATAGTATTGTTGCTGTTTTGTATGGAAGGTATTTATTCCTATTAATTAGTGATTTTAGTTGATGAAGTTTGTTTTTAGTTTGAATTATTTTGGTGTCTATGTGTTGTTTCCAATTCAGACTGGTGTCAACGTGCAGTCCTAAATATTTAATGGGTTTATTTGGGGGGTACCATGGGATGGGTTCGTTATTTAACGTTAACGTGGTTGGTGGAGTGTACGGCCTTAAAGAAAAGATTTTTGCTGCCGTTTTGTTTGGGTTTAGTTTTATTTTTAATTTGGATGACCAACTGTCTATTACGTTTAGATATAATTGTATGTTGTTTTTCATGTTAATTAGAGAGTGATTGGAAGCGAATATAAGGGTGTCGTCTGCAAACTGTGCTGTTTTTACTGGTGGATGTTGGGGGATGTCTGTTACATAGAGATTGAACAGTGTGGGTGAGAGGGGAGATCCTTGTGGTAATCCTGCTTTGATTAACCTGGGGTTTGAATGGTGGTTGTTAATTGTTACTGCAAAGGTTCTGTTGGATAAATAGTTTTCGATTATTGAGGTGATATACTGTGGAGAGCCGATTTTCTTTAATTTGTAAATTAGTGCCTGGTGCCATACTCTATCGAATGCCTGTGATATGTCAAGTGATATGAGTATTGAATGATGTTTTTTCTGAAATGCTGTGTTGATATGTTCTGTAATTCTGAGGAGTTGGTGTTGTGTGGAGAAGTGTTCAGTAAATCCAAACTGCTCTTTTGGAATGGCTTTTGTTAGTTGCAGGTGCTTTTTCAGACGTTGAAGTATTATTTTTTCGAAGATTTTAGACAGAGATGGTAGAAGGTTTATTGGGCGATAGCTGTCGGTGTTTCTGCATTTTTATTTGGTTTCGGAACGGGATGAATGATAGCATGCTTCCAAGTGGATGGAAAGTGATTTGTTCTGAAGCATAAATTGTAGATGTTTGTTAAGTATGCTATTGCGGGGGCAGGTAAGTGTTTTAGAATTGAATTATTTATATTATCATGACCTGGCGCTTTTTTATCTGGAGAGAGTTAGTGATTTGTTTTATTTCTTTAGGGTTTGTAAAATGGATTTTGTAGTGAGGACTATAGATTGGGTGGTTTATTGATTGAATTATTGTGTTGTGTTCCGGGTGCGGTTTTACTTGGTTGAGGGGTAAGAAACGTTTTCATGACTTTGTCAGCTTCTAATATTTTATCGGCATACGATCAGTACCTTCCAGAATTTTCAAATATTTCGTAGAAACAAAAACAATGCAAGGCCAACTAAAATAGATACTTTTCAGAAGCAATACTACGTCACGAAATGCATGCCGAGTGTGCAAAAGATGTTTTAAAATTATTATTATTATTATCCGTAAATGGAAACGAAAAAATATTGAATGTAACATGTGTATAAAGGGGGATAATTGCACTCATGGTATATAAGACAACTTGCATTTATCGTCTCTCGTTTTCTTGAACATATCACTCACGCAATTATCCCCCTCTTTATATACTCGTTTCGTTAACTACTATAACGTCATTAAGCCGATAACAGACGGGGTTGAAGGCAACGTCATTAAGCCGATAACAGACAACCGCCACATAACAGACGCGGTTGAAGTTTGTAAACAAAGGCGATAGTCGAGGTTTATAACCAACCAGGTGTGTTATTTGTGTTATCGTGAATAGTTCAATACTTAGCGTAAAACCATACCCTTATAAGAAAAATGATATAAATTAGAAATATATTTGCTTTTAATGCGTAGGAGTACAACGCCATCCTCCATTTCAATTAGGAGGGACAATAGGGAGTTCTTCATTTTGAATCCACTGCTGCGTGACACGCCGTAGTTTTGTTTCAACACACATTTAAACAGATCCACACTTTAAGGTGTAGAATATTCTACACGACGTTTTAGAAATTGCAAGTGGTGCAAGTTTCAATTTGTTACCCGTGAACACCAAGATAAGGTGTGCGAAAGAACACCATTTTTTTCAACTTTGTCAATCTAAGAATATTGACAAAGTAAATATAACAGTTATGCTGACGTATGCCAAAGAAAGATCTGAGACCTGCTTACGTTGTGGACAAAATTCTCAACGTAAAAATTAAGTTTACTTGTTAACGAAAATGTAGAAGTATTCAGGTTAGTGGTCCACATTTTTCCCTTTTACGTTCCATTTAAGAAACATTATTTTGCAAATGAGATCTGAATTCATTTTACAGATTTGTAAAACAATGCTAGTCGAAAACGGTGACGATCTGTTTTCATTGAAAGAACTTAGAGTCATCGCCAGTAGCAAAAACATACTATATTGAACAATAGTTATCGAAAAGAATTAAAATTTCTAAACACTTATTTAACAGTCAGCACCGACGAGGTTGCATCAACATCAAATGATTCAAGTAGGTGGACGTCGGCACTTACGATCTTTTTATGGATGACTAAAAATTGGCAATAATAATAGTAATAACAATAATGATAATAATAATAATGATAATAATAATAATAATAATAATTGTTCATTAAATACTAAGATTTACTTCAATGATAAATTATAAGTAAAAACTACCGGGAGCGGTAGCTGAGTGCATCAACTGATGTCACTGCAACGCCCCTGACCGGGAGATCCTAGGTTCGAGTCCTGATGGCGGCAGATTTTCGACACTAGCTTTTCAGCTAGGTCAAATTCAGTCGTTGTCTGGAGGAGAATTCTAGCGGCCGGCTGCTCTGATCGGTAGTTTTCTGTGGTTTATCAGATCAACACCAGGCGAATGCTGGAGCAGAACCCTACCAAACGGGCCACGGACCACGTGCGATCTTTCCTTCCTCTTACTAGTCCTATCCTCTCCCCTTACAAACATACACTAATATGCACTACACTACCACGTATTCCGGGAGATCGGTCGGGAGCTTAGAGCTTGTCCCGGCTGGGGCGGTGCCCCGCTGGTGGGAGAGTCCTGGTTAGGGGGAAACCCCACTAGCCTACGATAGGTCGGTGCCGGATCTCGCCATCCAGCGGGGGAAAATCACAGCTATCTCCCGAGAAAAAACAAACAAACATGTACTACACTAGCGGGACTAATGACCAAAGCAGTTGCCAAGCCCGGAAACACGAAAAATCAATCAATCAATCAATAAGTAAAATAAAAAAGAATTCTTTAATTGAACTGTTGAACATTACTTCTGTATGTGTTTTTATCTTGTTTGTGTAGGGTTCTGTTGCTGTATGTCATTTGTTTTCGACGTTTAATGAATAGTTTAATGATCAGTGGTTCATTAATGCCGGTGGCTTTTAATTCCTTAACGGTCGGCGGCCATTAAGATTACCTTTTCATTCCTCTATTGGGTTGCGTGATGCATATATATTAACAGAACAGTATTACGAAAAGGATTTAACAGTCCGTCATCCGTTAAGAACGATCGAAACAAGTGAATGTAGTTAAAAACAGCGTATGAGGACACTTACTTCAAAAAATGTATTGCTTATTTAGACGATTTTTTCTTGTAAGACAATGGTTTTACGAAAGGTATTGAACGACACATAACTGATAACAAATAACAGACTCTATTGGTTATAAATCGTTTTGAGGTTGATGATTCAGTGATACCTTATTCACAAGTATCTCGAGGTCTAGAATAAGTAAATAAATGGTACATTCAAGCAAACGTGACTAGCTACAGTATTATGTATTTAATAATAAGGTCAATGAACCTTGTCATGCATGTTCAAACATTTTATATTATTTTCAACATGTACACAAAGGCAGGACAGGAAAAATTTGTAGGTACAGAAACTTGAGTAGTGTAATCGTAATGTGGTGAAGATGCGTTGAAAAATAAAAATGCTGTGCAATATTAGTAATTTTGAAACTATAATGTAATGATTGTTATTATCCTACGATACGAACGAGGAACAAGCGTCGAATCATAAACGTCATTCGAGTGTATTAATACCCACTACATAGAGCTTCACACAGTACTTTTTCTATGACTAATGATAACTATTATAAGTTAAAGGTTTACATTGAACGGTTACGTGGCAGCTGGCATGCATTACTCAGCCAATGCCATCCACAAGACAGTCTCCTAGGCGTCCCAGATGGCATTGGTTAAGCATAAACACGATCTAAATTACAGTGAAATCTTAGTATCTGTCCTTATAGCAATAAGGACAGACATTAAGATTTCACAGCATGCATTTAATGTACAGTGACTTAATACAGTACTTTACATACAGTTTAATACTTGATACAGTACCCATATGGTGCTCGATTATTCTGATTTTCTTGTGAGGTTTGGTAAAAGGCAGAGCATGTGCAGTTTACCGTCTCCATTCAATGGATAGTTTCTACATAGAAATAAACACAACACAACGAGACGTTTAGTATAACAATGTCCAATCATTGCATACTTCTTAACTGTAGACTGATCTGTGTTTGCTCAAATACCCGTACTATAATGATGATATCATTATGACTATCATTATGCCACGAGCAACAGCCATCTGATGAGAGAATTATACAATGAGAGTAGAAAAAATAAATATTGTGAAAATTCGTCGTACATTGTTTCAATTCATGTCTGAAACATGGCCGTATGTCAATATGTCATATTTATAAGTGACCATATGCCATATTAAATATGTCAATACATTACAAAATATAAAAGTATACCACATTCTTTCTCTTGTATTTCGATCTAGGAGCATTTATTCATTCACGAGTAAACGCTGATTAAATTTTCTTGAATGTTCCTTGAAACAATTAAAACAACGTATGTGTCTTCGTAATGAATAACAACGTTGACCGAAACTTTAAAGTGATTGGGGGCGTAGCTAGACCGGAACCGCACCAGGGTTCCCGGCATCAGTGGCTCCGAATAAGAACTCCCCCGCGACAACCAATAACGATGGGTTTCTTGTTCAAAAATATTTTTAATGTATTCGTGCGAAGAAAAAATTGTAACAAATTACTCGCTCCCAGTTTATTTACTTAGGATTACTCCATATTATTTCTGCAAAATACTGTGGGATAATTATTTTAATAAACGACAACAATAACAAAGAATATTCTGGAGTATCTGTAGTTGAAACAGGGGATATTCATAGCGCGTCCTTTGAATCCTTGGCTGTCCGGGATTAGCCGCGTCATGGTCGATGGAGCTAACGTTTCGGCCATCTTGCTGTGGCCTTCTTCAGAGCTATACTGCTGAAGCAGCAAGATGGACGAAACGTCAGCTCCATCGACCATGACGCGGCTAATCCCGGACAGCCAAGAATTCAACGACTCCGGCCGCGGAAGCCTACGACTCTACCTCCTTCACTTTGTATTTTCGTTCATTGTAATCTCCTTTGCTACTTAACTAACACCTACCGCTCGAACTGAACCTCTATTCTAAAACTTTATTAGTAAAATGTTAATTTGTAAACTATGCAATGTAATGGCAACAGTACAGGACGAAAGCACAGGATACTTGGGTTGTTTGGGTCTCACAAGATATTTTATCTGCGATTTTGAACTTTTACTTCAAGTATCTTTCGGGAAAAAAACGAATTTACTTCCAGAATAGAGGCCCAGGATTGAGAAATTCGATGGGGTAAATTGCAGAATGATTTATCAGCTGGTTAAATATAATTTATAATATAACAATTTGTTACAAATTACTTTTCAAATTAGATATAAAACTCCCGATTTTGCGTTTTTTAATCACAGTTAGGAGTCCCATTAGAACCTTGTGGCCCGGAGCATCCACGATCCTTAGGCCCTGGAATCATGTTTTTGTGTATTGAAGGGAAACACCCTGTGGGGACAAGAGAATTCAGTTGAGACACGAGATGAGACCGTACAAGGGGAGATATGTGCTGACAGATGTGGCAATGATGGACATGTGGAGGACAGGGGGAAAACAATGAGAGACTGGCGATGACAAATTATATTTTTTAAGGAGTATTCTAGAAAATGAACGTTTTTGAACTCTCAATTGTATTTCGGGAGACTTTGGTTTAAAATTAACAAATAAACTGTTTTTTGTTACTTCCGTTTATTTCTGAACATAACATGCGTGACTATCTGTTTTGTCTGGAATTGAGCAGACACATAAAATCTTTCACTTCACTAATATTAAAGGGAGTGTTTAATTTTCTGTGCAATTCAATTTCAACTCTTAACAATATTAGAGTGGTTACTCCCCCGCAATTCCGGGCCTACTCCTGAAATGACATATCAACGGCAGGTCACGTGGTTACGTTCTACTACGACGTAATTTTCACTTTTAAAATAATTATTTACAAAAGATTGAGTTTTTGCATAGATACAGCTAATATTATTTCATTCCTAATATCTTCAATGCTTAAACATCTCATTATAATAAAAATAGCTAGCTAAACTAGCTGCGCAAGTTTTTATGCTATTTAGCAAGATGTGAAAAAAGTTTCGTTGTTTCGTTGGTTCAATCAAATATTGATAATATCAGAGCAAAACTGCAGCCATTTTCTGCGCCTAAAGGTTTCATTTACACGGAAGCGACACTTTATTATGATCAAGTGTCGAGCACACTAGTTTGCCATCTTTTATTTAAAATTAATGCTGGCAGAAGGAAGGATAGGGTTGGAGTTCAAGAGCTTAAGAAAACATGCGTAGATGGAAATTAAAAGGACTCCATTAATAGTTCAATACTATTGATGCGATAATTTGGTGGTTATATGTAATAAGTTTGCTATATACTTACCAAAGTTAGTAATCATTTGCGTTGCAAAGTGACTTTTCAATTGTAAAAGTTATCAAATCGCTTTATTTCATTTTTGATATAACAACATACTTTATTACAATAGACAACTAATGAATTGTTGAACGTGCTGGTACTAATATAATTTAGCTCTCTTTTGCTAACTGGATGATAGCATATTTTAGATGATAAAACTTGTTTTGACAAGAAGGTCATATTGAATACAAAAGTCTCAACGAAATATTAGTATAACTTTAATTAATTTATTCCATGCAATTTAATTAAGTTCTCTAATTTGTTTTAAATATACTAACAAAATTTACATTATTTTTTTAGATTTATACTCTTATATTTGCAATAACGTATCATCTTTACATTTATACAGCTTATGGAAGAAATGCACAAATACAAACAGAGATATCAACATAGTATAAAGCTTTATAGTAGGTGCCACATATAATAAAATTAAAGCAACTACTTCTCCCAAACGCATGCAAGAATTTATCAGTGCTACAGCTGCGGCACCGTATCCATTGTAGTAATTGCCAGCTCTTACTGTCACAGGGCCTGCTAAAAATGTTTCCAAAGATGGGAAATATATTCCAAGAATAACAATCTGAGGGACTGATGTCATTTTATAATGAAGTAGAACGACACACACGCATAAAACAGGAAAGAAAAGAAATTGCGAATTATACAAACAATCAATGATTCTACTCTGGTGGCGTGTTATTGTTAATAGTAATATACAGCAACTAAGTAATCCACTAATGTTGTAACATCGTTGAGAATATTGCATCACTGTAGAAATTGTATTAGGGTAAGTATTCATGTAATCGTCCATCATTATTGTTCGTTCAAATCTGTGCAGAAATGAACACAGAGCTACATTAAAAATTAGGGGTTTCTTTAAAATCCACATCAACCTACAAGAATTAAACGTATGATCTCGAGTATATCGTTTGTTTTGAAGTCGTATTTTATACATAAATATTAAAGTAAATAATATCATGGCCAATATGAACACATCTGAATTTTCGCTGTATGACGGATTGATGTTCATATCTAGTTCTTTAATAACAACAACGCAAAAATGTAGAAAACAAAAGAAAATATTTAAACGATGGTCTTCGAATACCGAAGAAAAGAATTTTGAGGCTAGTGGAACAATTAATGCAGTCATACAGTGATGCAATGAGTCTCTTAACGATACATTTAAGCTGTCACTTTCCAATTCTTCAAAGTTCTGGGTGAAAAGAAACAATGATAATGCAAAAATGAGAATAGGTACCATTCCAAGGGCAGGAAAAATATCAACAAACATACTCCATGAAATTGTAATCAACTCAGCTAGCACGTAACATACACCCTTCACCCATACACTTTCGAATAAAAACAACTTTCTTTTCATTTTGTTCCAGTTGAAGAAGCTCCAGTAGAAGTAACAGTAGATAATCCAAACTGTAAATACACATATGTGTAAAACCCATTTCTTGTTAGAAGTTGATTCATCCATCTTGCATAAATGGAATTTCCTCAGATACCACACGGAATTACATTACACAACATGTCCCATGCCACTCGGTAATGTGGTTGATTAATAGATCGGCATACTCGTAGGTGATATATTTTTCTAAGTACCGAAGCACACATAAATTACTCTAAGAAAATGTACAGAAAAATGCACAGCCAGACAACTCAATCAAGAAATTAAAACAAAAGAAATCCATGCCAAAACAAAATAATAATGAAATATTTTACAATTCCCCTAAACAAATAAATGTTTTTTTCACATTTTGAATTCAATGAAACTAATCATAAAGAGTTGCTGAATAACATACAAGTATAAAGTAATTAGTGTATTGTAGAAGGTAAAATAATAACAATTATTGAAGACATTTAATTCAATTAGAGCCCTCAATTCCCGAATCTTACGTATCGAAACACATGCTGGAAAACATTAAGCCTCATTTTACGGAAGATTGACCATGTTTTGCGTATGACAAATGCTAACAAATGCACGGTCTGTAACATAACAAAATATAGAAGCATTATAATTTATTTATTAAAAGTATGATATTTTATAAACCTAATATTCTATCAAAAAATGAAGTTTTCACGTGTTTACTCGATTATGTATTTATTTTATGTTTATTATGATCTTACGAAGTGACTAAATGCATGTATGCAATCATGGCCACCTAGATACAATGCCTCTGCAATGGATCGTGAAATCATCACGGGTGGTTACATCTCGTCTTGCTTCTTTCTCGTGCTTGGCAGGCGAATGATTCTACTGATTCTGACATTCTGACATTCTACTGAATGATACTAAATTCTAATAAGATTCCATGACTCGTTTGACTACAACACGTTTTCACTGTTAATTTACACAATTATAAACACGTGAGAAAGTGTTTTTAAACAGAAAAAAATTTTACTTACTTCGCCAAAATGCTTTCCAAATAATTATTGTTTTGCTTTGCTAAATAAAATTCAAATACTCAAAATACAGTAATAACAACCATGAGATGTGATAAATCTTCAAAATTTGTCGAGAAAACTTGCACCACAGAAACTAAACTAAAATGAATTTTGCAGTTATTGCTATAAGTAAACAGAATTCACAAAATTTCACCATAAAATTCACAGCACTTCGTCACCACACGAAATACGAAAAAACACTCGTTAAATTCAGGGACACTACGCTTCGCCACAGCATGTCCTCTAATGACATAGACGTGGCGACGTGGCTTATTGCACACGTCTTCTATTACGGTGGCCACTGTACAATGCGTTATTTATTATTTACAATCAAAATGCAGTATCTTGCAAATGTCAATTAAACTTCCTCGACTCTTTTAATCATTATATGACATACAAGGAAGTTTCAATAAAATGTTTGAATTCTCAAAATCTACAACTAACGTTTTCTCTCGAATGTCTCGTAGGTACTTAATTTTTACAATAATTTAATTTTAAATGCATTTCCATTATTTTTATTCTTGGCTCATACTGTCGTAAACATTAGTTATCAATAATATTCTCTTTACCTCCTGGCACACTTAATTCGATTAAGACTTTTAAATAATAAAAACTATGACAAATAACACACCTCAACACGAGGACGCCTACAAGCGTTTTGGACACTGCAATATGGCGGATTATTCATGTTTATTACGTCATGCCATCTCCCTATATTACTATCTCCATGGTATATTTATAACTAAAAAACGAAACCACAACGCCTCATATACACCCTCTCTAATTCACATTCAGCTTCTTGTATGCCACTGAATGATGTTTTAAAACTCTTCGTACCCTGATGTGTACTTGGCCAATTTCTTCAGGTCATTGATTTTCTTGATAGCGATGGGTAACTTTCCAGACTGTCATGTACGTAAGCACTGCAGGGAGCTTCGGAACAGTACTATATTTTTTTACTGTGAACGTTGAGAAGGTTAAACCATCGATAAAGTGCTTATTAATCACTTTTCCTTGGTCAGCTTTTCTTTAAAAAAATCTTTGTTTGAGAATACTTCAAAAGGAATCTTGTCTTCTTTTTGAATTCTCCATTCGGAAGTTTCATCTGAGTTTACAATCCTTCTGTAAAACTGAGGCCACCAAGTATTAAAACAATATATTTTGTTACTTGTTACTGATGAACAGTGAAACGACCTGTTTCACGTGATTTAAGAATCTTCTCAGCATACTGATTTGGTGTGAAAGCTATAACTCCTCTTTGAGCAACACGTTTAATTCACCCAAAATAACGATCACAGGGAAAAAATGAATGTCCCCTGACTGGGAAGAAGTGGTGAACAGTCTCGAAAATTCCTTTATCACAAATATGCATTACGAATCGCACAATATAATGATGTTTTGACCTGAAAGACCATCACTGAAGAGAATAAAATTCTTAGTTCCACAAGAAACTGCGGTTTTCAAATAGTGCAATAACATCGAGCAAACCACCTCTGGGGATTTATTGATCTCGCCTTTCTGATATGTATACATTTTTGTTAAGTCGTCATGACATGAACAGGGTTACCACCAGACGAACATAATTGTACTGCAGAAAGCCGCCATGTGATTTCGTTTGACGCGTTTCTGCTCTAAACAAACAGACATTTTAAAATACAATTTAACACTTCGGGAGGAGTCACAGTTGAGGGAATTCTGCATTAAACGGTGTGTGTACAATATGCCCGTCAGAATCTACTTATATCCCATTTTAGAAAAGAAAATGTCATTATTATTATTACTAGCAGTAGTAGCTTAGTATAAGTTGCAGCAATTGGCTGAATGACACTGCAAAAGGCAGATTATAAATCCCGAAGGCTTCGGACTCCCGTGTCAGTTTACGGTTTTCTGAAATAAACTAATTGAGTTATTTTTTCTCATACATAAGGAGAAATATTAGTTTATTTCTTTTTCACGCAAATTACTGTTGAATTCCGATCTTAATTAAATTTTGTACATGCGACCTTCAAAACAAAGTACAGTAACAGAAAAGTTACTGAGGTTCCATAAAATTCCCTTTCAAATGCTTTTTGATTAATTCATAAAACATAGTTGCGCTTTCAGTTAATAAACGTCAAAATTATCACTGGACGATTCTTGGAATATTGTCACAAAGCATCTATTTACAGACACCCAAAGGAATTATAGTGCAATGATAATCGTAGCAAACACGGCAGGTCGGAATGGCTTAAGTGGTTCAGGTCATCAACCGATGTCACTGCAGTGCTTCTGACCGGGAGGCTCTAGGGTTCGATTCCCGGCGGTGGCAGAATTTGCGACACGAGTTAGATAGCTGGGTCGAAATCAGCCGCTGTCTGGAAGGGAATTCTCGAGATCAGTAACTCTGATCGGTCGTTTTGAGTGGTTTCTCTCATCAATACCATACGAATGCCGGAGCAGTACCCAAACAAACGGGCCAGGGACAGCGTGCGATTTTCCCTTTCTGTTCCTTGTCCTATTCTTACTCTTTACCTCCGCATACGTTCATGCACTACATTACCACGCAGATTGAGAGATCAGTCGGGATCTTAGAACTTGTCCCAGCAGGGGAGATGCCCCGCTGTTGGCAGATAGCTGGTTGGAAATGGAACCGGAAATGGAACCCGAGGTCGCGTCATAGATAGCGAGCAGGCTGGCCAATGAGTTAAACCGCAAGGACACGCAGTGTACGACAGGTAGTTAATAATATATTAATGTTATGGGAGAAATGGTGAATTGAGAAGTAAGGGAAATCTGGAGAACCCTAACAAAACTTACAATAACCTAACATTCCCACAACAAATTCCGCATAGTTCAACCACAAATTGAACAGCAGCACAGACGTGGTAGTAAGAAGGCACTCTGAAACGTTTCGACCGCCAGTCTACGACCATCCTCAGGGTGAATTGCAAACGTTGGCACCAGTGCCTAAGACGCGGCGTCTCCCAGACAGATAAGTTGTTTCTGACTCCGGCCGCGGAAACCTATCCTCTAAACACTATGTATTTAAGCCCTATACTATAGCAGTTAGTTCGCTAAGTTACAAGATGCTCTCTTAGCTCTGTCTTTGTTGATTGACCGTATATTTTACTTCCTCGCGTACTACTTACGCAGTATTGAGAAAGTATTTTAATTCAGCGAAAAAGAACAGTAATTTTTCGACAGGGAACCCCTTATTGCAGGGCCCTGACAACGAAAAAGTGGATATATTTTGTTCTTTTCTCGACCCAGCCGCTTTATAACTGGAGAGTCTTCATTTGAATGTTCAGCCGCGAGTCATTTCCCAGCGCTTTCAAGAGTCTCCCAATTGCCCCTCCGGCCTCTTTTTATCCCTCTCCCCCGCCCACTTCCATCCCCGCCGCAATTGACGCACGCCACGTGGCCTGTCAATTGGGCGCTGCGGTCGTTTGCTTTGATTGCGTGTACACACGACCCGTGTGATCCGCTTAGGGAGGTTTAAAGTAACCCTTGGCCCATGCGGGCGCCGCGGCGTGGAGTGCACAGCCAACGGAAAGCCCACTCGCAGTCGTCTCCATTTTATGTGCGTCCTTTGACTCTTCGTTCTCTTTCTTTCTTTTCTGCTTTCTGGCAATACTAAACATCTTTCTTGCCATTGAACTATAAACTTATCAAACATACAATCAGATTGGCGGTAAGAGTGCAGTAATTGCTATTATTATTATTATTATTATTATTATTATTATTATTATTATTATTATTACTATTATTACTTTTATTATATTATTATTGTCAAATATTTATTATAATAAACATTTGAATTCATTCGAGTGATTATCCCAAGAAGCACACTAATTGCTTTACTCTCGCCATGTGTTATGTTTACTCTTATTCTTTCTTACAGAAACAGATTTGAACTTATCACAATATTTTGAAATCTGTGATATTCTGAAATGTATTTTACTGCTTATACAAAGAGTAAATAATGGGAAGAAAATCAGAAGTTAGACGTGAATTTGTAAGTTCAGTTGTCACTCTTTTTAGTCTAACCAGATTAATATTAACTTTTTAGTTTAACCGGTTAAACATTATAATTTGCCCTTGAAATCATCGACATTGCCCTCATTTTCGATCCGCAAGGAAAGGACTCTCATCTGGGACACAGAAAATGTATTTTTAATTATATGAAAAAAACAATACAATTTTATTAATCTACTTACATTGTTTCCATGTTTCCTACATGCAAACATACAGTTTGTTCTGTATCATGGATATGAATAATTATCTATCATAAATCTTCACCGCTCATGATCACATTCACTATCTCACACGCAAATGAAACGGAAATAAGAACTCGGGTTAGAAAAAAGTATATGTATAAGTACTCCAGCCTCGTCTCACTGTTCTCGGTAATGACTATTGCATTCATTACCATATGCGCTTTTTATATATACCACGCCTAGGAAATATGACGCTTTTAACAATTTTAAAGAAATCGATACAAAATATCGCATGTGTGAAACTGATGGATAGGAATTTGTTTTCAGTTCTGCATCAAACCTATTTAGGACGAAACAAATACTAGTTTACAGATTGTGGTGAAGTTGGGTACCGGCTTCATGCAGATTATGACACGCAATACGCTCCAACATCCTTCACTATGTCCATAGCTCGGAAACAATAATGCTGAAGGGACACATTTTTATGACTTAATCTACAAAATTTATATTTTAACCTCATATTTAATTTTTTGAGATTTGACTCTTCTTGTTATTTTCATTTCATAGTATATATGGTCAGAAACAAGCAGAAAATTGAAAGCTATGTCCTGAAAGAACAGCGACAGAAATAATCTTTCATGCTGAAATTGAAGTGAAGTGAATTGATTTCGTGAGCAATTTAATCTCAACTCTTAGAAATATTATAATGTTTCGTCTTGTTTAGTGCAGGACCTTTAATGTGTAACACTAAGTTCTGTGACCAGCTAGCAGAAGGTAGGATCCAGTTTGAAGCTATTTTGTATTTTAAAACCACGATCTACAAACAGTGAGCAGATTCATCTAGTATAAATATACCGAATAAGTAAAATATTCGCACGAAATATGAACGAGCTTCCACGAAAAAATAAGGCGGAGGAACGCTGGTAAAGGGTGAATAGGCATAGCGGTTCTGATTCACTCAGTCCTGCGCATGTGCAGAACTCAGGCATACCGTCTCCCAAGGGTGCAGGGCCGCCATCCATTCTCCAATTACGTCCCGACGTGGTTCCAAAGGGTTAGCGGCGGGCGGCGCCAAGATTTATGATGGGCGCGGGTCAGTGCTGTCGCCGAGAGGCGAGCGAGTGAGGTCTTCATAGGGGCGTGATTGTCGCCTCCGCGCCACGCCGCGTCGCGCGCCATTGTTCCCGGGGAATCCCCTCTCGCCGGCCACCGCGGCGAGACGCCTGGGAATGTGCCCACGTCCACCCTTCCGCTTCCTGCGGGCGTTGGCCCGGCGATACTCCTTGCTATTCAATTCAATTATGCCTTATTTTACGTGGTGAAACTGGTTATGGTTAGTGATTCCGAGCGCGCCAACAGCTTAGGTCATTAGTCCCGTAAGTGTAATTCATGTTTTTTTCCTCGGGAGATGGCATGATCTTCCCCCGCTGGATGGCGAGATCCGGCGCTGACCTACCGTCGGCTAGCAGTGTTTCCCCCTAACCAGGACTCTCCCACCAGTGGGGCACCGCCCCAGCCGGGACAAGCTCTAAGCTCCCGACCGGTCTCCCGAAATAAGTGGTAGTGTAGTGCATGTAAGTGTAAGTTTGTGTGTGTGTGTGAGTGTGTGTGTGTGTGTGTGTGTGCGTAAGGGGAAAGGATGGGACAAGGAAGAGAAAGGAAAGATCGCGCACGGTCCGTGGCCCGTTTGTTAGGGTACTGCTCTGGCACTCGCCTCGAGAGGCCTGGGAATGTGCCCACTTTCCACCCTTCTGCTCACCTGCGGGTGTTGACCCCGCGAGACTCGTTGCTAATCATTTCAATTATCCCTTGTTTTACGTGTTGAGACTGGTCATTGGGTCTACTGTTTGGTTTGATCACGCAAATTTCTTTACGCTCCTTTTACCGTCTAGCCGAGAAAGGATATACCTCTTGGGCGACGAAACAAACGATTCTCATTTACTTCACAGGCTACTTCAAGGCTTGAGTACCTTTTGCAGCAGTCATTGTACAACATGGGGCAGCCGGTTTGCCTCTCTCCTGCGGGCGTTGGCCTGACAAGACTTGTTGCCATTCAATTCAATTACGTGACGAGACTCAGGCCATCAGGTTCGGTGTTCCGTCTGACCACGCAAATTTTGCTACGCTCCTTTCACCATATAGCGGAAGAAAAAGGTATTACTCAAGCGACGAAACGTGCAATTGGCATCTATGCCAGAGACGTATTTTATGCTTGAACATCTTTTACATTCAGTAAATCTTACAACATGGAGCAATCGGCTTCACTTCTGAAGGAAGACGTACGAAGAATATTTTTGTTCTTAAAAATCCTTGTCATTTGGGTTTAAACCCGCAAACGTGGGTATTACATCCCGAAATGTCAACCGTTTTACCACCGAAGCCACGATAATATGCACGATAGCTCATAACTCCCTTTGGCGGAATCACAATGCCTTGCAGGCTAATAGGAGTCTGGCAGCGTTTCATCTAAACTCGGCCTACAGTTGCGGTTAAGGACTCTTAAACTCTTAAATAAACGGCCACTACTGTCTGTTCATTTGTGTATACGAGTATTTTGAAACTTATTGATGCCAATCCCAATTAGGGAGAATGGTCGATACACGTAGAAACGATTTGAAATCACTTCACAAAATCACAACATTTTTATTTCCTAAAGTTCAAGTCATGTCAGAGGCTAATTTTTAAACATGCTACTTAGCTCGATAGATATACCACTGTTACGAGACTTTTAGTGTCCGGTAGTAATCGGCAGTTTTCCGTGGTTTCTTCAATCAATATTACGCAAAACCCGGAGCAGCACAGTAACAAACGGACCTCGGACCACGCGTGATATTTTCATGGTCAGATTGGCCTCTCCTGCCTCCTTTACACACACACTCACACACACACACACACACACACACACATACATACACTCCTCACTTCACAAATTTTGCTTACACATATCACACTAGCTCGCCAGTCGGGAGACCTGTGAAGAGCTTTTAGTTCCTCCGGGTCTGGAAAATACCCAATGAGATACGTGAAAGATAAACCCTATCCTTAAACCGATGTGAAGGTCAGCAGCAGATCTCACGTTCCAGTGGGATAGGAAAACCGAACTTCACGGCATACGTAATGCCTCATACTTACAAGATTAAAGACCGATGTAATTGGCCACCCTGGAATCAATTAATTAATCGAAAGTAAATAATTAATCAATACAGACTTGTTTTGCTCTGGCTTACGTCCTTCCACCTCCCTTCGTCGTTCATAACTTTTTTTTTCATCATTTAGCCTTGCGTAATTCCTCCAGACCCAGCAGGATTCAATCCCACTTCGCTTCCTCCAGCCTCGCTTCCTCCAGCCTCGCTTCCTCCAGCCTCGCTTCCTCCAGCCTCGCTTCCTCCAGCCTCGCTTCCGCCAGCCTCGCTTCCTCCAGCCTCGCTTCCTCCAGCCTCGCTTCCTCCAGCCTCGCTTCCTCCAGCCTCGCTTCCTCCAGCCTCGCTTCCTCCGGAATCCAGCCTCGTTTCATCCCTTCCCCTCCCCTGCCACGCCTCGTCGCCGTTCCCCCGCACATCCCGCCCCGCCCCGCCCCCTCGCGCTGGCCCAGGCGCCGCGTAATCCCCGCCCGCGTTGCGCACAATGCCGCCTCCCTCCGCAGGCGGGCGGGCGCCGCCCCCTCGGTTCGCGCATTGTGCGCGGCGCATTGTGCCAGGTAATTAGCGCCAAATCAGGAGAAAATAAGCGCAATTGTGCGCAGGCGCCGCCTGTACTTAAAGGATTGAGCGTGGCGCGCGGGATCAGCGGCAGCGCGGCGTCTTCGCTTCACCGCCCCCGCCGCGCCCCTCGCAGCCCATTGTTCCCGCGGGCTCCGCGGCATATGCTCACGGGTGCGGAACCTACACCCCCCACCCCCACCCCGCCAGCTGCGCGTTTCTCAGACGGGATTTAGATTTGCGACGTGCTAGACCGCGCTCTAGGACGGTGAGATTCTAGTTGTTTTTAACAGACTGGTGGAGTGGGGCCCGGTTGGACGTGCACCTCGTAACTTAAACGCTTCTCTGTTCATTCTAAAGAATGTAGTTTCTGACGGGTATCTTTTTAGGGAGTTATTTTTTTCCACTAATCAAAGGATTTATAGTTTGCCAGGAATGTATCACTTCATTGAGCCGAATCAGGGCCTCTTATGTATTAAAAATTTCATTTCTGTTGATAGTAAACAGATCGTTGAGAACCTATTGAAGGGGACAACACTTCCAGTATCTGTTACGATTGTGATGAGTACGGTATTTACGTTTTCTTTTAATACTACTGGAAACTGGCGCTACCACCATGTTTTGTGGGAGTTCTCGTAATTTGCTGACCAGTGCTTGTGTGCTTTGTAGTCTATATTTTATACGCTCCGACAAAAAATTCGTGTGTTTCGGTGAAACAATAACAAAGTTAAGTCTTGAATGTGTCATTCTCAGAAATAACGAATTACATTTAACGCAGTACATAAAGGTGTATTTTACTGAAGTATTATTATATATTTACAATTCTTTTTTCTGCTTTTATTACTTCCACTTAGATCAGCATCTTACAAAATCTTTTCACAGACGTTTTACAACTAAAAAAATATTCTCTACTTACACATGAAAAATAAAGAGCATAGTATTAAGTAATATTCAACTAACCACAATTTCTTTATATTGTATTTAAGATATTTTCAGTGAATTTATTAAAATTCATTCCACAGTGAATTCAAAACAAAGGTCCTCTCTTTAAAATCAGTATCGAGGCAAAAAATATTAAGCCATAATGTACCGAACTGCAGAACTATTTTAAGATTTCTTCTGTTCTTTACCAGCGAAAAAGAATGTGTTAGTTGTCCTGAACACTATTAAATTCTGAAAACGGAGTGTATATTAAATTAATGTCATGTAAATTTCCCAAAATTCACTTCAAAGTTAAGCTCTCTAAATTGTCTACCCTTTCAACGAAAACCTGCCTCCAAAACCACTTTTTCTCCTTGCTTTTGCTATCCAATTCTGATCTGCAGATATACGGGCACGCTCTTCCGCCTGCATGTCAGGACAGGTTCTCTAGACGTGATGAAAAGGGCTATAAAATTCCCCCGCAATTGTCTTCTGACAGCCGTGTAAGTGCTTTTTCTTTATCGTGTTCTCTTGATTCTTCAGGGGCTGCCATTTTAGGTTTGCTTGCGCTTTGAAAGCGATGGTTTTTATGAATATCAACGAGTTTTCAAGTGTGGGAACGTTGCAGATGCGGAATTAGTCACGTGTATTTTGTATTTTAAAATTATAAAATGAGACAAGTTTTTAACCAGAGGTGAAATTGGTAAATTAAATTTTTATTTTAAAACTATTTTGCTTTCATTCACTGTTTAAACTTTTTTTAGAATGGGATTGAACCATCCACACATTTTGAGTGTTATCAAGTGTAAAAATCTATGATGTACACATACCATTTCATCTTCGCCGTTTTTTACACAGCTTCCAAGATGGTGGTACATGGATCAATATTTAAATAAAAACTAGAGAGACACAGAATATTTGTATTATGCTTCTCATTTTTGTCGAAAATGTTCATTTAATAGTCTTCCATGTGAAGATAAAAAATAATAGAATAGGATGATGCAGTATATACTTCTCTGACATTTTTCAGTTCTTACAGGTTTTGCAAAAGAAATCTAATGTCTGCATCGCCATTAAAACAGCAAGCCAAACCATTGGCATCCAGTTTCTAAAAATCATAAAATAAAAATTTTAATTCAAGAGTCATTGATTGATTAATGTTCCCGAGCAAGTCAATTGCTAAAACTAATAACCCCGTATACATGATTTTCCCGAGCGATGGCGGCGATCTTCTCCCGCTAAATGGTGAGATTCGGCGCCGACCTACACGTCGATTTGAGAAGTTTTCTCCAAACAGGTATCTCCCACCAGCGGAATACCTCCCCAGCAGGGACAAGCTCTAACCTCCTTACTGATATCCCGTCATATGTGATAGTGTTGTGCATGTAAGTGTGTGTACGGGACAAGTACATGTAAGTGTGTGTACTGGGACAAGGAAGAGAAAGGAAACATAGTGCGTAATCCGCGGTTCCTTTGTTACGATACTGCTTCGTCATTCGCAGCCTCATTTTTCTGTACTTTTTACTGATCGAAGAAACGAAGTAAGCAATACTGAAGCAAACATGCGGAAAGTAAGCAATTGCTCCTCGGCCGAGCAATTTATTCACCAATGGAGAAATTCCTGAAAATAAGAGCAATTGCTCACGTCCTTTATTCATATTATTTGAACAAATTGCTTAGAAAACTCGATAAAAGAGTAATAGCTCATTTTAATTCACATCACTCATAGTTTGAGGAGTCAGCCTTGGCGTAGGAAGACTAGGCGGCGTGGAGGGTGGAGGCGGCAAGGGTGGCAGGTTTCAGGGGCGCGAAAAGGTGGGTGGGTGGGAGTGGCGGGGCGAAGGTTGGTTGATTGTTAGTGATTCCAGGCACATCAACTATTGAGGTCATTAGTCCCATAAGTGTAGTGCATGCATTTTTATCGAGAAAGGGGTGTGGTCTTCCTCCGCTGGATGGCGATATCCAGCGCCAACCTACCGTCGGCTAGCGGGGTTTCTCCAAACTAGCTAACTCCCACCAGCGGAGCACCGCCCCAGCCAACAGCGACAAGCCCCTAGCTCCCGATCTGTCTCCCAGAATTTGTGGCAGTGTATGTGTGTGTTAGGGATGTGAATAGGATGTGGAAGAGGAAGAAAAGATCGCGCGCGATCCGTAGCCCGTTTGTTAAGGTACTGCTCCTGCATTTGCCTGATGTTGACCGGAGAAACTCCCAATCATAGCAACCGGCCTCTAGAATTCTTCCCCAGACAGCGACTGATTTCGATGTAGCTGACAAACTAGAATCGAAAATCTTGCCTCCAACGGGACTAGAACCTAGGCCTCCCCGGATAGAGAGACCGTAGTGACATCAGTTGATGCACTTAGCCACCTCTCCCGGTGGCGGGTCGAAGCGGGCGGAATCGGCGTCTGGCAGCGTCGCGGCTGTCAAGGGAGCGCGGCCCGCCCCGCGTCGCCCCCCCCCGCGGCCTTTCGACGCGGATATCCCGCGGATAATCTTCTATCTGTCGCTGCGCGCAAGTATTTATGTCCCGGCGCCGCCCTCCCCTGACGCGAAGCTGTCACGCCCCCTGAGTTATTCCCCTGGAGAGCGCGCACGCCGCGGAATGACACAGCCTGCGTGACTGCCTCCTTGCGAACCGCTCGCCCTCACACACTCACCTGCAGTCTCCGAGGAATACGTGAATTGCCTGTACCTGCCAAGGTACTACCTGTTTTGTTTTATGGTCTTTATATTTGTACCTTCTGTCAACCAAGATGTGACAGACGGCTTGTCTCTGAGTCCCATTCCAAGAGAAGGTGGCGAAAGCAAAATACATCGTATTCAATCATATTAGTCTTCGTTTTGTATGAACAGAGGATGGTATGAGTTTCATATTGTGGTAAACGTAACATTGAAGACGCATGTATTCCTGATTGAGTTATTTTCAGGAAGGTTCACGTTTGAGTGAATGTGTGTGTGTGAATGTGTGCAATGACACGACCTGTATGAATGCCTTCTTCCTAACCGTTTGTCCACCCCCTCCACACACACGCATACACCTGCACTCTCCGAGGAATACGCGAATTGCCTGTACCTGCCAAGGTACTACCTGTTTTGTTTTATTGCCTTTATATTTGTACCTGCTGGCAACCAAAATGTGACAGACGGCTTGTTTCTGAGTCCCATTCCAAGAGAAGGTGGCGAAAGCAAAATACATCGTATTCAATAATATTATTCTTCGTTTTGTAATTGTTTAGTATGAGCAGAATGTCGTATGAGTATCATATTGTGGTAAACGTAACATTGAAGACGTCTGTATTCCTGATTGAGTTATTTCCAGGAAGTTATACGTTCGATGCGCAATGACACGACCTGCACGAATGCGTCCTTCCGAACAGTTCGTCCACCTCCTTCCACACACACACACACACACACACACACACACGCGCGCGCGCCGCGCGCACACGCACACACGCGCACACGCGCGCACGCGCACACGCGCACGCGCGCACGCACGCACCACGCACCACACACACACACACACACACGCACACACGCGCACACGCACACGCACACGCACACACACACACACACACACACCTTCAGTCTCGTAGGGATGCGCGATTTGTTGTATCTGCTAAGGTACTAGTTGTGTTTAATGGTCTTGATACAACGTGTCCACCTAAATGTGACAAATCTCTTGGGTCAAAATCGCTCTAGATTTCTGAGTTCCATTTCAGGATGTGGCGAGAGCAAACTGTATCGTATTCAATAATATTATTCTTCGTTTCTCAATTATTTGGTCTGAGCTGAGTATGGTAAGAGTTTCATATTTTGGTGAACGTAACATTGAAGAAGCCTGCATCCCTTAAGAGGTTATTCCCAGGGAGTCGCTGCGGAATAACACGACCTGTGCGACTGCCTCCTTCTAAACCGTTCTCTTTCCCCACCACACACACACCCTCAGTATTGTAGGGATGCGCGAATTGCTTATACCTGCCAAGGAACAACCTGTTTTGTTTTATGACCATTATTCTTTGTGTCAACCGAAATGTGAAACACGGCGCGTGCGAAATTCACTCTGAATTTTCGAGTTTCATTCCGGAATGGGGAGTATATTTTGCCTTGAGATTGTGGAAAGGGAAAAACAAACTATTTCGTGTTCAATATTATTCTTCCTTTCTTAATGTTTTGTTAGTTACAGAGTATGGTAAAAGCTTCTCATTTGGTGAAAGGTATATTGAAGATGCCAGTATCTCTGAAGGAATGTGGAACCACTAGAAAAAGAAACAAACGAGATGCCCCTCAAACTTTATTGTGAATAGATAATTCGATCCACTTGGTATTTTTCTAATTCCCAACAACATGCTCAATATTTTCGCATGAATTCTCTCAGTAGCCTTGGAATTTGCTTTGGTAGTAACCAAAATCTTATGTGTTCTTCGTTTCCTTCATACCCATTAGCCCTTATTCCCTTTTGTACAGATTGTAATTGTCATTATATTATGTGATTATGTCACTAGCTCTCCCCTGACACGTAGCACTCGCGCCTTCTTAGTTATTCCCCTGGAGACCCGCGTACCCTGCGGAATGACGTAGCCCAGGGGTGTCAAACTTGCAAGGTCGCAAGGGCCACAACCTTTAACATGGTCGCGGGCCATACTTTCATTACTCGAGCTATCCACACCCGACTTCCCTCTATTGTTGATCTTGGCATTTTGCTCAGCTGCTCTGAAATGGGGGACGGGGTGGAACCGTGTGATATCAGGCCGGTCCATTCATAACACAGTGAAACACATTTGAATGATTTTGAATTTATGAATTTACTAGACAAAAGAACTTAAATCTAAAATTAACCTATTTTACATTAAAAGGGGTGTTGAATCCGACAGAGTGCACAATGATCTCGCCAGACGAGGACGAAAAGGACCTTCACTTTGACTAAGCACTTTTCACGGGCCACAATAAATGGCACCGCAGGCTGGCAGTTGGACAACCCTATCCCAGCCCGTGCGGACTGCCTCTTTCCAAACTGCCCGTCCATCTACTCACACTTCAGTCGCGTAGCGAAGCCGGAATTGCTTCTACCTTCCAAGGTACTACTCGTTTTGTTTTATGGCCTTTATATATCGTGTCGACCTAAATGTGATTGACGGCGTGTGTAAAAATCGCTTCTGAGTTTTATTCCGCATAGGGTGAAAGAATGTTTTTGTCGTGAGAATACGATAAGGTAAAACCAAACCAGAAATGTAGTGGAAGGAAGATTGATAATTCCTCTCACAGTCTATTGTGATTATACTAATTCGAACGACTCAGTCTCTCTATGCCGATTACACACACAGCATTCTACCTATTGTGACCGTACTATTGGCTCTGCAGCTTGACTTGGTGATGCCAAAAAGTTTACATATTGTTCTTTTTTTCTGTATTCATAAGTTCTAGTTCCATTTGTTACTGACTATAAGAAATATTATCATTTTATTACGTGACTACTTCATCGTTCATTTATCATTGTCTCTTGTTATCCCTACCACAAATCTTTTTCTTTTCACCCATCTGCGCGTTCAAAAAGAAGGGTAGTGTGGAACTTATATGATTTTGCATTTCCGTAGAGCTCTCAAAATACTTGACCGTTTATGAATGGGTTAAGTCAGAATTATTCCCTTTCCCCTTCAACACATTCATAACACAACTAGCCTACACGTGATTCACATTTGCGTTCTTTTTTCAGTATCGCGTTTTATATGAATTCTTTCTGTCATCTCCATGTATCTCCACAGTCTTTTTTCCTGGCACTTGAGACAGGTGTGGGTAACGAGCGACAAAACCTTCTAGCAACGTCACTCACGTCGCAAATGGCCCGGAATTTCCTTCGTGGTTTATAGATACGTAGTAACATCAGGTTTCCTCGCGTTGTTTTTCGCTTGAGCTGCGTATTATGACGCGTAGATTCCAAATTGAGCTGCTTTATGAAGCGAGCGTACATAAGATAGTACAAAACATGACACTAATGATTTTTGGAATGTCTGGGTAGAACAAAAACAAAGATTTACTCAGAAATTTTTTTTTCTTTTTGAATTTTTATATTACCACAAGAACACTTGAAATGGATATTACGTGCGATACATTTTTACTTCCTGCATTTAGTCCGTAAAATACGAAGCCATTAAAGTGAACAAAAACATATTTATTTTAGCAGGTAAACTCACGTATAATGCAAATCACGTAAACACCCTCTGTTCTGACATTTAACACTTTATTACAAGGCAAGATATGCCTTCAATAAGATATGCATAAAATAAGTATTTTCGCAGAGAAAAATTCGCTACTCAAAAGAGAACTTTTAAATTAATCTAGGAGAATTTGCCATTCATTTAACGTTAGTTTATTTTATAAATAAGTAACGTACACTTCATTTTCCTAAAATTTAATTTTTATATTTGAACGTCTTTGTGACTCTTTAAAAAAATTTGTTGTATACTTTGTGAAAGGAGACATCCTGAGAGTGTAAAGAGAAGGATTAAAGAAAAATAATAGAACAGAACACCAAACATATATTAATGCACGCTTACTGAATGACACTAAGGTTTTTAATTTATCTTTTGCATCGGTTCCGCAACAAAAAAGCCTATCCGTGTTTACTTTGTAACAAACCCTGTTACTTTGTAACAAATATATTCAATTATTCAAAAACAGCAGCAATGCGTTATTATTTCTAACACAACTCAAGTGGGTAGCCATCGAAGGTATTGTTCTGTTGCTTTCGAAAATCCTTTCCAGCTGGGACTCGCTTCAAAGGCCGCCCGGGCGAGTGGTGATGCCCGGAGAGATACCCTCCGCACACTGAGGTTCCGTGCGAGTGACCCCTGCCGCTTGACCTGGATTTTCTATATTCATAATTGAACAGCCCAGCGGTTTATCTATACTACAATCACGCCGCGCATAGGGTACTGGCAGAGCCGTCACCCGTATCCTGACTTCATATGAAGCACTTTTCCGTACAGCGATTTATACTCAAGAGCATTGGGTAAGGTTTTACCAACACGCCATGTGAAATATAGGATGCAGGAAAACTAGTAGTGTGCTAAGAAGACATAACGGGTTGGTGTTTGGAAGCATCATGGAATCAGTAATAATTTTAATAACAGGTTATTGTGAGGACACCCAAAATATACTTTATATACCTGCAACTAGACTAACAATCCACCAGCGTTTGTGTGTATAACCGCGTACCCTACGGAAGCCATACTTCTAAAGCAGATAAATTCATTGAAATTAAGTTTATTCAGAAATTTATAACTTTCTGAATAATAATTCAAGATTTTCAGTAAGCATCACTGTTGGAAGTGTCCCCTGCAATTGCGTTCACAAGTAAAAGCTTGTTTTGGAAGGTCATTCACTTATGATATTATCATTGGCCGAGCTCCCAGAACGCACGTAAAGTATGTCGTATTACTTATTAATATTTTCCGCACATGGTTAGATTACAAAGCTGCCTCATTGTCTAAAAAAATATCAAGAATTAATCCCACACCTAGTAGTTTCATTTTATGTATCTATTGGACTTAAATACGGAATTTAGGGGTTAATAAACAATATTTTGCCATTCTTCTACCGTCAAATAATGCTACAGAAAATTGGCCCCTCCCCCAAAAAATTAATCACATTTCACCTTTGTCAAGATGTCTCCCATGAGCTTCACACCATTACGTTCTCCGTCCATTCTCCCCGCCCTCTTATCGAACCCCACCCTCCCCGCCCTCACACTCCCTTGCCCTCGCGCTCCCCGCCCCGCGCTCTTCGCCCCGCGCTCCCCGCCACGCGCTCCCCGCCACGCGCTCCCCGCCACGCGCTCCCCGCCACGCGCTCCCCGCCCCGCGCTCCCCGCCACGCGCTCCCGCCACGCGCTCCCGCCACGCGCTCCCGCCACGCGCTCCCGCCACGCGCTCCCGCCACGCGCTCCCCGCCACGCGCCTCCACACTTCCCGGAACATGCCCGCCACATGCACGCCACTTCCGTGCTCCTCCCCATACGCCCAACCCTCGCAATCCGCCTCTACGCTCTCCAACCCTCCGCCTTCCCCGCTCTTCGCCCTCACCCCCGCCTCCACGCCCCCTTCTCTCCCCGCCCCATGCATTACACCCTCACGCTCTCAATTCATTCTTTCCACCTTCACTTCCTGCCTCCACGCTCCCCCACCCCTTCGCTCCCCTCCGTTTTCATGTTGTCCCCCCCCGTCTAAATCCACAAACCCAGCTCTGCTCTCCCCGCCTCTAGCTCGTCCCAACCCCGGACCTAGCTCTGCCAGCTCTATTTTTCTCTCCCCGTGCTCTGTTCTCCGTTACTTCCTCCCAGTCAGCTGTGAGCTGTGTTCCTTGTGTCGCTTTGCAATCATCGCTCCTCACGCGTAGCTGTGTCACCTGCGATGCCCTGTGGCGATTGCCCCCGCTCCAGGGGCTCGCGTGTGCGACCCTCCTCCCTCGGTCTTATCTGCTCGCCTGAAGATCGCGCCCTGCGGAACGCCCCGCTTTGCCAGGTCCGTGTTTGCAGTCGGAAGGTCGTGATCCTAACACGCGCTCACACACGACGAGCCCCTGCTTTAATGCGTAGGTCAGAGCAGTAGAGTGAAGACATTTCAAGTCTGATGAATGCATTCATTTTCCATTCGAGAGGTTTCCCTAGTCGTGGGTCAATGTAAAAATATATTTCGAGGACTGAATCTCGATGTGATAGAATGTATTGGCATATTGAATTGGCACTGTATATATTCTGAGGCTCACAATACTTTTTTTAATGTATTTTTTTCATTGAAAACATCCTTATCCATTAAGGTTAAGAATTAGTGTCACCTTTTATTTTAAATTTAATGCTGATATATAAGAGAAAAACGTTAACGATTGCATGAATCAATAGTAATCTGAATAATTTATTTATACGTTTGGTTTATTGCATGAATTAATATTTATCTTTCGTAATCATAAAATCAAAATGTAGTACTGAAAATGTTTAATTTTCATTCCGTGCTAGAATTCTCATATGACTCATCTTCAAGACAATTTAGCCGAAATCGTATCCTTTATGAACTCCTCCCGCCGCCGCTGAAGTCGTATAAATTATAATGCTAGTAAATCGAAAAAAATTAATTAATAAAATTACGATATCTTTTCTTAAATACAACAATCGCAGAACATTGGAATTCTTTGAATACTCCGACATCTACTACATACGTCCAAGAGGCCGAGTCCTGGGAGAGAATGGGTGAGAGAAAGTGGAAGGGAGAGGGAGGATCAGAAAAAGTTATGGAGGGACGAGAGAGGGAGAGAGAAAGGGATAGAGATATGAACTGTCAACCGCATGACTAGAGAAATATTTCCATCTATACTATTCTATTACTTCAACTGTTAATGGAATTAATATACGGTACACAATAAATTATAATAAATTATAATTCATAAAATCAATTATGTTTTAAATTAACATTAAATTAATTTATTAAATTAAAATAAATTATAACTATAAAATAAAGAAATTCAAAATACTTACCTCACATATTACTCATTTTCCGCCAAAGTGATAAACATAGTTATGTCTTTCAGAGAGCAATTTAATGTGCAAAGGCGAAATACACCATTACACTCGTGCTATGCTTCTGTGAGCTTCTATGCGTTTCTTCAAAGCACCATTGTATCGAAAATAAAACAAGAGAACAGGAGGGGCGATGTAGACGGAATGGATGATGCGGGCGTGATGGTGGAACAAAATAAAACTCCCAGCACGCCTCAGTCTCCCCGTGAATGAGAGTGCGGGCCGACCGGAGTAGGAAGGCTGGACCATGGCCGACATGGCGAATTGGTAACATTTTGAGTTCAAAAACCATTGTGAACACCACATTCGCCTAGTGTTGATCGGAAAATACACGAAAAACTACCGATAAGAGCAACCTGCCACTAGAATTCTCGTCCGGACATCCAGCTATCTCTCCTATCGAATCTTCCTTCCACCACCGTCGGGACTCGAAACCCTCCATGTTCAGAGACACATCAGCAACATCAGTCGATGTCCTGAGCCACCTCATCCTGTCCGCTTTGTTGTGGGACCGATTGATTGATTTAGTGACTGGGCGCGTCAACTATTACGGTCATTTGTCCCGTACGTGTAGTGTATGTTTTTGCTCTGTAAGTGGGGTTAATCTTGGTCCGCTGGATGGTGAGATCCGGCGCCGACCTACTGTCGGCTGGCAGGATTTTCCCCAAACTGGTATCTCCCAACAGCGGGGCACCGCCCCAGCCGGGAGAATATCTACGCTCCTGACCGGTCTCTCGGCGTATGTGGTAGTGTAGTGGCTGGTGCGACCGAGCGCATTGCAATCGCAACGGGCGCACAGCGGTGGCCGCTGCACCGCGTGCAATCCACCGCGTGTCGGGCAGACTATTTTGGCGGGGGGGGGGGGCGGGCTGACACGTCGCGCAAAGTATGCCATGTGTCGCCAGGCGGCGCGGCCGGGGTGCGACGCCAGGTGCCCCGCCGGCCCGCGAGGGCGATGAAATTCGGAAAACAGGACAGGGCGCGCGTGACGTACGGCGCCCGGCGGGGCAGCGGTGGCGGTAACGGGGGCGGCGGCAGTGGCGGTTATGGGGGCGGCGGCGGCGGCGGCAGAAGCGGTGGCGGAGGCAGAGGAAGTGGGGTGGTCGTGACAGGGCGGTGGTGGTGATGGGGGGCGGCGGCGGCGGCGGCGGCGTCAGCGGTTGCGGGGCGGAGGCGGTGGGGGGGTCGTGACGGTGGCGGTGGCGGTGGTGGTGCAGCGGTAGTTCTGCGGAAACGGAAGGGGAGGTTGACGGGGCATGCCGGTGGCCGGCAGCGGCAAGGCGATGATGAGCTGTGAGCGGGCTTTGGCGAGGGCAGGATGGAGAGGGACGAGACGAAGCCAGGACGAGTGTCGCTGGGACGAGGCGGGGCTATTGGGGGGGGACGGCGGCCAGGCGTTGGCATGGTGGAAACGAACAGTGGTTAGAGGGTGGGGCAGGACAGAGAGGGATGGTTGATTGATTTGTTATTTCGAGTTTTCGAGCGCATCAATCGCTTAAGACCTGTAAATGTAGTTCATGTTTATCACCGGTGTTGGTGATGCTCTTCCCCGACTGGATGGTGATATCGCACGCCCATCGAGATCAACTTGCGGCGTTTTCGCCACTCAAGTAGCACCCTCTAGCTGTGCACTGCCCCAGTTGGGAGAAGCTGTAAGCCTCCACTGGCCGAGTGTGCAGGGGCGAAGTGAGGCTACGAGGAGGCGAGGCTGAAACAGGGGAAGGGAGATCAAGGCTGAGACAGGGTAAATACAACACAAGCCAAAGACGGAGAGGGCGCGGAGTGGGGCTGGTCGTGGCGGAGCGTGGTCAGAGAGGGGCATGTGGCGTCATGGAGAAAAACACACAGACATTTACAAGTATGTACAAGTTTATTTACATGTATATACAATAACCAACTTCTGCTTCGAAACTACACACTTGTATTTCCCTGTGGATACCCCACATGGCTAGGGAAGCCCCGCCTCCTCTGACGCTACTCTCGCTCCACTACCGTGACCTCGTCACCCGTGCAATAGGCACGACACGTTCCAGCCTGGACGTAATATTTTGCACATCGCGCGAGGTATCCAGAATAATAACCCCTGTGTGAGCTCGTCGGCTCGATTTTATACCAGAGTGTAGTCGTCACGTGACCGTCCTAGGTGTAGGGGGCGGCTCGCGTCTACCACGTGACCTTCCCGGTCAAGCTGGCGTCCCCTTTGTCTAAATGTATCCCAAAGGGGGTACTCGTTTGGTAGTGGGGGATTTGGAGTGTGCAAGATGGGATGCAAACGGGGCTGGGTAGGATCAAGCATCAATTGGAGGCCGGCCGGGAAGGGTCGGGGATGGGATGACGGAAGTGGAGCAATGACTGGAGTGGGAACGGAGTGGACGGGAATAGAGTGGAGCAATGTTGATGACGGGAATATATGTGCGCCAGCGAATGAACCACCAGAGAAGGCGGCCGCATGAGACAAGCGGATATGGAGGAGGACTGATGCAGTATGGAAGACAGTCCGACCTTGAAAGGTCGGATAGGCAATCATCTACAGTCAGATACACTACTTTCTTTTAAATGTATACTTTACTAACAATCTGAAAAGAATGGGTTTAGCAAACGCACCACATTGGAAGCATTAAATACTAAAGATGTCTTTTCCTGGTACTTGTAATGTTTGAATTGCTCTTCAAATTCACATTCTACAGTGAATTCAAGACATTTATATTTTATGAAGGACGCCAGGGCAGGATTTTGAGAAGAATTTAAACAAAGCGCAACATACGAATAAAGAATGGTATAGTTAAATCAGTTTTGTCCGATTATATATTTTTCACCATTTAGGCAGGAAAAGGAATGAATTCTATCTACCGAGTAAAATGGAAGTAACTTTATTTCACTTGTTCCAGGCCCTACAAAAACATTAAAATATCTCCCCAGGTCCAAAGTTTTCTGAATGTCAGAAAGTTTTATTATAATATTCTCAAAAATAAAAATATTTTTCCACATGTCTAAGTATACTTCTAAATTATATGACCATCCTAGCACGTTCACGCCAAACTGTGCAGTTAGGGGGAGATCCATGGAAATACCGGAGAAATTGTGAACATCCGTGACCCACATGCGGTTCACAGACATAGTAAAACCAACGAGTATGTTTTGTGAACCATATGTTTATCACAGGACAGTGAACTTGTTAAATCTTTGTTACGCCCTGCACCGGTATTGTCCTGTTTTCCACAGCCACGTCCGATCACAACGACTGAATTTATCTCAAATCCAGCACTGCAGCTGTCTCTGCAGCGATTCTGAGCATCGGAACCTAGAATTCGTGTTCAGACCGTGGCGGATTTCCGACTTTTGAATCAGAGCTAGTCAGTTTTAGCCGCTGTATGGAGAAGAATTGTAACTTTCAGCTGATCTAAACGGTAGTATTTTGTGGTTTATTTGATAAACACTAGGCGAATCCCGAAGCAGTTCCCTAACAACCGGGCCACGGACCGCACGCGATCTTTCTTTCCGTTTCATTGTCCTCTCCTCTCTCCTTCCACATGCACACACATAAATACACACACACTTACGTTATCTACATTCCACACATGTAGGAAGACTAAAGGTGAGATTAGAGCTTGTTTAGTCTGGAGCGGTTACCTGCTGAGGAAAAAAACTTAAACGAAAATTTCTCCTAAGCCGACGTGTAGGTTAACGCCAGATCTCACCATCCACTTGGAACACTGCTACCTTCCAGGATAAAACATTCACTAACTCAAACGAGACCAACGATCGTAGCAATTGACATACATGGAAACATCAACCAATCATACCGCTTGACCATCAACCCCACCGGTAGCGGTAGCTCAGTGCATCAACAGATGTCACTGCAGCGCCTCTGACCGGGAGGTCCTAGGTTCGAGTCCTGACGGCGGCAGGATTTTCGACACTAGCTTTTTAGCTAGGTCGAATTCAGTCGCTGTCTGGGGGAGAATTATAGCGGCCGGCTGCTCTGATCGGTAGTTTTCCGTGGTTTCTCCGATCAACACCAGGCGAATGCAGGAGCAGTACCCTACCAAACGGGCCACGGACCGCGCGCGATCTTTCCTTCCTCTTATCCTCACGCCAGGTATCTCCCACGAGCGGGGCACCGTCCCAGCAGAGACAAGTTCTAAGTCCCCGACCGGTCTCCCGGCATGTGTGGTAATGTAGTGTGTGTGTGTGTAAGAGGTGAGGAAAGGGCAAGGAAAAGGAAAAGGAAGGAAAGATCGCACGAGGTTGCTGGCCCGTTTGCGAGCGTCCTGCTCCGGTATTCGCCACGTGTTGATAGGCAAAACCACGGAAAACTACCTATCAAAGCAGCCAGCCGCCAGAATTCTCCTCCAGACAGCTACTGAATTCCACCTAACTGAAAAGCTAGTGTCGAAAATCCTGCCGACGTCGGTATTAGGTCCTCCCGATCAGAAGTACTGCTGTGACATCAGTTGATGCACTGAGCCACCAGTAGGCCTCACGGTGCCATAGACAAACCGTGTGAGGTCCACTTATAACCATACTGGCAGTCAATGTGTTAAAGAACAAATTAGCCATTTTCTGGCGCACGATTACATAACTTTCTCTTGTTACGAATTGTTCGCCAGGTGAGAAAGTAAAAAATCTCATCAAGACTAAATCAAATTCCCCTCATGCGATTACGCGCAGAGGGCAGGGTCCACGTGAGCCCGTAGGCTCCGCCTTGAGCCAGGCGACGCACGCAAAATCGAATGCAAATGACGTCACGGCGCTGCCCGCGGGGCGGCGCGGCGGCGGGGCCGTGTTAGCAGTTGGCGGCGACGCTTGAACGGGCGACAACGAGCCTGAGTACACAAGCGAACCCGACCCGGTATCAAAGACCACAAACATGTTCCGGGGAAAGCGATTAAATGGGGAGATGTAGAAAGGGCGACGCGACGGACGCGCAAAGAGAAAAGGGTCGCGCGGCCGGAAGGGAATGGGACGCGGCACAAGCGAAAGGGCAACTGTGAGGAGTACGCGATGAGGAAGGTATTACAAGCGAGTTCGAGATGAGGAAGGGATTACAAGCGATTTTGAGATGAGGAAAGGATTACAAGCGAGTTCGAAATGAGGAAGGGATTACAAGCGATTTTGAGATGAAGGAATTACAAGCGGGTTCGAGATGAAGGAATTACAACCGAGTTCGAGATGAGGAAGGAATTACAAGCGAGTTCGAGATGAGGAAGGGATTACCGGCGATTTTGAGATGAAGGAATTACAAGTGGGTTCGAGATGAGGAAGGAATTACAAGCGAGTTCGAGATGAGGAAGGAATTACAAGCGGGTTCGAGGAAGGAATTACAATAGAGGAAGAATTTAGAGGTGCCTCGCTTCGCTTCAGGATATTGCTGGATGTTCAGCTGCCTATCCCCAAGGGGATTCTTCTGCTGGTGTTGTTTATGATGTTGTTCCTGCCGGGGTAGATGTCTCCACTTCCCCGTACAGAGACGGGGATTGGGAGGCAGGGTGGGGATGATGAAGGAAGCGTTTTTTATTTTGTTGGGAGGTTTTGGGTGTTGGGATAGAGGTGGGAATGGGGATAGGGAAAGGATAGGGATGGGGAGAAAATATATATATATATATATATATATATATATATATATATATATATATATCTTGAAACGCACCGCGTTTCTGAACATAGACGCGGGTGCCAGCATGGTTTGGGCAGCGCGGTGGAGACGGCCGTCCGGACGGGCTCGGCCTAGCGGGAGGGTGTCCCGCGGTGGGCGAGACGAGGCGAGCGCGAAGTACGAGACTTCGACAGTTGAGGAGTGGATCGTGGGAACGGCGGCAGTCGAGAGGAGGCAGTCGGAAGGGAGAGTCGGTGCGGAAGAGGTAACGGACTAGTGCGGAAAAGCTAATGATGGCGGCGGTGAAATATAGTTGATAGGAATCCGATGACATCGAGCAGAAATCGAAGCGTAGGACAATGATAAACAGCGAGAACTATTAAGTGATTTCGAGTTAAGTGATGTACAGTAAAGATTAAACGGCGTGAGGCGAGGAAAGTGATGAGTGTGTAGACACGTGTGCGACAAAGGCAGCGTGAGTGAAACGAACATAGTGATACAGCATCGGCGGGCTTAACAAACGAATTTGGAAGAATTGGAAACAAGGACGGCTGCGGATCTGGCGGCGAGTGGACATCGCCGTGCCCGGCGAAGCACGACTACTGCGTGGGATTTGCATCGGCGGCGGGGACAAGCACCGTTGCCACGTGGCGGGCGAGACGGCCCCGGCTCGTCACATCGCGCCGGCGCATTCGGAGTTGGTGAGCTCGAAGGAATTCCAGACGCAGCAAAACTAGTAAGACTGTTACTAGAAGGAACTCATTATTAGGCGGTAAAAGAATCCACTGATTTGGAAAAGGGGTTGGGGGTTGAATTTGCCCTGTAATGATGAACAATCTAATTTGATGTGGAGAATAGAAAGGGCGTTTTGGAAGGGTACACATTGTCTGTAAATAGATTAAGTATTGAAATAACGGGGTGATTGTGAATAAGTGCATGCAAAGGGAGCTCCCAATTACAGTATGAAGCGTAAAGTTAAAGCAGAAAGAAAGCGTTCATTAGCAATATTTACGTAGTTAGTAAGAAAATTGTTCATGTTTATCAGTATCATGAGAAAGTTATCAATGCTAACCATTATTTTGTTTACCTTCTACACATCCATTGGAACGATGTTTTTGTAATATCTATTATCTTTCCTGGGAATAAATCATTCTGTGTTTTTACATTAAAAGTAATTGTTTCATTGTTGGTGCATGCACTCAGAGCCCATTCGCAAGAAAGAATACCTGATCCCTTTTACAAATTTACTGTAGAACAGGACCGAATCGCCGGTCCGTCAGAATATATATGTGTATATATTTGTTTGTTTTAACTTTTTGTTTGGTGCCTCGTGGCAGCAACTGATGTCACTGTAGTGCCTGACGGGGAGGTTCTAGGTTCGTGACCCGACGTTGGCAGAATTTTTCACGCCAGCTAGTTATCTAGGTCGAATTGTGGAGGAGAATTCTAGCGGTCAGCTTCTCTGATCGGTAGTTTTTCGTGGGTTCTCCGATCAACACCAGGCGATCACCGCCACCACTCACGGAGAACATGCACGACGTCACTAATGACCTTGGCAGTTGACGCGACCGAAATCACTAACCAACCAATGGAGATGAGCAAGGGAATACAAGCGGTGAAATACTAGGTGAGAAAAGAAAAAGTGGTGGCGAGGAGTAACCAATTAAGTTATGTTAAAGTAAGTATTATATCAATGCATTTCTGTACATTTTTAACCTTTAGTGCTATATGTTCTACGATATTACCCCTCGAAGATATAATATTTTAATATATTAAGTTTGAATGTTAAATGAGATGTTGCTATATGTCAACCACAATACTGACAGTTTGAATTATTTAGTCATGCACATTTTGACAATACGACTATCATCTGGAATAATAACCACTAAATCTAATTCAATATAACTCACAATTTATAAAATCAACATTTCAAATTTCTTAAACCTTATCAGTAAGATTCAAGTGTCAGTCTCTGATTACAAACTATATTTTTATAATATAAAAAAAATATAAAATTTATAATATAAAATTGTTGTTTTCATTATATAGAACCCATAAAGTTGTCTTTACAATATTTTTTGGTCTTCCTAACCCTTTCTCCAGACTCATATCAAGAACTGCTTTTCACGTTTGATAGATCTATTGAAAAGTAAATATTTTTTCTAGAATTTTAAATAATTCAATTTTATACTCTAAGAAAACATGACAGTTCTCTCCATCTCACCGCTCGACCACCCGTAAACGAGTTGTCGAGTGGTTATCGGAACTATTGAGAAACTATTGAGAGCTCAACAGACCACTCATAGCTCTTGTGAGAAAATCTTTCTCAATAGCATCTACTGTAACCGATTACGAATGCATGGAGACACCACGTTAAATTATAGAGCTGAATTTCAGGCTCGATGCCTAACAATAGGCGATAGTTAGGACGGAGACATAACTACTGTCAATCAACATTTTATCACTTGCGTATTGGTAACTTGTTCAAGTGCTCCCGTGATGTACTTACTGTCCCTTGTTATATTAACCTATTTTTAGCTGTCCTATCGGCTGAGATGTGGCTCAGAGCAAAAACAGATATCACTTAAGTGTCTCAGATCGGGAAGTCCTAGGGATCGAGTGCAGAAGTTAGTAGGAATTTTGATACTAACTAGATAGCTACCGTTACCGGAGCAGAGTACTAACAAATGGGCCACGGACAGCACATCATTTTTTCTTCTTTTTTCTTGCTCTATCCTTACCCCTTTCTCACACCCTTTTACACTTTCATATTCTACAGTCAGAAACACAAAGCTTATCCCGACTAAGGTGGTGTCCCTCTGGTGAGAGATACCTGGATGACAAAACCCTCTAAACCGACACATAGTTTGGCACCAGATCTCATCACCCATTGGTGCAAGAACACCGCTATCTCCCGTGATAAAAACATGCACTTCCCTTACGGTACTAACGACCAGAGCAAGTTGTCGCGCCGGAAACAAAATCATCAACGAATCAATCAATCAATCAATCAATCAATCATGTCTGTCGTTTTGTGAAGTTAACACGTTCAGTTTTGATCCACCCTGTATCACCGCATCTCATGGCCACTGAGTTGCCGCAGGGGCTCGCGGATGCCTTTCCAGGGCCTGCGACGCCAGCGCCTCCAGCCCCGCCGGGAGGCAGAGTAATGATTTAATCCGCAGATGGCGCCGCCGCCGCCGACGGAGCGATCGCTCGCCTGGGGGGCAGGGGCAGAGGGGAGGGGCGGAGGTGACACGAGACAACGGCCGGCGCTCTGACGCACATGTCCGCTCCTAGCGCCCACCCACCACATGCCTCTGGCAGTGGTCGCTCTTCGCCCGACGCTTTAATCTTAGACCTCTTGCGACTGCGATTAAGACTTGATGATGGCAATGATGAAATCAACACAAATAATAATAATAATAATAATAATAATAGTAATAATAATAATAGTAATAATAATAATAGTAATAATAATAATAGTAATAATAATAATAGTAATAATAATATTAATAATAATAGTAATAATAATATTAATAGTACCTGGAGGGATAGCTCAGTGCATCAACTGATGTCACTGCTGCGCCCCTGACCGGAAGCTCCTAGTTTCGAGTTCTGACAGCGGCAGGATTTTCGACACTAGCTTTTCAGCTAGGTCGAATTCAGTCGCTGTCTGGAGGAGAATTCTAGCGGCCGGCTGCTCTGATCGGTAGTTTTCCGTGGTTTCACCAATCAACACCAGGCGAATGCCGGAGCAGTACCCTATCAAACGGGCCACGAACCGCGCGCGATCTGTCCTTCCTCTTCCTTGTCCTATCCTCTCCCCTTACACACACACTTACATTAACATGCGCTACACTACCACACGTCCCGGGAGACCGGTCGGGAGCTTAGAGCTTGTCCCGGCTTGGGCAGTGCCCCGCTAGTGGGAGAGTCCTGGTTAGGGGGAAACCCCACTAGCCGACGGTAGGTCGGCGCCGGAGGTAGGTCGCCACCATCCAGCGGGGAGGGGGAAGATCACCGCCATCTCCCGAGAAAAACATGCACTACGCTAACGACACTAATGACCAGAGCAGTTGACGCGCCCAGAAACATGAAAAAATCAATCAATCAGACAAACCACAGATTCTATTTGGTCAGAGCAGTTGGCTGCGAAACTTTTCGTACTGTCGATTACAATAGGCCAGATAGTCTCCTTATAGATACAAAGAAGAAAGAAGGAGTAACAATAGACATCGCAGTACCATTATCCCACAACATCACACAGAAAGAAAAATAAAAAATTTCGAAATATGAAAACTTATCCTATGAACTAAAACATGTTTGGAAATTAAATGCTACCAAAACTTACCCACTCGTGATATCGGCGAAAGGCCTGATCAGCAAAAACGTCCTTAAAAATTTAACAGAACTTAAACTACCAAAAACGTTCTGACCATGGGACAGCGCGCAGTTTTGTTGCAAACAGAACATATCGTAAGAAAATTTTTATTTTAAGTCCAGATATAAGATGAAGTTGTTCTTCTGTGACCGAACCTGTCCCTAAAACAACTCTGGGGAAGGTGAGCATTTTTACAAGCAAAAATTGCTGAGAAAAAGTCGGATAATAATAATAACAATAATAATAATAATATATAATATAATATAATATCATCCTTCATTATCATCATCATCATTCCTTCTTCCATCCACTCAGGACTAACAATCTTGGGGTATAAAAATCAGATTCAGCGTAATGTTGATCCCCCTCATTAGTTACATGCAAGACTTGCAACGTGATAAAAATGATACTGAGTCCGTGCAAGTGCATGTTCTGCGTGGTCCAAGATGGTCTATTTGCGAGAAAAAATACTACAATAACTAGTTGCAGAAAGCAGCGAAAATTCTGCTGAATAAGACCACAAACAATGGTTTTCCAAAATGTGGCAAACACATTGCTCAAGAGCAGTAAATAAAATACTTTCGGATACCAGTGCAACAAGTTAAAATATTGTAATGGTCTTGATGATACTAGAATAACATGGTATGATTTTTCAATACTAGCAAGATAGCCAGGTCGAGTTCGGTCGCTGTCTGGAGGAGAATTCTAGCGGCCGTCTGCTCTGATCAGTAGTTTTCCGTGGTTTCTCCCATCAACACCGATCTTTTTATCCTCTTTCTTGTCCTATCCAAACCCCCTCACTTACACACACTTACACTAACATACATACACTACCCCACATGCCGGGAGACCGATCGGAAGCTCCGAGTTTGTCCCGGCTGGGGAGGTTCTTCGCTGGTGGGAGATACCTGGTTTTCGAAAACTCGCTAGTAGACGGTAGGTCGGCGCCAAATCTTACCACCTGGCAGGGGAAGATCACGTCCACTATCCGTGAAAAACATGCACTAAACTTACAGCACTAATGACTTTAGCAGTTTACGCGCCCGGAATGACTAATCAATCGATTTACCTACCAAGAATATACAAAAAGTTGCTGTTTCATAATGTAACACGCCAATAGCAAATATTTAATTTTAAGTGGCCTCTTCCTCGCAGCCTTGCTATTACTTGATGTTACTGAATCTAATAATTCAGTCGGTTCGTGCAGTACGAGAATGTCACATCAAATATTTGCATTCTCAGTTCATGATACTCAGATCGTTCCTCAGCTTTACAGCCACCCCGGGACCGAACGAGAATAATTGCAGGATTATGTAAGAATAAAAACGCGCCTTCTTCCAAATTCATTTCGCTCTGAATTTACGCGTACATGCCATCTATCCATGTATTATTACTTCCATTAAGTCACTTCATCGAATTGTTAGTAAAAGCAATAGAATTAAAATAAAGTAATTTTGAAGGGCCCAGGCATTGAGTAACAATATTGGGGAGATATAGATCAAATAGAGGTCGCGATTGAAGTTCATAAACCGAGCCAAGATTTAGCCAATGTTTATAGCCAAGTCTGTTATTTGTATTATCCGCCGTAGATTATTTATTACTTCTCGTAAAAGCACTTAAAAAGAAAAAATAATTTTAACGTACAACACTTCATTCCCCATGGTGTTATCACTTTTGTACTTATAGCATTTCGTGATTTCCCATTTCGAAGGATTTCGGTAGTATTACTAATGCACACCACCTGCTCTGCAACGCCCTCCGGTTGAGAGAGAAAGTGAATGACAGAAGAGGAAACAGACTAAAGAGAGAGAGGGGAGCAGAATTTATTTATTTATTTATTTATTTATTTATTTATTTATGTATTTATTTATTTATTTATTTATTTATTTATTATTTATTTATTTATTTGACGTCAAAAAACAGTCAAAAACTGCGTATGACGTGCTATGGGGAAAAGTGAATTGTGCGCACATTTTCAAAATTCTGTGATCCCTACACTAAGTCATATACTACTTAAATTTTGAAAAAAGACTCCCATGTAATAAAATCTATTTTCAAAGATAAAAAGGCAATGAATTTTGGCTCTTATCCGTGCTGTCCTTCGGAATAATACTTCCTGCCGTGACAACATGGAAACGATAATTTGAATAATTGTACTTCCCACTGAATTCGAATGAGAAATAGGTAGAGATTAGAGAGGAGGGAAAGAGATAGAAAGAGAGAAGAAAAGAAAGAAAAAAGGATGTACTGATGTTACTGAAGTTTCAGTACAATGGAGCTTTCTAATAAATATTTACCTTACACCAATAATTAATACTCATTGCCATGTGAACGAATAAAATGTTTACTAGTTACAGATATTCCAGAAGTCGAGAAGGTCGTACTATCCTAAGCTGAGCAAGCCGAACTCATAAGTCTGTTAAAACAAAGTTACAGTACATTTATACTACTGTTATTAATGTTCAATAATTATAATAATTCATATAACTTAGAAGTTCTTGAGTTTTGTTTATATTAAAACGAGATGAAAGCACTTCAAAGGTAATAAATTTGAGTGAGAAAGGAAGAAAGTGAATGAGAGACAGTGAAACAGATACCAGAGACGAGATTAAGAGAGTGGGTGAAAGAGATAGTAAGTAAATGAAAGATAAGCAGACATCAAGTATTATGAGACGTAAACAGCGATATGGAGAGATGAAATGAGATGAAAAACGAGAGAGAGAGAGAGAGAGAGAGAGAGAGAAGGAAGAGGAAAAAGAAAAAAAAAAGAGTAAAAAAAAAAAAAAAAAATGGAATCAAAGAGAGCGAAAGAGAATGAAAGAGTGAGGGAGATAGTGAGGGACAGTGAAGGAGATAGTGAGGGAGAGTGAAGGACAGAGTGACAGTGAAGGTGAGAGGGTATGGGTTAGAGATGGAGAGAGGGGAGAGAGAGGGAGAGAGAGAGAGAGAGAGAGGGAGAGAAAGGGAGAGAGGTACAGGGATGAGAATCAGCGTTAGACGCCTTCCTACAGACTAGTGGTCAAGAGCGCTACAGAACGCTGCCTTCTCCCAGGGCAAGAATCGCCGGATCTGGAGGCGCCTGCTGCGAAGGGACGCGTGCGTGCAGACCCCTGTCCTAGCGGTGCGCTGTATCTGCGAGGCGGCGGCGGAGGCGGTAGCGTCGACGACAGCGACAACGACAACGGCAGCGGCGGTTGCGGAGCTCCGCGCATTGTCCTTCTCCGCGGCGGCGGCGGCGGATTGAGAGGGCAGCCGGCTTCACGGGCCATTACGCGCTTCCCCGCACGGCCCCCGCCAGGGCTAATTCATTAGGCGGCCTCCCGCCCCCGCCCCGCCCCCTGCCCCGCCCCCGCCTCGTCCCCCGGGAGAGGAAGCTGGCCGCCCCGGCGGTAAACAGCCGCACGCGCACCCAAGCACGAGCCAGCCACGGGGCGGGCGGCGGCGCGGGCACACAGGGAGGAGCGGTGGCGGGGGCGGGGGAATCGATTGAAGTGATGATGGTCTACGTGCAAATGATGTTGGACTGGTGATGACTTTGAATAAATCTATTATATAAAAGTAAAATTATTTATAACCGCGTGTGTCAGAATAGATGGAGAAGGCCTGGCAGAGATGGTGTAATCGACTGAAGTGACGATGGTCTACGTGCAAATGATGTTGGACTGGTGATGACTTTGAATAAATCTATTATATAAAAGTAAAATTATTTATAACCGCGTGTGTCAGAATAGAGGAGAAGGCCTGGCAGAGATGGTGGAATTGACTGAAGTGACGATGGCCTACGTGAAAATGATGTTGGACTGGTGATGACTTTGAATAAATCTATATATATAATATATATATATATATATATATATATATATATATATATATATATGAAACGCACCGCGTTTCCATCCAAAGAAACGGCGAGACATCAAGCAAGAACGCGGCAGAACGGTTGCAAGAGGGCGCTCGCTAGCCACGAAAAACGGTTACGGGCGGCGAGGTGTCGTCGGTTGGCCGACCGTGGGAACAAGGCCGCGAGGAGTCAGTGTCTGGCTGGCCGCCGGCGAGGAAGGACGTATCTGGGGCTGCTCCGCGATCGAAAAGCAAACTAGTATCGCGAACGAACGAGTGCAGAAAGATTAATTGACGGACAATTTGTGCGTGATAACAATCAATATTCGATCGGACATATTGCCAAAGTGATAGCTGCTATTTGGAATAACACAGATCAAAAGACGTCGAGTGGATCGGAGAATTGGAAAGGAGAACGAACTTCGGAAGCGCAGCGCCTCACCTCGGCTGGTCCCAGGTGAAACGACCCCGGCAGGCAACGATGGAGCGCGAGGCAACCCGAGAGTCCCCGAAGCCGCCGACGCTCGTATGGGAAGAAGTCAACGGTAAATATTTCTTCGATCGATAAGATCGAAAGACTAACAGTGATTCTGGGTTATATGAAAGAAAAGGGTAGAGACCACCATAGATATTGTATCATTAGTGATTTGTATAGAATTAATAAATAGTTCAGTTTATTTTGTTCACGGAACAGTGGTGTTTGATTAATAACCCCGAGCCCATTCACGAGAAAGAACACCTGTCCTTTACAAATAAATTTACTGAGAACAAGCCGGCCTACCCGGTACGTCACAGTTGGCGCCCGAACAGTATGGACTCGTGTATTTAAGAAATGTGGCTCAGGGGGATTAATTTAACAAGGGGTATTTACAGTTGTAAAGGTAAAAAAAAATTTGTAATAATTTTAAGAAACACAACAGTTTGAACAGGAAATATTGAAATAAAACAGTGTGCATGTGCAGTTGCTTACTGAAAAGTAGTAGAAATTTATTATTGTCATTTATGTAAAGGTAAATACTGTTGAGGAAATATAAAGCAATTATAGAAATATTGACAGGCAATGGTAATTGTGAATGTAAATGTTATTTAGTTAAATATGTGGTCAGTCAATCCAGAAAACAGTATGCAGAGTACCTATTATGTATGTGTAAAGGGAAAACAGTGTGTATAAATATTGTGTTTGTTAGAATAATTATTTGTGTACATGATAACATACCATAGTTAAGTGAATTGTTTCTCAATATTGGATAAAGCAAGGAAATTAGTAGAATTTGTAGGAAAGTGTAATGAATACAAGAGAAGTTAATGTCATTTTGGTGTAAATTGTATATGCTAATTATTTTGAGCATATGGGCATGAATCTTGCAAGATAACTGTCACAATCATCTAAAAGGAGTATAGCCCAGGTGTGGAGGGGCATTGTTCATTAGCAGTAAATGGAAAGTAATTAATAGTGAAGGGAATTAATATTGATTTGTTGGAATGTTGGGGGTAATGTTTGAAACCTGCATACAGTATATTTTTTGTGTTATTATTGAGGGAAGCTGTAGGAGTGTGTGAAATGAGACTGTGGATTATTGTTGTGAATTTGAATTGAAGTTGTGTATGCCAATGTTTTCAGGAATTTTCCAGAAGTGTTATTTGTATTATTTTGATATGTGATGTGTTTTATGAAGGGTATTTGTGTGTAGTGAATTTATGTGCATAGGTGATGTTAGCATTTGTTTGCAGAGAGTGGATATTTATGTTCATATGTGGTAACTGTATAGTGAAAATTGGGTTGGTCATAGTAGACTATACAATTGTGGTTTTCATGCAAAATTTAAAACGAATAGTGTATTCAGCTAATGCCTAGAATCACTGATAGGTCATTGTTTCAATACAATTACTTGGGAATTGAAGACTCGGAATGAAGAAGATAGAGCGTGTAGAAGACTCGGATGAAGGAATCGGCGGAAGTACGTGCCTGGATAGTAGGGACGCTGGAGTTGGAAGTAAATTAGATGACACGTCGGGCGATTATTTTGATGAAGAAGTAAAAGTCACATCAACGCCGATGAACCAGGTAGCAGGGAACCCAAGTCAGGAGTACCAAGCAAAGACATCAGATTTGATGTTAATAATGAAAATGATCAACGACCGACTTGATAAAACGGCAGAGGAACAAGAAAAAAGATCGGAAAAGCAGCTTATGGCGATTGAAGAACGAATTGAGAAATCGGCAGAAGAACAGAAGGAGGCGATTAAACGAATTGAGAAATCGGCAGAAGAACAGAAGGAGGCGATTAAACGAATTGAGAAATCGGCAGAAGAACAGAACGGAAAGTTAATGGAGGAAATTAAAAAACAAATAGGACCTCTTAACAAGCAAATCGAGGAAACCCAGCAGAAAATGAAGAAGATAGCGGAAAGGGTCGAGATTCAAAACCAATCCATCGCCAGTAAATTTGTAGAGCAGGATCAGAAGATAGAATCCCAGATTGACAAATTGGGCGGGGATTTGAAAACCGACCTACATCAACAACTTGAGAAAATTACCGCACAAAGCAAGGAGGTACAAAACCAGATTCGGAATGAAATCCAGATGGCGGAGAGCAAGAGGGCGAACATCCAGGATCAAGTCACGAACGAGGTGCGCAAAAGGGAAGAAGACACCAAAATGATGCAGCAATTAATTAAAGAAGAAATCAAGGGGAGGGATATACGAATGTGCGAAGAAAGAGTATCATCCTGCAATCTGACGTGGAGCTAATCAAAGAATGCCGGACGACGCCGATCATTGAGGGCGGAATACCAACTTTACGCCTCCAAAATCATTGAAGTTTTCGGAGATGGTCAGAAAACCCATGCGCATTCATGCGGGCAGCGGAACGACACCTAGCCGTGATCAACACATCGGAAAGATGCAAGGTCCAGTTTTTGTATTTGATGTTGGAGGAACGCCGGACGTGGGCCGACACTTTTGATGTATTTCCGGGGACGCTGAAGGAATTTCAAGACCGGTTCTATGAGCGGTATTGGAACGATGAGATTCAAATGAATGTGAAGTTAAATCTAATGAATGGTTATTATACTCAGTCGATGGGAACTCTGCGGGAATATGCGACGCAACGTGTTGGAGATTGTAGGACACTACGTCCTCCAATGAATGATCAAGAAATTATGTGTTTATTGACACGTCAGTTTCCCGTGTCGATCCAAAATAATTTGAGAAGTTCGAACCATACCAATTTAGAGAGCTTTATGAACGCCTTAGGAGGATATGACTTAACATTTGCCAATGCCCCGAAGAATAAGAGGGAAGGAAACGTAAACGCGTTAAGAACGGAGCCAGTCAATAGACAAGGGAATGGTAGTGGGGCAGGCAACCAGTGGACGCGACACGAGACAGGAAGCCGGTGGCAATCGGAACCGAGTAACCGAAGACCGGAGTGGGGTGGACAAGACCCAAACCGTCGAGAGGAAGAGAGGAACGAACCGAGGTGCGCCCAATCAATCAACACGGCCTGGTCCAAGTGGAGGACAGGAACATCTTTAAACAGATAGAGTCCGTGATGACAGGCGACCCCATGACGGACACAAGGGAAGAAGAGCTGAATGTGGTCCCTATCAATACGATTCAGTCGGTGTCCTATGAATCACAACCGTGGCAGAGAAAAAAGTTCGGAAGTTCGCATGAGAAAATGTCCCACGATCAAAGTAGAATGCGAAGGGGTGGTAACGGAAGCACTGGTTGATACTGGATGTACTACAACAGTTATATCAGAGGAATTTTATAATGAGTTGATTGCGAAAGGAAAGCAAGTAATGTGCTTGCCCATGAATAGGGCGTACGTGATAGGAGCCACTCAGAAGAAGTCAAGCCCTATCACGAAACAAATAATGTTTAATGCTGAAATTGGCGATCAGAAGTACGAAGTGGTAGCTCTAGTAGTAAAGAAGTTGTTGTATCCGATGATTATAGGGACAGATTTTTTATCCGAACGACGCGCGACTATTGATCTTGACCACGGAGTGGTAGAACTAGGAAGCCAGAGAATCGAGATGGACATGGGAATGGGAGAGGAATTAGAAATATGTACGGGCGTGTTATCGGAGGAGGGGATAGAAGAAAGATTGAAACAACAGGTTGACCAGATAGAAGTATTGGAAGCCCAGCAGAAAACTAGGCTGTTAGACCTACTGATAGAAAACAAAAGGGTATTTCAGAAGAATCGGGCACCGATCAAGGGATTTGAATTCCGTATACAACTTACAGATTACACTCCCTTTAGGCAGCGAAACTACCCGATACCGGTAGTATTGAAGCAAGAAGTAGCAGAGTTGCTGGCATCCATGGTGAGCGACGGCATTATCAAGAAAGCGAAGACGTCGTACACGAATCCCATTGTAATCGTAAAGAAGAAGGACGGAGGATTGCGATTATGCTTAGATGCTCGGCGGTTAAATGCAGTGACGCTCCCATTTAGGGATGCACCCCTGTCAGTGGAAGAAGCATTACAAAGATTTGGGGGTAGTATGATCTTTTCGAGTACAGATTTCAGTAAGGCTTATTGGCAAATGCAGGTTGCTGAAGAAGACCAGAAATATACGGGGTTTTCATTCGAGGGAATATGCTATGTGTTTTGTAGAGTACCGTTTGGGCTACGGAATAGCGGAGCGGCACTGATTCAGTGCGTAGATCAAATATTACAAGAAAAGATGCAGAACCGAGTCACAACGTACGTGGATGATATTGTCCTGCAGGCAAAATCCATCGAGCAACACTTCCAAGATTTGCAAGAACTGCTCCAGATTCTACAAGAGAATAACCTGGTGTTAAATCTGAAGAAATCAACGTGGTTCACCAAGAAGATTGAATTCCTTGGGTACGTCATATCAACCGAAAGGATAAGCATCAGACCAGAAACCGCTGAAGAAATCCGAAACTTACCGCCACCGAGAACGAATAAGCAAGTGCGCAGGTTCATTGTCACATGCAATTATTACTCGAGATTTTGTCCAAAATTTGCGGACGTTATGTATCCGTTCTACCAACTGCTAAAAAAGGGTCAAAAATGGAAATGGGATGACGCCTACCAGGAGGCATTTGATAGAGTAAAAGACATGTTTTATAACAGCTGCTGTATAGCCCACCCCGATTTTTCAAAAGCATGTATCGTCCAAACTGACAGCAGCGACTTTGGGATTGGGGCGATGCTGTACCAAGTTATCGATGGCCAAGAGAAAATCGTGTCTATTATCAGCCGAACCCTGAAGGGACCCGAGTTACGATTTTCGGCGACGGAAAAGGAAGCCAACGCTATAGTGTGGGCAATATCCAAATTTAAGCCGTATTTGAAAGGCTACATGAGGGTGATGGCATTGCAAGAGTACTCATTCGATATAGAACATTGCAAAGGAACTAATAACCATTTGCCGGACTTATTAAGCCGCAAAGAGCCAGGTAGGGAAGCCAGATACGCCAATGCGAGAGAATTTCAGGTAATGGTGATCGATTTGGGCATATCAAGATCACCATTATTTGATTGGGAGGACTTAGTAACATTACAAGAAAGGGATGATGAAATCTACAAGGTGAAGAGATTTAAGCAAGGACAACTAGCCGAGGACGACGTGGACGTAGCGGCACTTAGAAGAAATCAACACCGCTGGAAAGTAGTACAAGAAGCAGTACTGATCAAGACCAAAGAGAATCCAGACACATGGAGGATTTGGGTTCCACGAAATTGCACTGGTGAATTAATTGAATTCGTACACACGTCGTTGGCACATTTCGGTGCCAAGAAGACATTCCAAACAATACAAGCTTTATGCTATTGGAAGGGAATGAGGAGGCAAATTAGGAGAACAGTAAGCTCATGCATTACGTGTCTCAAAGCTAAATACCCCAACCGCAAATATGACGGGCCGATGCATCACATTATACCAAAAGAGAAAAACGAGTTGGCTGCGTTGGATGCATACGGACCTTTGCCTCGAACGACGAACGGGAATAAATACATTTTTGTAATAATGGATGTCTTCTCGAAGTTCGTGCAAGTATATCCAGTAAAGAAAATTAACTCAAATAATTGCTTGAAACTCGTGAAAAGATTTATTCAATGTGCGGGGACGTTCAAACAGATATTATCTGACCACGGAACGATGTTCACCAGTGAAAGGTGGATAGAGGGCATACAGGGCATGGGGGCGATACCGATTCATTCTACTGTGAGACACCCTCAATCAAATCCGTCAGAACGGATAATGAAAGAATTATCCAGACTATTTAGAACATATTGTAATGAGAATCATGGGAAGTGGAATGAGTTAATACCGGACATCAATCGCTGGCTGAATCAAATTCCTCATGACAGTATTGGCATGACACCGTGGGAAGCTCATTTCCAAAGGAAACCGCCTCACATACTATACGCTCTGGAGAGAGAGGAAGTCACCCAGGAAGGCCCACCGAAGACATCGGAACAGATACGTCAGAGCTTAGTGCAAGCGGGTAAGGACAGGAAGGCAAAGTTAAAGAAGAAAACATATGAGTTTCACGAGGGGCAGACAGTATTGTTGCGTGTCCCCAAAGTGTCTAACCCTAAACTAAGGTTATACGCAAAATTTTTTCCATTATATGAGGGGCCGTACATCATTGAAAGATAACAAACCCGAACGTGGCTAAACTAGTCAACGATAACAGAGAAGTGGTGGGACATTATAATTTTTACAATTTAAGACCTTGCCCAACAAGAGAAGGCAATGGACAAGAATAGACCATTAAGTCATTGAATTTTCCGGAGAAAAATCCACAAAAAAGGGGGGAGGGGGTAATGAAACGCACCGCGTTTCCATCCAAAGAAACGGCGAGACATCAAGCAAGAACGCGGCAGAACGGTTGCAAGAGGGAGCTCGCTAGCCACGAAAAACGGTTACGGGCGGCGAGGTGTCGTCGGTTGGCCGACCGTGGGAACAAGGCCGCGAGGAGTCAGTGTCTGGCTGGCCGCCGGCGAGGAAGGACGTATCTGGGGCTGCTCCGCGATCGAAAAGCAAACTAGTATCGCGAACGAACGAGTGCAGAAAGATTAATTGACGGACAATTTGTGCGTGATAACAATCAATAGTCGATCGGACATATTGCCAAAGTGATAGCTGCTATTTGGAATAACACAGATCAAAAGACGTCGAGTGGATCGGAGAATTGGAAAGGAGAACGAACTTCGGAAGCGCAGCGCCTCACCTCGGCTGGTCCCAGGTGAAACGACCACGAGGAGCGCGAGGCAACCGAGAGCCCGAAGCCGCCGACGCTCGTATGGGAAGAAGTCAACGGTAAATATTTCTTCGATCGATAAGATCGAGAGACTAACAGTGATTCTGGGTTATATGAAAGAAAAGGGCAGAGACCACCATAGATATTGTATCATTAGTGATTTGTATAGAATTAATAAATAGTTCAGTTTATTTTGTTCACGAAACAGTGGTGTTTGATTAATAACCCCGAGCCCATTCACGAGAAAGAACACCTGTCCTTTACAAATAAATTTACTGAGAACAAGCCGGCCTACCCGGTACGTCACAATATATATTTATAATATTGTCTTATCATTTCTGCCAAAAACATATTTGCTTAATTTTTGTAACAGGCTCAATTTACGTCTTCAAGTTATTTGATATTCTTAACTCATTTTACCCTTAGGTATTTCCTTGTCTCGTCTCCTACAACTCTGATTCCTTGCACTACAATACAATGAATGAAAATTCTGAAATGGACACATATCGAGGACAAAACCGTTTATTTTAATATTGGTCTGAAAATGCGTTTGTTTTGATACCTCCTGTGTGTAACAGTGCAAGAAATTCGAGTTAAATAATTGCTGATAATAATCGAAAACGAGATACGAATCTCAATTTTTATTATCACGTAAAATAAATTTGCATAGAAAACAAAAAGTAACAATAGTTTCATTTATTTATGAAGGTTTGTTATTTATAGGAAGTAAAGACCCATTCCTAAGAGCAATGTTAGTGATAACAGTAATAATGCTCAGAAATCGTAAAATAAAGAAACTATAAATGATGTGTGAAAGGTATCTGAAAATTGAAACAGAAACATTCCTTAGGAAAAATACACGTTTCAATCAAACTGGCGCTTGCAAATACTTATCTAAATCATAAGTCTGAACAATTTATAGTGCGTTAATAATAGTATTTTGGTTCGATCTACTGTTACAATATTTCATACTACATTATACATTTCATTACCCAAAAAATATTAATAATTATCGCACAATTTTACTATTTTAAAATGAACAAAATTTCGTAAGGGATTAAAATAATTTTAAAACGTAATTAAATATCATATATTATATTCCAATATCACAAATTATTTTACTTTTTATTTTTCAGATTTGATTACAAAGAGGCCATTCTCAAAGTCATATTTCCTGATAATGTAAACAAATCCAACCATTTGTTGGCGAAACAATCATATTAATGCACACATCACCGGGACAAAATCATGAGAACTCCCAAAATATTACGTCACAGCAGAACAAGGGCGAGCAGGAAGGACAATGTAAATAACCAACTTATTTTAATGAATGAAGTGCCCATTATCCAGAGGGTTGATGAGCCCGTCTCGCCGCTGTCTCGGCAGCGGGTGTCCACGAGGCCCGCTTCCGGAATATTGATTGCACGCACTAGATGAGGTTTCCCAGGTCTAATTCAATAACCCGGACGCGCGGTGTGGAGATGAAGTCAGTGGGGCGGCCCAATAAAAAAGCTGCGGGAGGCAGCGGCGTGGTCAGTGGCGGCCACGTGAGTGAGTGGCGGCGGGGAGGCGGTGGCGGGCGGTGGGTGGCAGATGGCGGTGGCGGGCTGGCGGTGGCGGATGGCGGTGGCGGTGGCGGTGGCGGTGGCGGTGGCGGTGGGTGGCGTGGCGGTGGCGGTGGCGGTGGCGGTGGCGGTGGCGGTGGCGGTGGCGGTGGCGGTGGCGGTGGCGGTCGGTGGCGGTGGCGGTGGCGGTGGCGGTGGCGGTGGCGTGGCGGTGGCGGTGGCGGTGGCGGTGGCGGTGGCGGTGGCGGTGGCGGTGGCGGTGGCGGTGGGTGGCGGTGGCGGTGGCGGTGGCGGTGGCGTGGCGGTGGCGGTGGCGGTGGCGGTGGCGGTGGCGGTGGCGGTGGCGGTGGCGGTGGCGGTGGCGGTGGCGGTGGCGGTGGCGGTGGCGGTGGCGGTGGCGGTGGCGGTGGCGTGGCGGTGGCGGTGGCTGGCGTGGCGGTGGCGGTGGTGGCGGTGGCGGTGGCGGTGGCGGTGGCGGTGGCGGTGGCGGTGGCGGTGCGGTGGCGGTGGCGGTGGCGGTGGCGGTGGCGGTGGCGGTGGCGGTGGCGGTGGGTGGCGGTGGCGGTGGCGGTGGCGGTGGCGGTGGCGGTGGCGGTGGCGGTGGCGGTGGCGGTGGCGGTGGCGGTGGCGGTGGGTGGCGGTGGCGGTGGCGGTGGCGGCTGGCGGTGGCGGTGGCGGTGGGGCGGTGGCGGTGGCGGTGGCGGTGGCGGTGGCGGTGGCGGTGGCGGTGGGCGGTGGCGGTGGCGGTGGCGGTGGCGGTGGCGGTGGCGGTGGCGGGGGCGGTGGCGGTGGCGGTGGCGGTGGCGGTGGCGGTGGCGGTGGCGGTGGCGGTGGCGGTGGTGGCGGTGGCGGTGGCGGTGGCGGTGGCGGTGGCGGTGGCGGTGGCGGTGGCGGTGGCGGTGGCGGTGGCGGTGGCGGTGGGGGGGGTGGGTGGCGGGGGTGGCGGGGGGGGGCAGGTGGGTGGCGCGGGGGTGGGAGCGGGATCCAGGGTGGAGGAGAAGGAGGTAAGTAGCCGCGAAGGCACAGGGCGGGGGGAGACTAGGCGGCGAAGGCGGTGAAGGAGGGAGGGGGAGGGGGAGAGGAGGGGAGACAGAAGTGGAAGAGGCGGAGAAGGTTGACGAAATGGAGAAGGCGGAATAGATGAATAGGGGCAGGCGGAGAAGAGAATGGGGAGGAGAAGAAAAGACAAAGGCTGTGCCGGAAGCGAGGGCGGAGAAAGTGGCGGAAGCGGCGACGGTAGCAGAGGTGTTGGCAGCAGCGGTGTGTGGCGGGGACGGCGAAGACGATGAAGCATTGATGGGCGAAGTGTGGTGGTGGTCATGGCGGAGGCGGCAATGCGGGCGCCACGCGTGGCGGGCACGAGTCCTCCAGCCCCCTCTCTGTCCCTCTGCCTCTTGGCTGCCGCCCGCTGTGCCCGCAGCTGCCCTCGATCGCAGGTCACGCAACACCCTCCAGCTAAGCGCCTTTCACTAGCCTCCCAGGCTTTTCTTATAGCTCCAAATACTGAAAGTATACACACTGTTCTCAATTTAAACATTATTCTTATGAAATTGACAATATTATGGTATCTGTACCACATCTCCATTTTCAACTTGGAAAAAATATTTACCGATATAAATGCGGGAAATACTTCAGCAATGTCAGGATTTAAGGATTTCGGACATCCCATGTCTAACTAATGGTCGCCACAGTATCATTAATTCTGTTGAATGACACAGCACAACCACAACCAATGTCCTCGTCTCCCAACCGTCACCACCTCACCCCTTTCGGAGTCGGCGTGCTCACGATAACGCTACTCAGCCCTCATCGGCTCGCAGCTGCTTTCGATACCGGACATCGATCACGCCAAGTGTCGCGCCGCGCGTGGGAAGGCACAGCGAGTGTCGCGTTGTTCCCATCCCCCACAAACCGTACCACCCCCACATTCACTCCTCACCCGGCAGTCGCCGCCCTCGCCGCCCTCGCCGCCCTCGCCGCCCTCGCCGCCCTCGCCGCCCTCGCCGCCCTCGCCGCCCCGCCGCCCTCGCCGCCCTCGCCGCCCTCGCCGCCCTCGCCGCCCTCGCCGCCCTCGCCGCCCTCGCCGCCCTGCCGTCGTCGCCTTCGTCGCTGCCGCTACTGCCGCCACCCCTTCACATCCGCCCACCGCCCCGTCCGTCACCGCAATCGCCCAGGTCGCCCCTGTCGCGACGCACGCGGGCACCCCCTGGGGCCGCTCGTAAAGGGTAGACTCTCATGAGGCGAGAAACGGGAGCTTAATCGAAATACGCGGGGGGTGGAAACTGATACGATCGCATTCATTGTTGGAAATTGTTTTTTTATTTTCTCACGCTCACGGATATATCTAAAAGCAATAAAAATAAACTTACTGCTACGAGAATGATCTATTGGACTCGAAACTGTGGGTTGTCATTGTTGAGAAGTGTTAAATATGAAATGTGGCGTGACACAGGAATGAGATTAACATTTATGAGAACATTTCTTTTTTTTAAGTAGACATCTAAATATAATGGTTGAAGAACGAAGGCTTCAAAATCCTGGAAATGACAACCTGATTTGTACAGAAACTAAGGTCGTAAATATCATGTTAACTCAAAAATAGTAATTGACTATGCACTAGATCTCTAATTTAATGTCCTCTAATATTATATAAGTTATGAATACAAATAAGAATATGAAAAATAAGACAAATTGCAATCACATTGTAATAGAATAAACAGAACGCTTTAGAGTAAAACTAGGAAATGATACGAAATGAAATTTTATAAGACAATGACTGCTCCACTGTCCTTATAAAACTGAATCATGGATAACAAACGTAGAGATAATAGCAATATATAGGCATCGAGAATAAGATTTCTAAGGAAATTGAAATGCGGAGATGGACTGTAATCAACTGACCAAATTGTTCACAATAATCCATAAGGGTCTGTTCCACCCTTCGGAATCATATTCCAATTCTACGTAATTCAACACATTTCAGAAGGTAGAGTTCTACAATAACTTCTTATGGTTTATGTAAACCAAAAGTTAGCTGAAGATTTTCCCTTTTCAGTAAATTCTGTGCCTTAATTCATTAGTTAAGTTTTTGTAACTGAAGTTCAGTGTCCAACTTCTTTTTATCTGTGATCAACAATTTTGAACTTAAAATACTGATGCTTGGTCTTCCCACACAAATCACACAATTGATAAGCTCTAATCACTTTTCAAAAGTTATAATTACAATTGTACATTACCTTCCGTATACGGATGCTGACCATCATTGGAATTGATGCAAATGATGTAAGGGCTAGAAAAATCTCCGTGTAGAAAAATTACTAATATGTTTATTGGGGTAATAACAAGACCTAACATATTATGTTTGTGACATAATATAACATATACAGTGCATGTAAGTGTAAGTGTGTGTAAGTAATGGGTGAGTCTACTAGATGAAAAAGGAAAGAAAGATCGTGCTCGGCCCGAGGTCTGGGTGCTACTTCGACATTCGCCTAGTGTTGATCAAAGAAACCAGGGAGAACTACCGATCTGAAAAACAGCCCGTAAGAATTCTCCCCCAGATGTCGGCTGAAATCGACCTACCTCTGTAGTCCTGCCAACCGTCAGGTTTCGAGTCCTAGGACCTCCCGCTCAGAGCACTGAATCAGTTGAAGCTCTACCATTCTGGATTTGATTTGATTTTTTCGTATTTCCGGGCACGTCAACTGCTTTAGTCATTAGTCCGGTTAGTGTAGTGCATGTTTTTTCTCGGGATATGCCCGGTGATCTTTTGCCCGCTAGATGGCGAGATCCGGCGGCGAACTACCGTCGGCTAGTGGGGTTTCCCCCTAACCAGGACTCTCCCACTAGCGGGGCACCACCCCAGCCGGGACAAGCTCTAAGCTCCCGACCGGCCTCCCGAATATATGGTAGTGTATTGAATGTTAGTGTAAGTGTGTGTGTGTAATGGGAGAGGATAGGACAAGGAAGAGGAAGGAAAGATCGCGCGCGGTCCGTGGCCCGTTTGGTAAGGTACTGCTCCGGCATTCGCCTGGTGTTGTTCGGAGAAATCACGGAAAACTACCGATCAGAGCAGTCGGCCGCTAGAATTCTCGTCCAGACAGCGACTGAATTCGACCTAGCTGAAAAGGTAGTGTCGAAAATCGTGCCGCCGCCTGGACTCGTACCTAGGACCTCCCGGTCGCAAAGGCGCTGCAATGACAAGTTGATGCACTGAGCTACCGCTTCCGGTCTACCATTCTGGACGTTCACGGGATTTGGTAACGGAATCTAGTGTTAATCAATTGTTAGAAATGTTTCGGAAAATGTATTTTCACTATCAAGGCATCTCATGCTTGGGAAGATCAAACAACATAAATTAGAAAACCAAGATGTAACACTAATAAATAAATTAGTAGATTTCTCTCTGTGTGGAATATTACACCCAATAGATAAATCGAAAATTCAAAAATAAAAATTAAAAATCGAAATACCAAAGCCCCAAAATCACGTCATCCGGAGCATCCTCTACCACATATCACTTTCTCGCGGCGAGAACCAATCTCCGAGTGGGCGAATGGCACGCCCCCTTTTCTAGTTCCGCGCAGTGGCTGTGGACGGGGCGAGGACGCATCATACGGGATATTAGGCGCGGGGGCAGGGGGGGGGGGCGGAGCCAAAGGGGGGGGGGGGGGTTTATTACTGAGAGCATCATATCGCCCGGAAAGGGTGGAGCGGCGTGGAGTGCATGGCGAGCGGTGGACCACGCCACAGCCTGGGGAAGGCGCGGAATCTGAGGGCCTCTGGGGTGAAGGGTCACAAACAGCAGTGTGTCTGTGCTTTATTTTGTGTGTTGTATTATGGAAAGCCAGAATGGGCAAGAAATATGAATATATATATATATATATATATATATATATATTTTATTTTTTTGAATCATTAATTACTTTATAGTTTTCTGTGTTAAATACTCCAAGTTTCATCTAAACATGTCATCTCTAACAATTCTTTTTTCTAATTTTGAAGTTATGTTGTGTGAAAGTGGGCGTGGACATTTCGATACATGGTGGATGTTGCTTGAACGTCGTGGATGTTTTTCCGATTTCGTTGTGAGGAAAAGTTAATAGTTTGCTTTCTAGTGTTGGACACACTGTTTATGGTAAGAATTGAGAGTTGAATAGCGTCAAAATATGAGTTTGTTTGGTTGGAAACATAAACTTTGGGTTTTTAATTAAATTTTTTTGGGAGTTTATATACTTTAACGGGTCGGATTTTTAAAATATTAGATACTTTAGATAATATTGTTATAAATGTTAGTACTTTTAAGAACAAACCCGATTACAATAAACAAAAAAATTATTGAAAAAAACTAGAAATATTTTTTAAAAACGGCTTCCTTAAAAATTTATAAAAAAGAATCTACACTCACATAAAATTTCAAGTCTTTAAATTAAATAGTATCTGAGAAAATGTTCCTTACATTAACATTAACGTGATAGGCCATTTCGTTTTCTCCTTATGTAATTATGAACATTTAAAATTTAAAACCATTGAGTTGTAACAAAAGATTACGTATGGGTGCTTTAAAGAAAAGGTATTTTCTTTTCCAATGAACGTTTGTTGAAAAAAGATGGTATGTCCAAGAGATTGAACGACAAAGTATATATAACAAGTAACGGATATGGTGGGTTATTTGCTCTATATCAACCTAATTACCTTACTAACGTATGATTGTATTTTCACGAAAATAACATCACTTGATCTTCACACACGTAATAATTTAATATATGAAAGTTATTGCAGTCAGAAATAATTCTCATTACAGACTGTTTAATGCACGAAATCACACTATTTAACTTTTTGAGATATTCAAAATTACCATCAAATTTAATTAACGCAATGTAATATAATGAATAAATAAATAACATTGAATTTCAATCCAATTGTTCAATGTAATAGAAGCAATACAATAATTTCAATAAGAGGTAACATTTTGTTAATGAAGGAACACTAGTTTATGAGTAGAACTAGAGTATCTGGGTAGTAATCTGAAAGGGCGGGTGCTCAAATGACATACAATGGGAACTTTGAACACTTATTCTCAACCAGCAATCACTCAATTTACTCATTTCTCTCGACAACAACGAATCGTTTCAGTACTTAAATTCAGCATCCTGACTGTGCCAACTACACATGGCACGCAATACTGCAACTCATGCTTCTCCGCATGAGATGTTTTACTTTTCTTAGCACTTTACTAAACGCATGCTGAGAGGCAAGCAACTTTGTTGTACTCGTCACAAAAACTATTTACAAACGCTCAACTAAATTCGTCGTTATTAGTATTGTTAAACATATAACGAGTAAAACCAATTGGAATTCTACTGTAGAACCAAGGCGTTCCCCTTCCAAAAGAAAATTATATCACAAGTACATCTAATTTATATGGTAACTCGCAATAATAGGATATAAACATGACGAGTAAATGATGAGCAAATGATACTTACAATAAAAACCTTTTTTTAATTATGTAAATATCTAAAATAATACGAGTAATTTTATTATTATCAATGAATGTGTGATCAAGGCTCAACAGTTTCAATTTTATTTCTAGAATGATATTATAGCTCTGTCCTAGTAACACTATTCCAGCCAGATATCTGAAGTATCCGTAATACCAACTATGTGCACTTATTCTTTGCTTAGATAGTGATCATCTTACTTCATTTCTACCAGTCTTCCTGAGGTAACCGGCATGCCTCTCTCGGTCAGTCGTTTCATTTCATTCCATGATACCCCGTTTTCACCTCTTCCATTCCGGGTGAGGAGTGGAATTGGGGATGAATAGTTGCTGGGCATGCAATTATGAGGTCATGAATCTTACGGTATTCAACGAAAACATATTAAACATCCACATTATTTTTCCTCAGATAAATTATGAATTGATTTACAAATAGAAAATGTAACAGTCATTGAAAAATTAAGGGTGATATATTTCGATCAATCTTACTGATCCCATTAATTATAAGAAGTATTCAATTCATTTGAAAATAAACATTAACAAAAAAATGAAAAAAAACTTAACGAGCTACTGCTACTCTTCAAACAAAAACTGAATCAAAATCGAACAAAACAACTAAATTGAACAAAATAATTGTCTAATCTTTATAAATTTCGCCTAAAGTTCAAATTGTTCGTCCTTCCTTCCACGATACTACCTGCTCACATCCTTGCGTCTCCATCAATGTCATTGATCCTCTGTCTTTCACTAATGGTTTCTAATATTGTTTATCTCTTTCTCATTTTGTTTATTTACAAACTTAAGGATTCTCGACAACACGAACATTCACTGCAAATGAATATTATCAATCATGAGCTCGTGTCTGCTCTCGAAGACATTTACAAATTACGCTCTTCGAATTTCTTCCTTTAATACGCTTTTGCCATCACCATACAATGCATTCTCCAAATTGCTTCTCAGTAGGCTTAGATGATATTTGACGATCAGTCCCTTCGTTACAATAGCTTAAGCCGGACTCAAAACCCCAACCTTCAGCAAATGCTTCCGGCCCCAGTTCTATCGCCAAATCTACCTCCAACCCCAGAGTTGAGGCACTTCTTATAGTTTTCATGGTGACTACTTTAAGCAATGCGCAAACTAACTCTACTTCCACAGTCAACTCGACGTACCCTCACCGTACCTCCAACGTCGGAGTTGAGTCACTTATAGTTTTCATGGTGACTACTTTAAGCAATGCGCAAAGTAACTCCACATCCACAGCGACCTCGACCTCCAGCGCCCCATCCCGCGTCCAGTCGGGCGCTTCCGTGCCGGGCGTCCCTCGCGGTCATCGCCGGCAGCCCCCAGCCTCTGGCGTGACTGGCCGCCGCCCGCGCCGCGGCACATAATGATAATTACGAGCGCCGGCCTCGGCCGCAGGGGCGCGGGAGGGCAGCAGGGGCGGGCGCGGCGCGGCGCGACGGCAGATTTCACGAGCGAATCGGCTCGCTTAGCACCCTGTAACCCCGCCGTCCCCCAGGGCACTAGGGGGCCGCGGGGAGCTTCTTTATAAATTTTAAACCAGGATAATTTAAGGGTCGGTCGCCGCCAATCGCGTGAGCGCGCGCTCGCGGACGGTGGCGGTGGTGAAGGGGGGCAGAGGGGGCGGTGGCGAGCCCCCCTCGGCGTGGGGGCCCGGCTGAATCACCCCCGGCGCGCCCCTTGCTCTTTGCTCCGCCGCCGGGCCGGCGCCCTCGACCGCGCCCCGCTGACAAGTGTACGCCGGCGGCGCGCGGTGTTGCGGAAGTGGTCAAGTGGTGTTTCGTTTACGGAACTTTTCGAATCACGCGAGGGCTGGCATTCGCCCGGCGTGGTCTCGGAAGAGTGGACTGTAGGTGCTGGAAGTTTAAGTAAATACCAAGGTCTTGTTATTTTTCATTCTTCTTCGCCTTTTCTTGTGCGACTTTTTTGTCCCTTCGCAGTTTGTCCCTTCAAGAGTTGTCCCTTTTAAGAGTTGTCCCTTTTAAGAGTTGTCCCTTTTAAGAGTTGTCCCTTTTAAGAGTTGTCCCTTTTAAGAGTTGTCCCTTTTAAGAGTTGTCCCTTTTAAGAGTTGTCCCTTTTAAGAGTTGTCCCTTTTAAAGTTGTCCCTTTTAAAAGTTGTCCCTTTAAGAGATGTCCCTTTTAAGAGTTGTCCTTTTAAGAGTTGTCCCTTTTAAGAGTTGTCCCTTTTAAGAGTTGTCCCTTTTAAGAGTTGTCCCTTTTAAGAGTTGTCCCTTCAAGTGGTGTCCCTTCAAGTGGTGTCCCTTCAAGATGTCCCTTCAAGTGGTGTCCCTTCAAGTGGTGTCCCTTCAATTGTCCCTCAAGTGCTGTCCCTTCAAGTGCTGTCCCTTCAAATTTTGTCCCTTCAATTTTCCTCCTTCCCTCCCTTCACGTTTTGACCCATCGCGTATTGTCCCTTCAGATAGTCTTTCCCTTTTCTCCCTTCTCTGTTTTCTCCTTCTCTCCCTTTTCTTTCTCTCCCTTCTGCTTCTCTCCTTAAACCTCCCGATAGCTTGTGGATCAAAAATCACTAAAATGTATTTTGGCTTTCACAAGAATATGAAATTATATTAATGATGTAGACCATTACACCTTTTAAGGTGACATACAATGTAATAAACGTATACGATCATTGCCACTTATTATTAAACTAACCGCACCTTTTTCGTCGGGTGTAATTTCCAAGTACATTCATCAAGTTCTTTATTGAACAAACATCATGACACACACGTTGACACATTGGTATCAAGTTTCTTCTCATGAACCTTAATCACAATGACATCATCGTGATCTTCACGAAACGTCCATCATTTAACACGTTCCGCTTCATTTACGAGTTCATGAAAGAACATTTTTAGAGCATGTCACTCTTTCCTCGAACAAGAAAGAAACAACAGTTAATAAAACGCAACGGTATTTGCCTTTTAAAGAAAAGAAACGTTCCTACGTTAATCAATACGACGTAAATGATATATAATTCATCGCTGACAATATTTATTTTTCTCTGTAGGAAAATATAGATAGGAATGAATACGATTATAAATGCTTTATAATAAATTAAGGTTGGATTCTTTACTTTTTGCTCTAGAGCACAGAACGTATTTCCAACAAAAGACAAAAGCTAGGTCTGAGTGTGAAGTACTGAAAATAATTCGCAAATGATTCATGCCTTTATAGTGTTCTATACCGTGTGATAAATCTATTTATGTTTATTAGTGTTAAGAATTATTTTTTAGAGAAGTTTATTGACTTGTTGCAATTTGACTTTTTTAAAACGAGGACTCTCGATCAATACTAATCGCAGGTTATTTCAGTTCACAGACACAAACTTGAACCTCGGCAACACAGGTGGTCATGAATAAATGTGTATATGTACAGGTGACACCAACCCATTAAAAAACCTCAAATCTTCTAAGATCCTTCCATAAGTTTCATATCTTCATTAAAACTATTACATTAAATTTATCACATCCAGACTTAGACGTTTTGGGTTTCCTACGTTTAATTTGAAGGCGTCTGGCATCATGTATCTGAAATGAATCATAACAACCATCTATTAACTTCTTCCGCTTCCATAAAGGAGAAGATTAGTAAGATGAGAAATGTAATTCCTACGAAACGTGAAGCCACATATGTGATTCATAAATCCCCATGAAGTGTTTGTAGCGCTGGCGGTATGCCATATTGTCCTGGACAATGCCAGCGGCTGCGAGGACAGCGGACTCTCTTGATTCGCACTCGGCACGAGACCCGTTGTTCAAACCACTGCTCTGGCATCGAGTGAGAATTGAAATCCGAGGAAACCACGTTCCGCTCAGAGCAGCCGGCCTCAACCCTCACGCACGCAGGCCGAAAATTCATTACCGTTAAACGCGAACAAAGGACATGTTATAACGAAGTGAAGGTTTGTCCCATTTGTGATGATGAAGCAGTACAACTGATACTAATCAAAATAGGGTATGTCCCATTTGTCTGTTGTAGCTTGATAACCAAATTACAAATGGGAATAATCAAAATAAACTAAACTAGGCGAGCTGAGTTCCAAGCCAAATGAACGTAAGTGTCCCATTTCGAGACATTTGTGGTCTTACGTACTTTTGGTTTAGAGAAAATTTTAATATTTCAAATTCTTGTCAAAACTCTTTCAAACTATCAACATATTTTTCCGATGATATTTTTAATGATACAGTAAACACATCATATATTTACAACAAAATATTGTGTATATCCGAAGTATTTAGGACGGAGCAGGTCCGTTTATTCGAACAGAACACACTCATATTGTCACGTGCTCCAATAACGATTTTCCCGAGTTCTAAACTTACGTATGTAAGAAGAAGATCAAGAATTAATTTTGTCGATTTTAAATAGTAGCTGTGAAAAATTAGAATGGCAACAATGCGACCATTTTATCATGATCTTAAACTTAATCTTGTATGCGCCATATCTCTGAATCCAAAATGTTGAAAATGTAGAAAAGAATTCAATATATCTAAATTAAAGAGAATTGTTAAACATCTATAGCATTGATTTTGGATAATTATCAACACAATTCTTTGAGGGATTCCTTTATGTGGCATCGAGAGCTACGAAGAAGCGTGGACAATGCAAGAAAGGTACAATCCGAATTCTCTTAGCTTTATTTGCGAACACGCAACCAGAAATACTAATTCAGCATAATACGTGTTAGGTTTCATAAGTTTCTAGCTTCACTAACTTCTAATTTTTATAGAAAGATAAAATTGCATAACTTTTCAGCTTAATCATCCTTTACTCCAACTCACTTTTCACATTTGTACATCATTATTTCTAGATCTGTGAGAAAATACACCGTTTTGTGTTCGCAAAAACTACTTCTTTCACATGACACGTCTAAAATGTTTCTTCCCCAAAGGTTTTTCTTCGGTTTTGATAAACGGAAGATTTGCTGGATGCACAATGTGGACTCTACTGTAAATGATCCAACTCTATAAAGGTATAGTCCATCACAACCTTCTTTGCAACAGGTGCACAGGTAGCAAGCACAGGTGTCTTGAAGGTGAAGGTATTAAACACCACAAGATTTCACGCATCGCATCCACCTTGAGTACCTTCCTCCACAAAGCTGACCGAAATGTTAGCTGCAAACTTATAACATTTCAACAATTAAAGGTAAGACTATATACTGCTCAGAAGGTTTTCTCATTAGTGATATCTTTGTCAGCCCGGACACTCAGGGAACCGCCTATATATTACACGTTCACTTTATATTTGCAGATGGAGAGCTGCGATCTGTTTATATGAGGTCACAGGCGACTGAATGAAAATCGCACGTCTACAGTAGATACTGATCTATTAGATATGATATAGAGACTCACAAACGTTGCTCAGTTGTGGGAATATTGCCAAGAGCAATTATCCATAAGGAGTTGCCCACCCAGGAATTCTTAGGATTAATGTATTATTATTATTATTATTATTATTATTATTATTATTATTATTATTATTATTATTATTATAGGGGCGGTGAAAGGCATACAGGTCCGCTCATTGCAGGGAACAGCAGAGCACAAGCGGTCAAAGAACATAACTATTGTGTAACAGATATGTGCAAAGGAGAAATAAAAATATTTTCCGTGCCATTTATGAATAGCATGTCAATGACAAAGTGTATTGTACTCCAGCTCTGTCCATAGGTCTTTCTAATTGTATTAATAACCCCTTTTTCTTTTACTTGTGACAATATTTCACTATATTATTTATAATTAAGTTGCTACCAGAACGCACTCTGCCATACCGAAGTGCATTTGATTTTTTCCGCAAACTTCACAGAAACTACAAAAACAAAACAAGCACATTTTTGACTTTCTCGGCTGGCGTCAGCATTGGGCAGATGTGTTAGACAATGGCACTATTCGTGCATTCTCGGATGTGTGTTCGGGCCGTCACTTTCAAAACAACAGTAGTTCCTAATTTTGCCGTCTGCAAATGTGTAATCATCGAGTAAAATGTAGTGAAGTCCCAGAACCGAACGTAATAAATACGGTTTACCAGCCCAATGTGCGACGATGGGGACTAGTGGCGCCGGCAGCTGCAGCGGCGAGCCAGCGGCGCCTTAGGGGCTGGAGTTCGGGTGTTCCCCAGGGTTCGGACAAGTGGTCTCCGTGCACGCCACCGCCCTCTCCGCCCCCGCATCTCTCACGTCGCGTCGCGGCTGGCGCGCGCTTCGTCGGGACCCCGCCCCCAAACGCCCCGCCGCCCCCACAGCCCCTACCGCCGCCGCCGCCGCCCTCGACGCGGCAGACACGCGCTCGAAGAAGCGGCGTTAAATCTTGCAATTAGGGCGAAGACAGACGGAGATACGAGCTTTTCGTCGGGGGCCCAATTGCACTATCCACTCCATGGGATTCCCAGTCGTAACCTTTCGTGCGATTAGGCACTGCAGTTGTGCTCGAAGAATGGGTATTTTACGATATAGAGTATACATACCCAATAGAATTCGGAATTCTCAGGAGTACATGAGACTTCCATTCCAGTGTGTTAATGCTGACTACTACATTGAATATTAACACAAATCATTATTATTTGCATTCATCTCTTTCTGAGTTGCTGTATAAAATTGGTGACCCGGCAAGCACCCCCTCCATATTGCGGCATTTTAATCTTAGAAATAGAGGGAAAGCAGATGACGATATGAACTTTCCATTATCTTGTCAATTGCATTATTCAATATACGAGATTCACAGTCGTAAACTTTGGTGCGATTAAGGACTGAAGTTGGGATCGATGTTAGGAATTTTACGATATAGCCTATCCATACTCAACAGACTTTGGAATTCTCAAGAATACATGAAATGGCTTTCCATTTCAGTACTGTAATAGTGTTAACTACTCTGAATATTAACAACAAATCATTAGTATGAGCATTCTTCATCTGTTTCTATGATTGTTGTGTAAAACTGGCGCAGAGTCGTTCGTCTGTCCCTCCTCAATATCGCATACAACAGAGTTAAATCGTACAATTAAGGCGAAGGCAGAGCTATGAGACTAGCGTTAGGGACACAATTACGGAACGTAACAGTTTCATTTCAATATTTATTTAACTTTTTTCAATCAAAAATGTTTCTAGAACAAAAAGCATGGCTGCGAAAAAGTAAATCTAAAATTATCTCTTCAAAGATACTACATCGCACAAGATAAACGTCGCGAATTGAAAAATTAAACGATATTAAGGAGAGAGAGAGAGAGAGAGGAGAGAGAGACACACACACACACACACACACAATTTGCGGAGTGGAACGAAGATCTTCACTTACTGACGTATGGCTGAATATATTATAAGAATGCACTTTGGAAAGTTTTAATTTTCATTTCCTCTCATTTGAATTCCTGACTTCGCATACTCATTGCCTCAGTAGTTACGACAACTGACGTCCTGCGCGCCGATAAGGCGGTACAACAAGGCTCCAAAGAAGAGGTCGCCGTCATTAAATATCTGCTATTTACGTGTTTATCATGGAATAACAAATTGTTGATATCCTTGGTGTGTAATTAACTGTAGTATACATGCCTATTTACACAAAGTCGGACTCCCATATACAGAATCTCTATATATTCACATTCTCTAGAAATCGAATTATTTTTACTCCCTTGAAAATTACGTTTAAAACGTTTATATATAGAAAATTATTTCTATTTATAGAATTTCTTTTCTGATTTAAAGTTTTTCTATGAAATGTATGGTACATACCATAAATATTTTCAAAACTTTGCCAGGGATTTTGATTAAGACAATATATTCGTATCAATGGGTTAATTCTTAGAATTATCTTTTAAAATTCAAAGCACTATTTGGTCAGGTACTTATGCAATACTAATTTCATGTTACTATACATAACTATGTGCCACGAATTATTAAATCACTTGTTAATTATTTGTTGTTGAATTTTCGATTTTACCGAATTTTTCAATAATAAAAACATTTGCAAAAATTTCATAATTATTTCTATATATCGAAGTTTCTACGACAAACATATAGAATACTATCGAACTAACCATTAGATTCAATATATGGAAGTCCAATATTTCAATAATCGGGAACACTGTTTCTGGTAAAATATTAAATTTATTGTCGTGTTACACCACACTATTTTCTTTGTTCTTCTTCTTCAGCAGGGCACATGCTACTTTTTGGAAAACCATTTTATATTGTTTTCTTCACCATTTTGTGTATATTTTGCTTGTGCAGGCTGTCAGTGCGGATTAATCGTGTCCCTGACAAGAACAAAATAATTATTATTGGTCTGGTAGAGGACATCACACTCTACACAGGGAGGTCGAGCACCGTCCCAGCCCTCGACAATTCGTACCCAGGCATTGTGATCCGTCCACTCAACCGTTCCGATGCCTCTCGAGCAAATACCAATTCACGACAACTGAGCCTTGTACGAACGTTCCGAGGGGTCAGGGCTAGAGAGCCCACCCCACTCAGAGACGACGTGACTCGCGCCTTGCTTCGTCAGGCCTTCGTCAGGGCAGTGGGCTCGCCTGGAGACGCACAGGCATCACGCGGAGGGGGGCTGGAATTTCTCCGTTGGAGTAGACGTGCAGTTGAACTTCAGGGCACCGCCTGCTGGCAATAGTGCTAATGATCGCGATGCCGTAACTAAAGCGGCGTAATGAATGCTTGCGTTTGTAGAAATGCAAATGCGTAATTTCGTCTTCATAAAATTGAGCTGTCCTAATTCGGTTCTTGTTGTTTGTGATGCTTCTAGTTACAACAATATTCATTGTGCACCCTCGATATGGTGTGAATTGTTGGAATTTTTTCTTTTGGTACTAATTGGACCCCAAACACTATTAATATTCTTTGATTCTCATGTCCATCACGATACAACAATCCCCGTCTTATCTATACATTGTGTTGTTTCCAGATCGAACGAATATGGTTTCAAAGACGGAAATTGAGGGAGTTGGGTGAAAGAACGGACTATCCCGGCTCCCTCCTGAAAAACAACAACAAAACTAACACGAGTTAAAAGTTTTCACACGATAATTTGCCATATTTCCTTCGTAGATACTTAATCTGTCATGCAGCGCATTTATTTTGTTAAATTTATTGTGAACTCTTTGCAACCGCTAGATTCAAAGAAAATATATATACCTAAAGTGAAATATTTCTAAATATACGAAAACAAATTTTTGTTTTACAATTTATAAGAAATAAGCCTGACGAAAAACTCATAAATGTGCAACTGCTGGTTAAAGAATTACATCTCAGTACTGTAACAACCAGATTTGGGATGTTGGAAAACAGGCCTTCATGCAACCAGTGACACACGTTACACGACGACACGTTCTACCATCATCCATTTCGCGGTAACGATTTATTTTAGAGACTTAAATCCCGAGACCTAAATATTATGTTACATATTTTGTGATTTATCACTGAGACCTTCCTTGACATTCATTTTAATTTGGAAAGATTCAATTGGTGAGACATATTGAAAACTTCTATAATATTTTTTTACCTCCACTTCACAGCTTGGTAGTCATAGTCGAGCAGAAACTAGATATCTACGTATGTAATGTATTACGTACTGTATGTAAAATTATTTTGACAGATTAATAGCCCCGTCATGATTGGCCTTCCACGAATATATTCTTTTTCGGTGATTTCGTACGTGGTAATATCGTTAAACTGAATTTTCAACCTTGTCTGTATTGAAAAAGTAAGATGTTGAAGTGCTTTAAGGCAGAATATATTTTAAACTAATATTGACGCATTAGAATATTAGAGAGAGGATGTTTTACTTCGATTATATACAAATGACAGTGAGCAAATGTAGAAAAACACGATTTCTTTCATTTTCATTTCCTTGTTTACATTTAATAATAGTTATTTATGCACCAAGGGCGTTATAAAGGGTCTAATGATCAAGCAGCGACGAAATGTCCGAGGGTCTTTGGCTCAAGGGCTTAGGTCGCCCAAGATCATTAAAATCAGTTAACGCCCGTGGCTCATACATACTTTTATTTTTACCTAATTTTACTGATTCAGATTACTACTTAATATTATTTACTATTACTATTAATTATACTACTTATTATTACTTACTACTTAATTAGATGCTAACTTGACTCGATTTGTCTTTTCATATTTTTCTCCTATAATTCCCTTTCATAATTCTTTCCATAAGAGAGCACGTAGCATCATTAAACGGTTTTCATATTTCCCTAGTAACCTCCATCCTTTCGATCCCGGTTAGTTGTGCAGTGTATATCGAGCTCCGAAGTGCAGGCAACAAGCTATAACGTATCAGTACAAAATAAACATTATTAACAAATTACATATACGTGACCAAACATTAAAATATATCGGTATTTCATTTAAGAACTCTGATTAAAAGTGGAAACAGGTAGGGAAGATATCTATTTTATCATATTTAAAACATCGATATTTAAAACATCGATGTTTTTTGTTCATATTTTCATCAACATCGAAAATCGTTTCGTGATGTATCAAAAAATCGATGTTTAAATAAAATTTACCATCACTTCTTATAATTCTTTAAAGAACATATCAGAGGATAGCCGTTGAAACTAAGAAGCTATTTTCACTTTCAACTTTGATGGGACGCGTTCGTGAATTCCTTTCACTTGGCCTGTGACTCTCTCTGCTGAATACTTTAACTAACTACCTTCAACACTTACTGCAATTTTATCATATTCTTGTATCCGCAGTGTTGTTTTGATAACGTTCGAAGATACAGAAGTTTAGGTTTTAATATTTCTTTTCTGAAAGACTACATTGTGACAATCATGCGCCCGGGCATGCTATTAAAATCTGTTAGTGGAATTGTATCTTTTTGTTGTGTAAATTTAAAATTCGATGGTAAATATAAGCTATTTTTAGAACATTTTCAGTTTTATGTCGGAAAAACACGTAGAGATGGAGAAAATTGGCAGCAAAGAGAATACGTTTCATAAATTGTGAACAAATAGAAAACCAAATAACGGCCTAGAATAGAAAAATGTGTTCCTTCTTTGCACGGAAATAACAGTAACATGAAGTGACGGTGATAAGATGAAATAGAAGATGTAATCAAAAGAAGATTGTTAGTGGTTGCTCTGTATCTTTTCATATTAAGTCTCACATCATGAATGTTTTTCTTTTTTTGCGTTTAATATTTGTGTTGCATTATATTTGGTAAATTATTCCAAAGTAACGTTTTTGTATTGCATCTATTAGATTAAACAACATCACCAGTCACTGTGGAATAAATTCACACTCTTTTTTAACAAAATTAGTTCTATTTATGTAATACCGAAAATTCGCCTTAACAGGGTGGTGAATAAAATTCACGACTCGCCCGGGAACGTATGTGGGGCGCTCACTGTACGATAAAAAACATGATGTACTAAGAGCGGAATGTGTGTAAGCGTCCAGATAGTCATCATATAATTTTATCCAAAGCGGTCTACTTGCACAGCACTACGATATGAAAATTCTACCTTTTTCAACACCAGCCTGGAAACGTAGCCAAAGAAAAAGAAAATGTAGCCAAAATTTGAAGAACTTTTTGTCATTAAATTTTCATATCGCATGGAAAAATTATCATACAATTGAAGTCTGAAATAAAATATTGTGCATAACACAGCAAAAATGACTTTCCATGACACGACGAGATTCCTAGACTTGGCCTATCGGCCTCGTCCGGAAATTCTCACATCTAACCATGGAAATGTTTTCATACTTTCTTTTACTTTCCTCATTTCTTTTCCTTTATTTCTTTCTGATTTTTTCTTTCTATTTTTCTCACTTTCTCTTTCTGTTTCTTTCCTTTTCTACCTTTCCTTCTATTTCGTTCTTTTTCCTTTCTTTATTGATTATTATTATTATTATTATTATTTATTATTATTATTATTATTATTATTATTATATTGTTTCCGGGTGCGTCAAATGCTAAGGTATAAGTTCCGTAATTGTAATGCATGTTTTAGTGGGATGTGGCGGTGGTCTTTCTCCGCTGGCGGGCGAGATCCGGCGCCGACCTACCGTCGACAAGTGGGGTTTTCCTCAACCAGGTATTTCCCAACAGCGGGGCACCGCCCAGCCGGGAGAAGTTCTATATCCCCGACAGGTCTCGCGGCATGTGTGGTAGTGTAGTGCATGTTAGTGTAAGTGTGTGTGTGTAAGGGGGAGAGGATAGGACAAGGAAGAGGAAGGACAGATCGCGCGCAGTCTGTGGCCCGGTTGTTAGGGTACTGCTCCGGCATTCGCCTGGTGTCGATCGGACAAACCACAGAAAACTACCGATCAGAGCAGCCGGCCGCTAGAATTCTCCTCCAGACACTCCTCGACCTAGCTGAAAAGCTAGAGTCGAAATGCTGCCGCCGTCGCGACTCGAACCTAGCACCTCCCGGTCAGAGGCACTGCAGTGACATCAGTTGATACCCTGAGGCAGCGCTCCCGGTCTTGCCTGGTAATGTAAATGACGAATGGCAGTATCACAACATCTCTAGTGGCGGCGACTCGCTGCAGGTTATGCGCGGCATCAAGGAGGTCGTGGGAGAGCCGACGGGTGGAGGATGAGGGGGGAGGGGCGCCGGGCCGGCCGCGTGCAGGTCGCGGACCCGAACGCGTTGTTTACCGCGCCCAATTGAGCCGCGAGTGACTCACACTGACGTAACGCTCCAGACTGATTCACGCTCGACGCGCGACGCGCGACGCGCTGTCGTCTGGTCCAGTGCGCGCGCACCGCGACGCTGTGCCGTGCCAGCGCGAGAAACGAGACGAGCAGGCAATTACAATCACTCATTTGCAGCTAATAAAAGAAAACTACCAAGACTCCCATGCCATGATACCGAGAGCGGTGTCTCAGTGCATCAACTGATGTCACTGCAGTGCCTCTGAACGGGAGGTCCTAGGTTCCCACTCCCCACGGCGGCAGGATTTTCGACACCAGCTTTGCAGCTAGGTCGAATTCAGTCGCTGCCTGGAGGAAAATTCTAGCGGCCGGCCGCTCTAATCGGTAATTTTCCGTGGTTTCTTTGATCAACACCAGGCGAATACCGGAGCAGTACCCTACCAAACGGGCCACGGACCGCGCGCTATCTTTCCTTCCTCTTCCTTGACCTATCCTCTCCGCTTACACACACACTCACTTACACTAACATGCACTACACTACCACATATTCCGGGAGACCGGTCGGGAGCTTAGAGTTTGCCCCGGCTGGGGCGGTGCCTCACTGGTGGGAGAGTCCTGGTTAGGGGGGAACCCCACTAACCGACGGTAGGTCGGCGCCGGATCTCGCCATCCAGCGAGGAAAAATCACCGCCATCTCCAGAGAAAAAACATGCACTACACTAACGGGACTAATGACAAAAGCAATTGACGCGCCTGGAAACATGAAAAAAACCAAACCAAACCAAACCCATGCCATGATAAAGATGTCTACGGTTTCGGTAGATGCCCACGGGAAAATGCAAGAACATGTTTATTACTGACTAGCAAAATACCCGGCGTTACCCTGGCTTTCTTCATATCCAATACTTATAAGAAAGACCAGTTTCATATTCAACACTCGTTTAATATTATTATATTTAATAACATTGGTTCAAATTGTAATAAAATACTTTACTTTTATTTTATTTTTCAATACATTGATATTAGATTTTAAAAAATTATCTTACTCTCTGAGACTGATCTCTAGCAGATCTACAAGGAAGCAGTTCTGCCACTCGCCTTATGGCCTCTGGCGGAATATATTAGCAACCAAACTGCTCTTCGCGACAGGCGTAAAATGATGATCGTGGTGCGTCTATCAATATATTATTTAAATTATTTATTTTCCGCTTTTGTGTTGTATTAATCTTTATCGAACTTTGCAACAATCCTGAAGAAGAGCTTTTAAAAATTTCGTACCTTTTCATGCCTTACTTTTTGTGGTATCGATGACTGTTGACGTTGAGACATGACCTTGAGCTCAGTTTTATTTGTATAAATTTATAATACGCCCAAAAATTGAAACAAAACTAAGCAGCCACCGGCCGCGTGAGAGGTATGTATAGTTTCCTTAGATATTCAGGAATTTGAGAAAAATGCATTTAAAAAATTGTTTCGATTTTGAGAGAAAAATGCAAATATTTGATCGTGTTGTACTGCCTATTCTCGTACTGTGTGTACAGACTAAATTCTTACGTACAGTGCAGCATCACGTACGACACAATTGAGGTCATTTATCAGCAGCGCCCCAAGGAAGAGAACGCTCAACATTAAATAATTACTTTTCACGTGCTGCGTAATGGAATAACAATATTTTTTTATATTCTTGATATGTAAATTACTAATGTAATGTATGCACTACTACATTATGCAATTGAAGTATTCGTGAAGATTTTTTGTTGAAATATTTCATTTGTTACACAGTTATACGTTGGTATTTAATCTGTTGTTCTTCAAAAGGTCGCGTGTTATGTTTTGGGGAACCATTTTGAATGCTTTAGTTCAGCAGCATTTTTGGGGCTGCAGACCAAATGTTGTTCATTAGTTTAACTTGCAACTCCATCTTGCCTGCCAATATCTTGACTTCAATGTTAGCTAGCTTCACAGTTAAACATGACGAATGAAGTACAATACTTTTTAATATTTTGTACGAATAATAATGGCAATGATCAATAATACTGATAATCAATAATAAATAATGACGCTCAACAATAATGACAATGATGAAAATGAAGAAAAATGAAGAAAAATAAGTAGAAAAAGGAAACAAGGAATTGTCACTGGTAGCCCGTACAACTCAAACCAAATACTAGTGAGTCGAATCATGGTATTGCAAATTGCTTTGAACAGTTTTCTATTGCAAATTGTATGAATCTTGAAGCTCCAAAAGTCACATTTATATCTACGTCAAGTTTCTTTCACTGCGTTGGTAGGCATGAAACAAGTACTCGTCACGGGCAAATCACAAAGGGGACCAGGCGTGCCGTTTGCAAGAAAGGGAAACTCGATGGGCGTGTCTGGGCAGTTCGTAGATTTGATGAATGTCCCGATTTAATTACCCCTCGGGGTGTAATGTTCACCCCTGCGTGGGGGCTGCCGGGTCCCCCTCGCTCGAAAAGAATGCGGGGGGTAGTAAATATGGACACTCGCGACTCCTCCCCTTGCAGTTGCATCTTGCGCGCCCCATTAGAAGTATTCATGAGTCGTCGAAATGATGACTAAATCCTAGAAAACATCCGGGTGGATCTCAAGCCATATTGCGAGCGTGTGTTAGCTTTAATCTGGTGCCACACTCAGCCAGTCGGGTTGAAAAAGAGGTATTAATATTTTATTGTCACGGAATAATGGAATAATATGAAACAGATTGTATTGTCTCTTTTTGGCGGTGTTTAACTCACGCATGTTATTTCCTTTCAGACAGAATTACTGAGACTAATTTCTAGCTATTGAATTTATTTATTTACCTGCTTTGTACCTGTTATTTTGCTCGTGAACACAATTACTAACACTACTGGCGTGATGAGTTTTTGTTATATAATCAGCGTCCTGGTGCCATTTTGAACCCATGCATTTTTTTTCATTTCATTATGAGAATTTGTATGAAATTTGAAATTATTTGTTTATTGACATTTTTATAGTATTTTCAAAATAATTTTATATAAAATAAGTCATATTTAATAATTTTTTACTTATTTAAATAATAATTAACTCTGTGACAGATTACTGACAAATAATCATAAATAAAACCTTCTTTTTACCAATATTTTATTTAAATATACTTTTTTCTTATTATCATTTTCTGATACACATATTTAACGATAAAATATAATCATGATTGCAAAAATAGACTCGTCAACACTTCTTACATATGTTTGGCTGATATTCACGGCACATTGACCAGCAACATGAATCTCAATTTTTTTTTCTTTTTCGGTCATTTTTTCTGACATATTGCGCACCGCTTCATTTGCATGACTACTTGTGGATTACATTCAGGAAAGGGAATAGATTTCTTTTATATTATTGAAATGGTTTCACGTAGCTATCTGATTAGGTACACGTTCAAGAGTAATGTTCATGAGAGGTTCGGCAAGTTGACATACCAGCATTGTCAAGAACTCTTGCTATAAAAGTCATACCCATTTTTTATGTAAACCAATATTTCTTCTTGATTGTCAATATATGTTTGCAAATAAAAGTATCCAAAGTTTTTAATGACAATCATTTATTTCAGGAATTGCACAACGTTTCGTAACTAGTTTTGTTACATTATCAGGTGCTTAGTGAGGGAACTACTATTCCATTGAATTACCTCTGCAGTAGAACCATCGAGGAAACATTACGAAATTAAGTCACTCAGTTGATATCGAGTTGCCACACTCAGATACCAACTGAGTGAGTTAATTTCGTAATGTTTCCTCGATGGTTCTACTGCAGAGGTAATTCAATGGGATAGTAGTTCCCTCACTAAGCACCTGATGATGTAACAAAACTAGTTAAGAAACGTTGTGCAATTGCTGAAATAAATGATTGCCATTTTTTATGTCTACAGTGTCACTGTAATCACTCTCCACCCCTTCTAACCATCTAGAGATAGCGATATCATGGTCTGTGACAGAACAAGACACAATTTTCTATGAAAACGCCATTACAAAGACAGTTGCGTAACGGGCGTGGTGGTGCCGCTGTCACCCATCAAATATTTTCATTCACGCGACTGCTAAACAACTGCATTAAATTCAACAGTATTTCTTAAATCAAAAGATAAGCACATTATTTGAAGGCAAGCTGCCTACTAACGTTCTCATTTAAAAAATAGGCAGAATATTCTACTTCCAAATTCGAGTGGGGCCAAAATGACACTACGCGCCAGTTAAGGACTAAGGACACAATTCTTGTCGATAACAGTATGCGTTACGTTTTTAAGGTAAGACTCTTGACATAGTATGCTAGCTATAGAATAAAAGGGATTAGCAATCAGCATTCAGAATAAAATAAGTACATGTATTTTTTCTTAGTTTCCAGACTACTATGTCATATTAGCAAACTATGTTATTAAATTCGGAACAAACCAATCATGGTTATTTAATAACTAAACGCTTCATCATACTCTGTCGTAAAATGCTAGAGAACGGATTTTTTCTTCGCATTTCTTGGAGAAATGCGTCTCATGCGCTTTTCTGTGACCATTTTTAACGCTTGTTTATATAAAAAGGTATTGGTACGTTTTCACAAATACAATATAATTTTAATTATAATATACATATAAAAATTCATCAATATTTCTATATGAAACTATTAATTTAAAAGAAAGTATAATTAAAGTAAAATGCCATATTACATTATATGAAAAACGCAATTGCACTATTGTATTTGTTCTTTAAAGAATATATTTTTAACGGATTAAGTTGGTAATCGTGATTGGTCAAAAACATCCAATATTAAAGCATGTCATTACAATGATCAGTCAAAATATAATTGAAATTATAAAATAATGTACCCAAGCACATAATTTTCTTACATTCTTATCTCCAGGAAACTCGTATATTTCATAAGAACCTTGTTTATGAATATGACAGGAACATAGCTTTCAAAAATACTTATTTCAATAAAAAGTTTTCGTTATTGTAATATTTCGAGTACTGTTTGAATACGCGGAAATACATTTATTCTGCGACATGAATAGGTGTCTTTTTTGTATTGCCGACTACTATAATAGCAATGGTGTGTTACAATTGTCTTCTTTATCTTTACGTTGCACAACATTTCTGTAGATAAATCATCTGCATTTCCAACAATAAAATCCTTTAGTCGTTTCTTCAAAATAAGTCTTTGCAGATATCCAATATGGAGTACAGAATTAATTACTATTTTTAATATTGTTTAGCCCTTTCTTTGGATTTTGGACAGCCAGAATTAAACACATAATTAAACAATCAACAATTATAAAAGGGCTGAAAAGTACAAGAATATATATTATAAGGAACAACCAATTCTTAACAATCTTAACTTGACAACCACTCCTAACTTGAATTTTATTAAGAATTAATTAGTGTTTATTTTTAGATAAATAATTCAAGAGTGTCAACTTTAATGCAACTGATGACACTGCATATTTGCGCTCCTATTAATATCAAATAATTCGCGATTTTTTCTAACATCAATTTACATTTTTTCATCAACTGCACTCAGTACTTTTTTCAAGGACGCGTTGGAATAAAACGTCTCCAAGGGCCTGACGGGTCGTCAGCCATTATGCACCACCACGTCGGCGGTGTCGGGCGAGTGCAGCTGAGCGCCATCGAGGGGGGACGGACGCGGTTGCAACCGGAGGGGGCGGGGCCCTGCCACAGAGGCGCCCGCTCATTGCCATGTTTAATATCGCGGACACCGGCTGCGCGCCGACGCTGCACATGCACTAGGCTGCAGGGGACATGTTCCGCCAGGTCGATACAGAGTGCATACACGTGGGGAATACGCGCGGGCAGCGGCGAAGCGCGCAAATAAAAAACGAGCAGCGGCTCCAGAACGGATGTCCCCAATCAACAACATTGCCTTGTAGACTGATACGGCCTGTGTGCGTGAGGCCATGCCGAAGGTAAATCACGAGAACACGATTTCAATATTCATTGGAGGTGCAACACAGGAGGGAACACGGGTCATTAATTAATTTTGACAAATGAGCACCATTAACAAAGCCAATGTTACCAAATTCCACAGCGTCGAGCGCGGCCGACAATAATCCGGAAATGAACGCGTGTTGGTACACACGCGGCGGGAGATGGGGGAGGGGCGGGGCGGAGGGGCGGAGCAACGGACGAGGGATGCGGACAGAGACGAAACAGAGCGAGAGAGAACGAGAGAAACGGAGACAGGGAATACGTGTGTGGTGGAGAATGAGACGGGGGGTGCACGCCGGGCGTGTTGCTGTTGTTCGCGCGCGCGCGCACTGCGCTCTGGCGGGAGACGGATGAGTTGCGAAGCGGTCAGCCTTTCCACGTCCATCACAAGAAGACAAACGGCCCTTCAGTTACCCGGAGAGGAATTCTACGGCGAGCGAGCAGAGGGAGGGGGGCGGGGTCTGCGAGACCCCTCGTAAAAATAGCGGGTGGCTCCTATCGGCGCCGCAGGCGAGGTGGGAGCTCCAGCCAACGCGAGCGCGCATATTTCTGTCGCGGGCCCATGGTTGATTCGCCCGCCCGCCACCGGGAGCGCCCCAGGCGCTGCCTGTCCTTCAGCGAGCACCCTTGCGGGCATTATTCTTGTCAGAGCCCCGTCCTGCTCCGTGCCCCGCGCCACCTGCTAAATTGGTTCGCTCGACATTGTTTCCGCGCTCGCGATGTGTAGTTCCGCTGCGTCTTCTTATATTTATGACTCGAAATGAACCGTTCCTCGCGTCGGTAGCTACATGCGGAATGTTTGCATATTCTCGGGGGCGTCAAAACTGCCATGAGTGGAAAAATGAGACAAAATATCATTTTACTTTGATTGGCAGTAAATAATTTTATGATTATTCGAAAGCTTTAACAAAAAAATGTGTAAATATTAAAGGGAATGTGTGCTTAAATCCAAGTGAATGAGATACTTTTCTATCTCTTACTTCTCGAATGAAAAGGCATGTACCCAAGAGGAGAAATCTTTATACATTTTAAAATAAATTTCACGTTGGCGTTAAATATAAAAATAAAAATTTTGTGAAAGTGAAAGGATCTAATATTATGAAAAGAACTTTTTATCACAGGAATTTACGACTAAAATGAAAGGAAATTTGTCGATAGACTTATTTCCCTAATACTGCTTTCAACGATGTATAAATAAAATCGCAGGAAAATCCATAATACCATTAACGATTGCTACAATTTCATCTGCAGCATCTTCAGCTTAGGGCCAACTTTTTCAAGGTCTATTATTCAAATACTGTTGCAATGTCTATTATTCAATATACATTTTTACAGTCGTTCTACGCCCATTAGAATGTTTATGAATTATGTTTTCTTTCGTCTATTGAATAAGGACCGGAAGGGGAATGATATTGTGAGAGACACCAAGATAATTGACAAACTTGGTGTCTTCTGTAAGAGAATAAAGAATGGATTGAAACAAATTTTAGTGCTTTTAATAAAATATTCTTCAACGAACATTCAAATCTTCCATGAGGTATACCGGGAATGTAACAGAATATATTGGTACAACATGAATGTCTGAAGAGTAATTTATGTCTCCTCACATAAATGTGTTCTTGACTCTCTTCAACACGAAATGTCTGTTCGTGAACTTTCTCGTAATATTTTCTTTTCATAATGAACGTAATTTGTATCCTGTGTATATATTCTCGTTCCATACTCAAATAAGTATTTGGTGAGTAACTGAAAGAACTACTCGTAAATAATAATGGTATAGTTTATATAAGTGCACTTCATATTTGGTCTGTTTCAGCCACTTCACAATTGCAAAGTGAAAATAACTAGAGTACGCACAAAAGAGTGTTATCCTCACAGCCCTCTACTCTATTAAGATCTGAACTTCATGGTTTTAGGGAGAAATTGACATAGAATGTTCGAATGCATAAGGCCGAGATGCAGCAAACACCTGTGAGATGAGCGAAATAGTGCAATAGTTAATGCAATTCTTCCAATAGATAATTCCACGTCTTGCATATAGACAAAGACATAAGAAGAGGTATCTGCACAGTCACGATGTAGACACACAACACCAGTGTCCCTGCAAAGGAAAGCGACTACAGTGCAATATCCTTTCGTCATGAAATATCCTGTCGTCAAGACATGAAATATCCTTAGGGATTGACAGCGACAGGAAGTGGATGTAGAGTACGCCCGTGACGCAACTCAGGCAGGTAATCATCAGTGCCAGTTACTCCGTATCCTATGCATTACATTCGTCGATTGATTAATTGATTAGTGATTCCTCGCGAGTCAACTCTAAAGGGCATTAGTCCCGTAAGAGTAGTGTATCATTTTATCGCGGTATGTGACGGTATTCTCCCCCCGCTGGATGGAGAGATCCAGCACCGATCTACCGTCGGCTAAAGGGAATTTCCCCAACCAGGTATCTCCCACCAGCGGGGCTCCGCCACGGCCAGGACAATCTCTGAGCACCCAATTGGTCTCCTGGCATGGTGTGGTAGTGTAATGTGTTAGTGTAAATGTATGTAAGGGGGTGAGAATAGGACAAGGAAGAGAAAGGAAAGATCGCGTTTGGGGGAGTATTGCTCCTGTATTCGTCTGCTGTTGATTTGCAGAAATCACGGAAAACTACTGTTCATAACAGCCGTCAGCTAGAATTGTCCTCCAGATAGCGGCTGCATTTTACCTAGCTATCTAGCTAGAGTCGGAAAAGCTGCCACCGCCCGGACTCGAACCCTAGGACCTCCCGATCAGTCACCACACACATATCAACTAATGCCCTGACCTACCTAAGCACGTAAATTATACTTGTATTATTATTGCAGGGACAGATAATCCTGATAACTGGCGCTGACGCAAAATGTACGCTGTACACGCCAGTTCGGTTATGGGAAGGTCTCCAATGTGTGCATCAAGCATGTAGGCTCGCAGGGGCAGCCGAGGGCGTCCCAACGTGCGTTGCGGGGCTGCCTATCTTCGCCGCCGGAGGCGCAGCCCGCTCACGCCCTCGCCTCGCCTCGCCTTGCCCCTGCCCCCGCCGCCACCGCCGCCGCCGCCGATCGCATCACTATGCATGCGTCTCCCACTCCTTTGATTCTGTCTTGATTGTTTTGACAAGCGGGGCGGTGCTGTCGGGGCGGCCGATTTGAATTCTCTTTGAACTGCAGCTGCTGGGGGCGGCGGCGGAGGGGCAAGTGGGGGCAGGGGGGTCGTGCCCCCTCCCTCCTTCCCTGTAGCGATCGGCGCCGCCGCCTCAGGGCATGGCTCCCCCTCTCTTTCACCCTTCACTCTCCAGTGCGTCAGTCGTCTTTCATCGCAGACCTCGTTTCCTGTGTTGTCTCTCTCCAGCTGCCCGCCGTTTTCCCTTTGGGGTGGTCGTTTCTTGCAGTTCCTGTGTTTTCTTTTCGAATGTATTCATGTGGGCGTGTGTATGTTCGTTGGGAATTCCTTAAATTCTATGATCTTTCATGTTCCCAGCGTTATTAGATGGTAACGTTTTACGTTACTGTTTCGAAAAATTTAATGTCTTGATTTTTGTTTGTTATGTTTTCTTAATTTATTGGAAGTATTTTGAACAGAAACCACATCAGAATGAAAGAGAGTTATATCGAAAAATTGTATTTACCTATTATATCAATTATGAATATATAACAAACTTCCTTTTTTTCTATTCTGCTATTTCTTGTTAATATTTAATTCTGTACTTCTTACGGTGTCAACCCAGGAGACTGAAGATAGAGAGTATTATCTCACTTGTTTCCCAAACTATGACACAGTAATATCTTGCACCGTATATTCTCGTGAGTTATAGTAATACAATAGGTAAATAGTAAAATAAAATAAAGAAAACTGCTATGTTATTTTTATAAATTATAATGAAAATTAAAAACTGAAAATTTGTAAATAATGAAATATTACTCAGAAATATTTATTTAATAACTTGAATAGAAAACGAGTGAACAGTCTTTGGCGTACAAATGAAATGTTGATGTACAAGATGACGATGGGATATAAGTCCGACATTTTGAAACAAGTATGCCTAAAATCTTATCGTTCGACTTGAGTACATAATTTTTAGCACAAATTAATGGAAAGTTTTAAGTGTATAGTCTTGAATTATACACAATATCCGAGACGACAGCCACGTTTATTAATGTCCTGTTTACTTGGTTGGATTGCATGGAGCATATATTATTTGATGGCAGGTGTCCCGCTAAATGCTATTTACCATATAAGTACCGCAAAAAAATCTATAAAAAATCTGTAAATGGAAATAGTGATGCCTTTAAACGAGTGCTCAAAAATTGGTTTCCTAAAACATTTACTTTATGGAAAATAAGGAAAAGGAAATTTTTCAACAATACTACGGAAACGTACAAAAGAGAATACTGAATAACGTTTATTTAAAATTGTAAAATCTCAAAATAACATTGTTAAATCAATATTGAAGAAAGAGTTTACAACACATGTGTAAAAGCTCATTAAAGAATGCGATGTCCTTTTTTGTTGGTGTTGGAATTTATCTAATTTCAAATGCACCAAACACCATTTTATACTTCTATAAAATTGTTCGAATCTTCTTTTGTATGGAATCTCCAATTCTCTCATTCTTACAGCCTTCTGTTGTCCATTTCCTAAATATATTTATAATTTTCAATGCGCGCAAATATTGAAATAAAACTATGTAACCTTCGGTCATGTCATTGGTGTGATTGGATCATTCCAATTATGTAAATGTCAACTACACCTCACCACTGAATCAACATGTCATTGGTGTCTATCCTTTTGTTAGATATTCTAGAATCCGGGAATAATAAAAAAACAATGACACTGTTTTGATTTTGACTGATGTATACAAATATTTGCTTGTATTATCCCACCTTTTCTCTTACTGCGCTTAACGATTCAATGACCATTCTCAGTGCATCACTGCTTACAACACAATTGACGTCAAGCGACAGCAAGGCTCCAAAGAAGAGGTCGCACTTCAAAAATTGCTCTAGAACAAACTACTTTCTTGTTCTATAAAGAACTGTTGTGTAGTTAAATATACTACTTTATTGCAGCACTTGTTAAAATATTTAATGTGTTACCGTGTTACGTGATAATATTTGATTTCTTGTTCTTCACAAATGTGAGTGTTCTTTTTTATTTTTATTTTTTATTTTTTAAACATTTTGTGTTTTTGCAGATTTTTTTTCCTTCTGGGTACACAAGTTATCAGCTACATTCCTTAAAAATAGTTTTTACATTAATTACTTAAAAATTACATTACATTACTTCAAAATAGTTAGTCATTTTTCTACTCCAAGCACCGCGTGCAATTGCTCCAGCGCGATCAACCTTTCATGCACCATCTCCACTGCCCACCCGGTTCGCCTCATTCCCCACGCGCGGTGCGGGGCCCAGCAGTCAATAATCGAGTTACTTGCGTGGGGTAATTTGCATTTGTATCTCGGGTCCGGTCAGCGCGAGCGCGAGCGCGCCACCGTCGACTTTCGCCCGCCAATCGCCCGACACGGGCGCGAACACGCAATATCGGCCTGTAGCGCTTCCAAGGCACCCTCGATAAATCGCCGGGGATTTCCGACACGCTCCCTGTTTCCGCGGACGGGCGTCAGATCGCGCGCGAGTGCGAGAGGGAGGGGGGGAATGGAGGATGGAGGCGGACGCGGAACGAGCGAGAGTACGCGCCTGTGTGTGTGTGTGTGTGTGTGTTTTAAAAAAATGACATTTCCGTTGTATCGGATTCGTAAACATTTCTCCAGTTCGGCCAATTATCGCGATGTTACACAGACGGGCGTGAGATGCGAGAGCACGCGGCGGGACTTGTTAACAGCCGAGCATAGCCGCGGAAAAAAAGCAGGGATTTATTGAAGTCGCCCGATGAAGAAGAATGGGCCCCGAGCTCGTTTTGTATAGATCGGCCGCGGGTTGTACGCGCGTGAACGGGGGAGGTTAATTTTTTGTCCGACAAGGTAGTATCGTGTCTCAATTTATTACTCGTGGATTTCGTTTGGTGCGGACGTTTCGTTGTTGCCGAGTGAGGGAAGTGAATGGGATCTGAAATGAGTGTATCTTTTGTTATTGATAGTTCTGGTTTTAGTGCTTCTGTAAGGGAAATTACAAACATGATTTCAATATTTTAAATAACATTATAGTAATTATTACCAATTATTGTAACTGTAATCTTATTAAAACATGAATACGATATATATAAGTCAGTAATCTAGTACCTAATACTTAAAAACAAGATTTAAAAAAACAATTGCATGGTTCTTGAACAGAGATGAAGAATAAAACAGTAACGTTGTGAAGTATGTTTCAAATGTTGAGTTTTGATATTTTTAGAGTTTGAATCAGAGATGGAAAATACACCAGTTTACAACGCTGATTAATGTATACTTTTATGAAGTATACAATTGTACTTAACATTACATTGTCCTGATCGATAACGTGTATGAACTTTTAAAACAATCGCATCATTGTTGCTGATTTGTTGCGTATTAAAATATGTCATTATTCAGAAATTACTCAGTATGATCGCTTTTTAAGTGGTGCATTTTCTATTGTTGTTTAGAAAGACGTATTAAATTGAATTAGAAATGAAATTGTTCAAAAAGCGCGAGCTATTTGAAAGCTGATAATGAATTCGTGAAAACAACTTTGCGAAACGAATCATCCAACAATGAGAGAAGAAATCTAGTTAATAGGTCGTACCATCCTTCAGCAGTTAATAGCCTTCACTTGACGTGATGATTATCAGCGGCAGTATTCATCTATCAGGCGTTCCCCTCTAATTCCATTAGCAAAGTGATCGACATTAATTCAACGCAGGAAGCGAAGTTGAGGACGCTCTGCTCAGCAGACGGCTGGCGCACCCAAACGGCGTTTGACCACGCTCGCTTAGACTGCCCATCGCCCCCGCCGCCCCCGCCGCCCCCGCCGCCCCCGCCGCCCCCGCCGCCCCCGCCGCCCCGCCGCCCCGCCGCCCCCGCCGCCCCGCCGCCCCGCCGCCCCGCCGCCCCGCCGCCCCGCCGCCCCCGCCGCCCCCGCCGCCCCGCCGCCCCGCCGCCCCGCCGCCCCGCCGCCCCCGCCGCCGCCCCGCCGCCCCCGCCGCCCCGCCGCCCCGCCGCCCCGCCGCCCCGCCGCCCCGCCGCCCCGCCGCCCGCCGCCCCCGCCGCCCCGCCGCCCCGCCGCCCCGCCGCCCCCGCCGCACCGCCGCTCCGCCGCCCCGCCGCCCCCCGCTCCCACTGCCCGACCTACGATACACATGTCTGTACGCCTAGCTCCGAGATTCTTGCATGGATATCATGGTAAATTCTTCCCGTACAAGATGCAATAATTTCAAGAAAAATAAAATGATTTTTTCATTTTATGGAAAATAGAGCAGAGAAGGACATATAAGTCCCTTGAAAGATATACACAGGCACATTAATTATTTTCGAACAACCTTTCAACTTCAGTATATCCATGTTTTAATCCGTTTCAACCAAACCATTCAGTGAAATGAATAATTTAACTATTTCTCTAGCAATGAGTCGGGAAGAATATATCTGCAATGAAGATGCATATTGATCTGTACAAAGCAATCATGTACAAGAAAATGTGTATAAAACAACGTACGCAACAAATGTACGCACAAGAAAATGTGTATAAAATCGATTATTGAAATAATTTTAATTTTCCAACAATAAGTAGTCTTTGAAATAAAAATGAAGAAAACTATGCAAAAAAAAATTTGTTAAATTTAAGTTGAAAGTATTTGTAAATGATTTATGTAACATGTATTGTATCTATGCAATGTTTAAAACCCCAAAAATATATTGTTTTTCTAAAAATCGCTTCCCAAACCATCCGCACGTATGTCGTTCTCATCCTTCCATAACAAAGCCTCCTTGAACAATATCGCAGTGTCATAAGGGGGCACTGGCAGAATGCAAGCGGGCGGGTAGGGGTGGGGTGTGGTGCGGTGGGGTGGGGAGGCTGCAGGCCAAAGAACGCGGAGACGGGTAGCACTTGCGGCGGGCAGGGGCGCCGGGGCTTGAGTAACGGCGAGCGGGCGATATTGCCTTTCCGTTCGACCAATCTGTTGAGTGAGTGCGCTGCATATTTAATGCGAGTACCGAGGCTCCCGTCGCCGCCGCCGCCGGAGCAGCCGCCCGCGCCCGCATCGCCAGATTCGGACACGCAGTGGGCGAGAACGCCATTTGTGAGGGGGCAAGTGTTGCTTTTTTCACCCCTTATTAATGATGCTGTGTATTATAATTGATTGATTGATTTTTTCGTGTTTCCGGGCGCGTCAACTGCTTTGGTCATTAGTCTCGTTAGTGTAGTGCATGTTTTTTCGCGGAATTTGGTGGTGATCTTCCCCCGCTGGATGGCGAGATCCGGCGCCGACCTACCGTCGGCTAGTGGGGTTTCCCTCTAACCAGGACTCTCCCACCAGCAGAGCACTGCCCCAGTCGGGACAAGCTCTAAGCTCCCGACCGGTCTCCTGGAATATGTGATTGTGTAGTGCGTGTTAGTGTGTGTCTAAGGGGAGAGGATAGGACGAGGAAGAGGAAGGACAGATCGCGGGCGGTCCGTGGCGCGTTTGATAGGGTACTGCTGCGGTATTCGCCTGGTGTTGATGGGAGAAACCACGGAAAACTACTGATCAAAGCGTCAGGCCATTAGAATTCTCCTCCAGACAGCGACTGAATTCGACCTAGCTGAAAAGCTAAGAGTCGAAAATCCTGCCGCCGTCAGGACTGGAACCTAGGACCTCCCGGTCAGAGGCGCTGCAGTGACATCACTTAATGCACTGAGCTACCGCACCCGGTTGTATTATAATAACAACAATAATGGTAACAATATTAATTATTATATTTTTCATAATAATAATAATAATAATAATAATAATAATAATAATAATAATAATAATGTATTATTTGGCGTTATTCGGTTGGTAGCCCGACTTCGCCAGCCAGCTACCGGTTTCCCCCGTGCCTAGGCCTTGTTAAATTCCTATGCTTGAGGAAAGAACGACATGAGGCGGACATGACATTCTCTTAACCGTAACTAGCAAGATCCGCCTGCTTGAGCTTTTCTTCGTCACACAGCTACAAAAACTGGGACGATTTTAAAGGGAAGCTAAGGCTCTATTTTTGCCTCCACCGGGAATCGAACCCGGTACCACAGCACGGGAAGCTAGTACGCTACCCATGAGCCATCTAATAATAATAATAATAATAATAATAATAATAATAATAATAATAATAATAATAATAATAGTAATAATAATAATAATAATAACAACAACTATGATAATGATAATTATGATAACAAAAACAACTACAACTACAACAACAACAACAACAACAACCAAGTGAATTGGCTCAGTTCGTAGCATGTTGACTTCGTAGTCCGGAAACCCGGATTAGATTCCCCGACTGACTAGGGTTTTCGAGGTTTCCTTCGGTTATACAGGCAGAATGCTGCGATGGTTCAAATAGACCAAAATCACCTCTCATCATCATCCTATCACCTCATACTCATAGTTTAAGGCTTACCAACCTTGTCTTACGAAGGGATACAGTCGAAAAACTGATCCCATCCTTAATTACACAGTTCTCTCTCCAGGATAGAATTTGACTGGACCTTGGAAGAGAACGTGTAGCATGATCAGAAATAGCCGATACGATGATGATGATAATAATAATAATAATAATAATAATAATAAATTATTATTATTATTATTATTATTATTATAACAACTGGTATTTTAATTTTACTTATTATACAGTTCTGAAATTAGAAAGTTGTTCAAAGCACATTTACGCAATTTTAAAAACTCGTAACAACTACTGTAACAAAATAAAAACCACGCCATTCCAAACCCCATTCGAGCTTGCCGATACGAACTGGACGCAACAGCAACTTAGACATTAAAGACCACAATGGCAGACAAAAAGAAAATCCTCGTAATACACTCGTATGCCAAAAAAAATTATTGGCAGTACTTTTTATATTCTTAGTAGATGCAGACGTAAACTACTGACCTGAATTGAAGAAATGACATTCAAAATTACACTTAATATTTCAATTCAATAAAAGACTGCTGGATGTCCAAATCATTTCACTCAAAATAATACCATGCATTATACAACCTTGTCGCAAATGCAAAAAAAAGAAAACAACAAACATATCTTATTGATAATCATTTGTTTGTCAGGAATGCCATGATGACAGTATAACATATTGCTAGCCACACGGAATTATCATGAATATATTGATTAGAACCTATCACCAATTACAAATAACGCCATTACTATCATTAAGCCGAAAATATTGGGCGCATTAGATTAGGTTCAATAACCACTACATAATGAACATCTGTAACGCCACGACCACGTTGCTGGAATAATTTAAGAGCTGGAATACACTTGGAGATTGAAAAAAGAAATACTATTTCTATATTTTAGAATCAGTTACAGAAATTTTCCCATATCCACCGGAATACGAGCCCTCGTACACAAAGGAGAAAATCTACAGATTCTGGTACGTGGGTATGTCATGGCCGAAGTTCCTGGTCCACCGGGGCTTTATTAAGTTACCAGATCACACACTGGAGGGAAAGCAGGCTTTAAAATGCGGACCGACTTCTACCATTTAAATTAGAGTACAAGGCCTTTCTTAAAGGAAAAATAAATTTTCGAAAATGCTTCCACAAAAGAGTAAAGTAATGACATGAGGGTAAAATGACCGCGTTTGCCGGTCTCTTAACACCTAAAGCGGCGGCGGCCCACTGTACGCTTGAGGCAGCGTAGAGGCTGCGGCGCGTGGCGCGGAGAGGCGAGGCGGGGAGGGGCGAGCGAGAGGGCGGGGGTTCGGTGGCGCAGGTGTTTCCCGACACACAATCACTTGCTGCGCGCCGCCCGCTGCAACCGGCGGGCCTGACGCCGCCTCCGGCCCCGCCCCCGTCTGCGCCCGCCCCCGCGCCCGCCCTCCCCCCCCCCCCCCCCCCCCCCCCCCCCCCCCACCGCCCACGTAACCCCGCCCCCACCGGTCCCCGCAGGCCTCCTCCGCCCCCGCTGGCCCCAACCCCCTATCATGCCTCCCAGCCCCTGCTACCCCCGCGTCTCTCACCTCCTCACCTCCCGCACCACCCCCACCGTCCCCGCTGCAACCGCCACCCCCACCCTCCCCCCCCCCACCACTGCTGCCGCCGGCGAACCGCTCCCGGGTAAGCGGAGGGACAGGAGGGATTTTGCACATTAAATTTGCAAGCCCCACTTACGCAGGCTTACGGGCTCGTCGCCGCCGCCGCCGCCACCGCCGCCGCCGCCGCGGGCCACCGGCCGTAATGCGGTTACATGATAAAGGGCGTGTTTTAAGGAGGCGCGGTTTTCATCGCTCTACTCGGCGAGTGGCGCCGCCCCGAGATGTGATAACTTGCGATACGGCGCGTTACTGAGTCATCCCCAGCAATTTGCGGGCAAGTGTTGCCATCAAGTGCGCGGTTTCATATCAGGAGGTGCGCCTGCCATTACTCGCGTTGCTCGCATCAGATTGGAAACTTCTGGATTTCTGGGTGGGGAACGATTACTTTTTGTTGTTTTTTGTAACCACCTGCCCGATCCAGTAAGAGGTAACATTTTCATTTCGTAAGAGATATTAGAAAAGAATGTTGTTTTTTTTAGAAAAAAATATTTAAGTCTCTCATGAGAGATATAACTGATTCGACGTAATTACAATATTTTTATTTAGTTTGAACTTCCAAGTTTGTCACATAGAATGTCCATATGACTATGTGTTAATATCATCTTTATTCAAATAATTTTATTCATTAATTGTACATACATAATTTTATAGCCATTTTATTGATTTTGGGTATTTTTTTTTTAATTTTTACTAATCCTAAACCTTTAACAAGAATTTTAGTTTTAATTTCTAGGTATGAGATAATCGCAAAGCACTTGATGTTTTCTCTTTAAGTTCCAGTATATCACAACTCTGATGATAATTCCAAGAAACATTTCACTGAAATTCTAAACCAACCCCCCTTAGCTCTCTTTCATTCTAACATGACATAACTTGTGAACATCGCCCACTTTTCTCGTTTAAAAAACCTTCAACCCTCATTAAAACGTTGTTTACAGTTGGCCTTCCTTCTCACGCCAAATATGTGAACAGAGGACACATTTAAATCATATTATTCTCCTAAAACTGACACGCTGTAATTACCGAAGAATCCTTTGATAATAATGAACGAGATAATGAAAGCCCCAATTACAATACGTCGTCGCTCATAGAGCGGATCACGGGCGGTCTCCCCCACGACGCGTCCTCTGAAGAAGTGCGACCTCCCACAGAGATTGTCCTCAAGATTGGTCCGCCGGACGTCATGCAGCAGTCATCATTTATTTATTTTAATTACCGGACAAAAAGCGGGCGGCGCCGGCGGCGGCGCGCGGGTCCGCCAGGGGGCGTGGCACCGCAGCGCCGCGGGGCGCAAGGCGGCAAAAACCCCGGGGGGGGCCGCGTCGCCGCCGGGATGAAGCGGCAAAACCGGGCAAATGACCATGAGACAATGAAGGTTGCCCGTCCGTGTGGCTGGATGCGCGTGTGTGCGTGCGGAGTTCATCTCCTCGGCCCATTTATCCAATTGTGCGCAAGCCGGCGAGCAGCAGCAGCACGGGCCCACCCACCCCCTCCCTAGGGCCCTTCCTTTCTCTCGACTTCTATCTCGCTTCCATCTCCGAGATGCACTGGCCGTAGAAACGACACAAACCGACCGCGGTGGCGGCGATGGGGATGGAAGAGGAAATGGTGGCGGCGGCGATGGTGGTGGCGGCAGTTGTGGTGTTGGTGAAGGTGGTACAGGAGGTACTGGCATAGGCGGTGACGGGCCAGTGGAGGTAACAGGAGGGCGAACAATGACGGTGATCTAGTGTTGACGAAGAAGTGAGTGGGAGAATGTTGGTAGCAGTGGCTTTGGAGGCAACAGGGACTGTGGCAGCTGTGGCTATGGGGGTGGTGGTGATTGTGATAGTGAAGGTAGTGGCGGCGAATGAGATAACAGTGGTGCCAATGGTGGTGAAAGTGGAGATGGTGGTGATGGATGTTGTGGCGGAGGTGGAAATGATGCTAATATTTTTGGTGGTGGTGATGGGGGCGGCGGAGGCGACGGCGCTGGTGGTGGTGGAGGCGAAGCTGATTGTAGTGGATGTAGTGGTGGTAGTGGTGAAGGTGGTGGGGGCGAGGCGGGTGAGTGGGGGGGGGGGGAGGGGCGGACGGAGGAGGAGGCGGAGGCCGAGACCGTGACGGAAGCGGAGACATAGACGGTGACGGCGACGGAGACGCTCACGGAGACGGCAGCGGACGCGAAGGCAGAGGTGGAAGTGATGGCGATGGTGGTGGCGGAAGTGATGGCGGTATCAACAGTGCCGTCGTTTGCAGGGGGCGATGACAGCGTTCGCGTCGCCCGCCGAGGCCCCGCCTCCCGCTCTCAACTCTCTCAACTTTCTGGGTATTCGTGACAGAGGCACGAGAATCTGACCGCAGTGCCGTTCTCACGCCCTCGCGCGCTCAGTCGGTTTAATTGTCATAAAGTCGTCTTTTACAAGTGCGACGGCGGCGGCGGCGGCGGCGGCGGCAGTAGCCGGGACCTCGACATGATACGCACAACTCGCGACTGCAGAGAGAGGCAGTCACGTGAACGGAACGTGGTTCGCCAATTGCCTTTAATTACTGCAGCGGCCGCTGCGTCTCCGCCTCCGCCGCGGCGCTCGCGATGTGTCTCCATGAGGCGGGAAATCTCAGGAGCGGACGCCGCGACGCAACACCCGCGCTGCTTGAGGAGGCCGGGGGCGGAAGGCGGTCGCTCATTGCCATGCACGCGCGTAGCACTCTGCTTCATTCCACACCAGCTCCACTGTCAGAAATTACATTAAATTTAATGTAGTTTTAATGTACGGCTGAACATAAATTTTAATGCACGTTTACATTAATACCCCTTTAATGTACATGAACAATAAATTTAATGCTTAAATTAAAATCGATGTAGACTGTACGACTGTTAATTTGTGTAGATTAAATTTAATGTACACGTACATTAAAGTTCGTGTACACTGAGCTTAATTAACCTACATGAAAATTACTTTCGTATACTTATACATTAAAAGTAATGAAGCAGACATTTCTGAGTATACTCACTGGGTTGATGAGAATTCTAGCGGCTGGCTTTACTGATCTGTGGTTTTTCGAGTTTTGTTTTTTTTTTTTGAACAATATACCAGCTGGGTTTAGCTAAGAGTCAACTGTATTTGAAGAGTCTCTGACCCGGAGGTCATAATACCTTTTGACCTCCCGGTCATAAGGTTTGAATTCCTACTGTGGCGGCTTTTCCAAACGAGCTACATAGCTAGTTCGAATTCAGTTGCTATCAGGAGGAGTGTTCTGGCGGCCAGCTGTACATATTGGGAGTTTTACGTGGTTTCTCTCATCTGTACCACGTTAATGTTGGAGCAGTATCCGATGTAAAGATCACAGACTGTGCGCAATCTTTCATTGTTTCTCCTCGTCCTACCGTCTCCCTTTACTTACACACACTCTCACGTAGATGAACCACACTACCACGCACGTCGAGAGACGAGACCTTGGGGCATGCCCTGGTTGAAAAATGTATAGTTGGAGGTGGAAATTCCCCGCAAACCATCGTGTAAGTCGGCACCGCACCTCACCCGTGCAACGGGGGAATAACACCGCCACTTCCGGGTATAAACGATTCACGAAACTAAGAGTACTAATGACCGTAGTAGTTAACGTGACCGGAAATAATACATTCATCCGTTAACGCTCCATTAACTCCGTTAACCTAACATTCACGCTCAGCACTAGGATTCATTCTACACCACCTTCAAAGCTAGATCAAATTCAGCTGTTTTTTTTAATATATTTTACATTGGCAGACATTACAACGTTCAGCGGTGAGGCTCTTCAGTTGATTGGACGAGCAACATTGTATCAGCAAAGCGTGAAAGGGGTAATTTCGTGTTACTTCCCTGGTAATGATTATACCTTCAACCAATGTTATTGCGAGGAAATTTTGTTGGAGAGTAATGATAGGGTTAGGAAAGGAGATACTATGGGACGGACAGGTAAATGCAAGAAATGTTCTTACCTTATCTAATGTCAGAAATATATTGAAGGAAAATGTGGAACGGAAGTCTGTTTCTTAGGTGGGAGAGTGGGGGTTGATCGGTTCCTATTTCGTAGGTGACTACACCTTGCACATGACTTAGAGTATTGAAGAAATTATGTGCCAGCTTCGTAATAAAGGAGGTAATTGGTTCTATTGCAAGATCGTTGTGAAGGGTCTTGTTGCTGACAAACCAGGGGGCGTTTACTGTTGTTCTTAAATTCAGCTGTAGTGTCGAGGAAAATTCCATCGGTCGATTGTTCTGATCTGAGGTTTTCCAACTTGCTCCCCGCAGAGTGTCTCCAACGCACTCCCCGCAGGCCGAGGACGACTCGTCCACCAGGCGAGGTCACCATGGTGCCTACCAAGTGCTCCCTTTTCGTCACCGAAGAAGCTACTTGGACGGTAGATTTTCAACACTACGTGTAGAGCTAGGTCAAAATAGTCCGCCGAGTGGAGGAAAATAGTGGCAGGCAGCTCTGATCGATAGATTTCCGTGGTTTCTACCGTCAGTATCAGGCGAATACCGAAGCAGCACTCTAATAAACGGACCAGGGACCGCCCGCTGTCTTTCCTACTTCTTCCTTGCCCTATCCTCACCCTTATTCACACCTACACTTATATGTACTACTCAATAACACATGTAGGGAGATCAGTTGAGAAGGCTTGTGCCGGCTGGGGGGGGAGATTTCTGGACGGGGAGAAACCCCCTAGGTCGGTGCCTGATATCAATATGCAGCTGGGGAAGAACACCGCTACCTCCCGTAATAAAACCATGAACTTATCTTACGAGGAATAATGACCATAGTAGTTACCGCTCCCCGAAACACGACAAAATGAATTAATCAATTCTTGGAATATCCCTTGCTATAGCGTTCTACTATATGGATTAAGCCTCGCGCACGGACCCTTATGAGCTTGTCCTGAGTCTGTTTCCGCCGAGGAGGTATGGTACAGGGACTGATGTTGTGCAAGTGTGATGTGAACTTGTCCCAAACTCTATGCTCCTACACAATCTCGGCAGACCTGGAAGAGTGGGAGAAAGTTGTGAAGGTGGTTGGAAGGGCCCACCCCAACAGGATTCGAACTATCAGTCCTTCTGCGCTAGACAAACACCCCGCGACTGCTTGACGATCTTTACCGACCGGGACGGCCATAATGAACTTTTTTTTTCTACAGTGAATGACATTCAAATTAAAATTATGAAAATTAACTTAAGTTGTAAACTCGTGCTTTTTTCAAGAAAGTGTTTCAATATATAAGTAAATAAATAAATTTCCTAAATAAAACGTAAATAAATAAATGATATTCAAATATTTCGATATATCATGAAAAACTTGTTTTATTTAATTTCTTAGCTTTCATTTAGTACAGGAATCTTTATATTCTCATCTTTTAATGAATTCTAATACATTTTAAAATTCTTTTATTTTTGCACTTATGGAATATTGAATAATGTGACAAATTTCTCGGTGAGATTCATTTTGAACCAAGTTTAGCAACTCGCTATAACTCCATGATTTAACTTATTTACAAATTTGACAAATCTCAATTCATTAATTTTTCTGGCAGAATGTATGACCTCGTTTTATTCTGAGGTTCTAAACAAGCTCGAGTAATACTTGATTGTTATATGGTTGAGTTTTTCTGTGCATGAGAGTGGTATGTTTTGTGCTCATTGATTCAATCAGTGTCTAAGAGATAATTGGCGCCAAGCACAAAGGATAAATGTGATGACCTCAATGAGTTCCCTCGTCTGTCATTGGTTTCTTGTTGACATGTTGGACTTCTGCGCAGCTGTGCGTCAATTATCGGCAACACAGCTTACTAGGAACTAACTGTTAATCTCTGGATTCATGTTGTTGTCCATTATGGCATCCTTGATTATTTGAAGCACTTTGTTCTGATCTGTGATGTGTAAGAATTTTAATCAGACGGATTAGATCATTGAGGGAGTAATCGTTTAACGATGCACTAACAACTATGAATCATTAACTATCTTTTGTAATTGTAAAATAATTGTCTAAGAGAAGCGAAAGAAGATACCTTGTTGACGAACCAAACGTTAAAGTTTGATATCGACACCCGACTTGATTATTGTTGGTAGAAAATAAATGTGGAGATTGATCTAACAGAAATAAATTCACATTACTCCTAGATATATGTATGCGAGTAGATGCAGCTCATTTGAATCGTAAATTACCTTACCTACTTATTTTTTTAAATGTGCGTAAAATTATTGGGTACTCCAATTTAACATGAACTTATTTTTATATTTTTTACAGCATACATTTTTAGATTTACCGGTAGTAATATCTGCGAATCGCAGAAATAATGATATTACAGAATTAGTACGTATTATCAGTTTCTTTCTCGAGCAGCATTGCTTAAATTTTCTATTATTAATGTTACTGAATGAACACTAGAACGTGTATTTCAGAGATTCAATAATATTTCGAACTAGAGATTTGTAGCAATAAATTGTACTTATCAGTCTGACACTCCATTCAAAAAAATGAAAAATAAACATTTATTTTCGATGGCGCTACAGTTAATATGGGATCTTGGAGAAGCATCAACGTATTTGAATATTCGGTGCGGTCTGTTGCGGAACACAAACTAATTATTTCATATGAAAAAAGGCCAGACTGAGATATAACATTGAATTAAATTGTGGAATTATCACAGAGAAAACAATATAATAACGCGGTTTTATGTCATGTATGATAAAACAAACCGAGAATCATCATTAAATTACACAGTGGTAACAGAGATAGCTGAACATTCAATCATACGAGAGTGTTATCAGAGTTGTACTGTAATATTCAAGTGCAAAATATTGTGCAATAAGTATCACGTATAACTCTAAGGTATTTCCTTTCTTATACCGGATACTTATTGACAGCACTTTGTATTTAAGGATTTTCTTGGGAGATCAGTTACATCATTGATTCTCAAAGAGGGGGATGCACCCCCCAAGAGGGGAGGGCGTAGAGACAAGTCAAAGGGGGCGCGGGACCCATCGAGCCGTGGTGTACCCGGACATTCACAACGACTTGACGCTCTAGGAAGATACCCTCAAGCTTTTGACAGAGTCTGGCATCCCGGATTAATCTACAAACTCAATACTACAGGAACACCTAAATACCTACTAAACATTATCACGCAATTTATATCAGATAGATCTTTCACAGTAACCATAGACAATCATAGCTCCAACCCACGCACAATAGAAGAGGACTTCCACAAGGCCACTATCCCCAACTCTATTTAATCTTTACACAGCAGATATTCCCATCACACGTTACACGCAACTTGCACAGTTCGCCGACGATACGGCAATATTCATATCAAGTCGCACGTTGTCATATAGCAGTACAAAACTTCAACAACATTTAAATAAAATAGACGAATGGACAACAAAATGGAAAATCAAACTAAACCCAAACAAATCAAAATCAAAAATTTTTTCATTAAGACCATTCTCTGCTCCCCACCCATTACTATTAAACAATAGCATAATAAACTGGACACCATTGAATCAACCTATCAAATACTTAGGACTAAACCTCGATACAAAACTGAACTGGAAAAACCACATCAACATTAAAATACAACAGGCCAAAGTGAGATTAATCCAACTCAAACCATTACTGAATAAAAACTCCAAATTTTCATTAACAAATGCATACACTATACAAAACCATCATAAGACCCATAATGCTATACGCATGTCCCATATGGACAAATGCCGCACCATCCAACTTAATAAAATGCAAATAAATTCCAACAATCACCAACGCTTCATGGTTCATTTCAAATCAACAACTCCATAGAGAATTAAACATGAACCCAATCACCAAATAGCCGCATCCAATAATTTTACCCAACATAAACTAATAGCAACTAAATCAATACAATTTAGCCTCAACGAACAACACACATACCAGAATAAACAATAGATACCCATTCGATTCATTTCGAAAAATATTCTCAAACATTTGTGAACAGTAGATACTCTCATGAGTAATCTACCCCAATGGAGTAGCAATAGTAGAATTAGTTAAAGTATAGTATTAAGTTAGTATTAAGTCACCATTACATATGAAAGAGTGTAATACTGAACTATGTACAACCCAACAAGCAATAAAAAAAATGAAGATACCATTTTTGACACAGTAGCCTTGTTGCACTGTATGATTTGTAACATAAGATATCGTTCAAGATGAGTACGGCAGAAAATCGTAAGAACAACAATGATTATATTAAATGTGAATTTATTTGCATTCAAATATCCTCAGTGTGTTATTTGCTACATAGTATTGTGCAATTTGTGCGAGAAAGTCTTTCCTCACTTGTTACAATTAAAAGAAAGGGCAAACGACATTGCTAATGAATGATTTTCGTTGTGCACTTTCCGATACTCAACCAAGTATAGGGGATCCGGTAAAAATTGCAAGCTTATCCTTCTCACTGATTTTTCTTGTCCCTTGTTCAATTTAAAAATTATCTTATAATATTAATTAGGCATGAATCGTATTGACATAACCTAAAAAACGAACATTTCAACAAGAGATAAAAAACATAATTAACGTGTAAAATTGTAAAGAGTAAAAAAATTAATATACTTTTACTCAATGTAACACTTGTTTTATTGATAACCAAATAAAAATGCTCAAGGGGTGTGTGGGAAGTTTTTCTATTGACAGATAGGGGTGTGGTAAAAAAGTATGGGAATCCCTGAGTTAAATGCTATAGCTCATTACAATGTAAAATAATGCTGTTTTAACCACTGAATTTCACCACAGACGATCAGGTAGTATTTGAGTATTAGGCTTAGGCATTTAATAAAGAATAAAAGAACGGCGGTGAAGCGAACCAGAGACTGACGTTAATATTTGCAATGTGACATTAAAAGTAAAATTTTCAGGGAATATCTCTTTCTCACCGAAATCATAATTGAGAATTTGGCATCCAACGAGACCCTTTGCAGCGTTTTTAGATGCAACTATTCTCTCACTCTTTTACCGTAGGAATTCTACGATGTACCACGCAGTCAATGAACACAAACACGTTAAGAGTAAGCCGTCGTTGGTTCAATGTCTGACATTGAGTTATGTGAGTCGTACGCTGCAAAATGTTTTAGCGCCCTTTGAATTTGCGTTCTTTAAAACATTAAAGATGTTTATAATATTTTGAATAAAAAAATTGTACGATATTTGTAACCGATCAAATGTTGTGCACGTATCAATAATTGATTATATGCAGGGCTTGATTTATAAAATTTTAAGCTCCGGAACGTCCCCAAAATTAATGATTAATTTAATAGAAATAGTTAAATTATAGTTATATTATAGTTTAATAATTATTCCCGGGGTACCGGAACGCCGTTCCTTCGCGTTCCGCCTAAACTAAAGCTCTGATTATACGTATAAATAATTCTCACCAAGATATTGATTAACAAACCAATACGATCTTTTTGTATTAATTTTATCTGTATATATCAATGGATTTATATTTGATTAATTAACATTTTCTGTTCTTACAAATATGGAAAGAAATGTTTCTATAAAAACATTAAAAAGTTCGCCGTTTGAAATTTAGCATCCGCTGAAACTCGTTCGCTCTCAAACCTTGAGCGCCCCAGGCTGCAACCTATTCGGCCTGTTCGGTAATCTGACACTGCGTCGGTTACATTGTGAGCCCAAACTAAAATAAAACTGGCACAACTACGACCACTAATTTACAGCAACAGCCCAATACAATATAAATCAGCCATAGCAATTTACAAGACAATTTTAAGACCATTAATGTTGTACGCCAACCCAATTTGGATCAATTCTCTAAACTACATCCATAAACTACAAGTCCTGCAAAATAAATTCTTAAGAATAGTTGCTCATGCTCCATGGTATATAACCAACAACCAACTTCACAACGAATTTAATTTGGAACCCACTGAACAATACATCACATATCTGGCCACCAACTTTTATCATAACCTACCTCAAATCCCAACCCTATCACCATTCAAACTAGCCAAAAACACCAATTACCAAACACGAATCAAAAACAAATATCCATATCACATATTCCTAAAAAAATTTGCAGATTTAGATCCGGACTGAGGACCCAAAAAGGGATTTCCTCCCCCTTGTTAGTTTGTAAGATTATATTTAAGGTTAGCATATAAGTCTGTAAATACATATGTATAGTTATTTTTACTGATCTACGTAATCTCTTCAAAAATTAATAAATTAAAAAAAAAACATTGTGAGTAGTCCTCGCGGCCGGCCGTGCCCTTCGAAATCAATTTCCCTCTTTCGAGAGCCGCCGGCGCGCCGTGAGAATCCCCGCCAGAATCTGCGAGCGGCGGCGGAGACTGGCGCAACGTGCGGCGGCGGCCCACGCGCCAGCGGATGTGCGCAGCGGTGGATATCCGCGATTCGCCACTTGACCCCGCACGCGTGGGCGGGCGCCATTGGCACAGGTCCTGCTGGGCAGGCACGCCTTCGCCGCTACCTCGACGACGCGTGTCGTTCCCTACCTCGTTTCTTATTCCGGCCCCTACGTCGATTCCTTTGCCGTACCCTACTTCGTTCCGTACCTCGTTATGAACCTCATTATCTACCTCGCTACAAACCTTCATATATACTTCTTTTTAAACCTCGTTCCGCACCTCGACACCTACCACACCTTCTATCACCGCCCCTACCTCTCCAACTACTTCAACTGGGAGCGGTAGCTCAGTGCTCAGTCCCGACAGCGGCAGGATTTTCGACACTAGCTTTTCAGTTAGGTCGAATTCAGTCGCTGCCTGGAGGAGAATGCTAGCGGCCGGCTGCTCTGATCGGTAGTTTTCCATGGTTTCTCCGATCAACACCAGGCGAATGCCCGAGCAGTACCCTAACAAACGGGCCACGGACCGCGCGCGATCTTTCCTTCCTCTTCCTTGTCCTATCCTCTCCCCTTACACACACACTTACACTAACATGCACTACACTACCACATATTCCGGGAGACCGGTCGGGAGCTTAGAGCTTGTCCCGGCTGAGGGCGGTGCCCCGCTGGTGGGAGAGTCCTGGTTAGGGGGAAACCCCACTAGCCGACGGTAGGTCGGTGCCGGATATCGCCATCCAGCGGGGGAAGACCACCGCAGTCTCCCGAGAAAAAACATGCACTACACTAACGGGACTAATGACCAAAGCAGTTGACGCGCCCGAAAACACGAAAAAAACAAACCAAACCAATCCAACTACTTCACCCCCTACCATGACCCCTACTCGCCTCTTGACTCGATCTCCCGTACCTCGACCCCTACCACACTCCCTATCACTACGCCCTACCTCACCAACTACCGCACCAGGTATCTCGCCCCCTCCCCTCTCTCTTCCTCGCCTTGTCTCTTTCCCTCCCTCGCTCTTACCATAGAGTAAGAATTAAAGTCTACGTTCTTACCATCCCTCGCTCCTTCCTGTCCTTTTGCTACCCCGCCCTCCCTCTTCCTGGCCCTCTTGTACCTCCATTAGAGATGGAAAAGTTTACCCATGCATCGATACATCGATATTTCGATACATCGCCAAAAGGTTTTTCGATGTCTATGAAAAAATCGACAAAAAAGGATATTAAAAACATCGATATTTTAAACATGATAAAACAGGTGCCTTTTTCCCATACTATTTCCATTTTAGTTATTTAACTTAAATAAGATATATTTTATTGTTACGTCACATGTATATAAAATGTTAAAAATAATCGTTATGGAATGTAAAGGAGTCTTTATCTCAGCCCTTTATATCAACCCATGAAACATAATATATTTATTTTTTTAAATTATAATAAAGTGAGTCATCCTGGACAACTCCTCCGAAAGTAATCAGAAAGAAATCTATCCGTTTGGGCATCGACAACAGTGATGCATGTCAAAGGCTGTTGGTTTTGAGCAATTCACAAAAAAAAAAATAGTTTACTGAAATTTAATTATATCGTGAAAATTGTTTTTGAAAACATCGATGTTTTTGGAAAAATATATCGATGTGAAGAAAACATCGAACACAAAACATCGATGTTACTATAAAGATGTTTCTGGGCGAAAATATCGATGTTTTAAAGACATCCAATTTTTTTTGCCATCGTAACCTTCACGATCTAACTCCTCGCCTTCTTACTTCCCGCCCTGACTTCCCACCGCCACACCCCACCTCCACTAGCCGCCCCAACTCTTCTCTAAGTGAGCTATTGGGCGAAACTTGCGTAGAGAAGTAAATCCCGCGTAGAGTAAACTCGAAATAAATTATTTCCTGTAATAAAGAGATTTTTATCGAAGGTTGAGAGTGCGATTTGGGTCACCGTGGCCAAAGCAATGCATATAAATGCAAAATATTAAAATATTTAAACTTCTTTCGAAATTGGTCACCAACATATTCCTTGTTGGAACGTTCCGAACTTCAATACTACAAATTGATCGCCCCCCTGTGCTACTGTTCGATTGATTGATTGATTGATTTTTTCGTGTTTCGGACGCGTCAACTGCTTCGGTCATTATTCCCTTTAGTGTAGTGCATGTTTTTTTCTCAGGAGTCGGGACAAGCTCTAAGCTCCCGACCGGTCTCCCGGAATATGTGGTAGTGTAGGGCATGTTAGTGTAAGTGTGTGTGTAAGAGGAGAGGATAGGACAAGGCAGAGGAAGGACAGATCGCACGCGGTCCGTGGCCCGTTTGGTTGGGTACTGCTCCGGCATTCGCCTGGTGTTGGTCGGAGAAACCACGGAAAACTACCGATCAGAGCAGTCAGCCGCTAGAATTCTCCTCTAGACAGGAACTGAATTCGACCTAGCCGAAAAGCTAGTGTCGAAAATCCTTCCGCCGTCAGGACTAGAACCTAGGACCTCCCGGACAGAGGCGGTGCAGTGACATCAGTTGATGAACTGAGCTACCGCTACCGGTGCTACTGTTCGATTTGTAACGCTTCATTGAATATGGAGATCGTTTCGCCTGTTCCCTTCAGCAACGTGCGTTCCTTTGACGCGCCGCGTTTTTAGGGCACATTTCGTCGAATCCTCTGTCTTGTAACGCGGTGCTCTCCAACCCAGTAATGAAGGCTCGAAATCTCACCCTCTCATTTTGGGTGACGCTGCATTCACATGCTCTGTCGTTTCCTGCGCACGGGTGCGCTTTGTGATCACGCATTCCTTCACCGCACGCCCGTCACGTGGCTCATTCGTGTCATCTAATCAAATCCCCTCAAAGCGTATACGTGTCTTTTGAGGTGCCGACTCTACCAGTGAACATTACCTGACACGTGCTCTTCAAACTTAACTTACCGCAAACACGGCAGATTTCTTTCTTGCCTGCAAAGAAATTAATATTGTCGTGTGATGATCCTAGAAAGATTAAGAATTATTTTTCCGAAGTGATTTATTATATTTTTATTTATAATTTAAACACGCAATTTCTAATATAATATTCATTAATCTACCGAAAGTTGAACTATCTGAGGTTAAATAACTGTATTTTAAAACGTTATACTCGACCGTTCCTCGCTCATATCGTAATATTACTCCACACTCGTGTATTAATACACATTAATACTTCGTTTTATAATACACTATTACAAAACATGTGCCATAGAAAGAATGCTAGAGCAACAATGGATGAAATTTAATGAAAAAATTAATAGTTATCAATTCTAATTTGTAGACATTCTTTGAAAATGACACTTGTTATATAATATACAATACAGGCATATTATTTTCTCTACATAAAATATGCAAAGGAAAGAACTGTTATGTATAAATTTTTAAACATCTTCGACACAAAACCTCATAAATATACTCAGTGACGGCTCATACTTATATTGCACTGTTGCACAACAGATAATGCACCAGTTAAAGTAATACACTCTTAATTGTTAGAAATTTAACTTTTCAATTTAATGTCATTTAATAATCGAGATATTCCAGCTATATCGATGAATGAAATAATTTTGAAATCAGAGTGCCCGACGAGCGCATCCTCTGTCCACTGTTTTGCACGCCAGGATACATACTGGTGTGTGATGTCATGCTGTTATTGTTTAAACATTGCGAAGCACGAGTCATCCAAATTCACCTAGGTCCCTTCGGGTCATCATTGCGAGCCGACGGTGATTTCCCGTGCGTTTTAGTACTGCTACGATACCACGGAAGGCGCCACAAGGGGTCAGCGTAGAGTGCTGGGAATTCATCGCCGGCTGCCCTTCATGGGACTCCGGGGAATACCCGTTTTCTGTCTTTGTCTAATATAACTGAATATTCGCATACTTTTTTATTAATTTGCTCGTTACTGTTGTTTCATACTGTTTTATGTCTCAAACATTTCGATAATGGACATTATAAAGTTTGCTTCTATGCTCAGAAAAATGACTTTAGATTTTGCATATCTCCGTATACGAATATGAGTAAAACGTGTTTATAGTTATATAAGGCTCAGTCAAATGAAAACAAAACAGACTATAAACGATCATGGTGCGGAAGTTGGTAACGCTGGTAGGCGTGTGTCTAGAAGAGCCCTCTATTGGGAATCAGGAAAGAACAGTGCGAACGTTCATCGTTGAGCCATTTGTCTGTTAATCGTACTCGAAGGGAGGTCAGCTGATTCGTTTGCGTCAACATTACTATGGAGACCCGGAAGGAGGAAGAGGGAGATATAGTGCGTTTTTGGACAGCGCAAGGAGTGTAAGAGTGGCTAGTATATCCGATTGTTTTCTTCTCTGTTCAGGTAGTTGTCATTCTACCCATTCTCACATCTCTTCCACACCTGATTGTAATCTTCCTAACCAATTGCAGTTACCCATGAACTGGTGTTACGCACAAACTGGTTTTAGGCACAAAACTGGGGTTACCCACAAACTGGGGTTACCAACGAACTGGGGTTACCTACAAACTGGGGTTACCTACAAACTGGGGTTACCTACAAACTGGGGTTACCTACAAACTGGGGTTACCTACAAACTGGGGTTACCTACAAACTGGGGTTACCGACAAACTGGGGTTACCTACAAACTGGGGTTACCTACAAAGTGGGATTGCCGACAAACTGGGGTTACCGACAACCTGGGGTTACCGACAACCTGGGGTTACCAACAAACTGAGGTTACCTACAAACTGGGTTACCCACAAAATGGGGTTACTCACAAACATGGGTTACTCACAAACTGGGGTTATCCACAAACTGGGGTTATCCACAAACTGGGGTTACCCACAAACTGAAGTTACCCACTAACTGGATTTACCAACGAATTTGAATTACCAACAAATTTGAATTACCCATGAAGTTACTAATTGGAGTTGCCAGCGAAGGAATCACCAAAGGAATAATTCACTGAATGAATTCACTGAATGAATATACCATTGAATTGGAGATACCAATAAATTGGGGATATTGCAAAGTGGAATTCCACGAATTGCAGATATCAATGAATTGGAGATGTCAATGGTTTACAGATGTCAACGAACGGAAGATATCAACAAATTTCACAAGTCAACGGGTGGGAGATATCAACAAATCGCAGATTTCAACGAATTACACATAACTGGAAATATTAAAGAAATGGAAGTATCAATGCACACGGGGGATTGAATATATAAGGAATTGAAAATACAGTGGACTGAAGATAAGGAACATAAGTTGGAGTTATCCAGGAATTGATAATATGAAGGAGTTCAAGATACGCGAGAATTCGATACATCAAGTATTCGAAATATCAATGAGACATGGAGGTTCCACCACTTTGACCACTCTCCCCTAATCCAGTCCGCAGCGCGGCGGTGGCGGGAGTAAGGGCGAGGGCGCTGGCGCTGGCGGGCGCTGGCGGGCGCTGGCGGGCGGGCGGGAGCGCGGGCGTTGACGTCACGGGGCCGCAGGTCGCGCGCCCGCGGTTCGCACGCCCCCGACGGCCGCCGCTGACATCACCGTCGCTCTTGACCGCAGCGCCATCTGCGGCAATTAAACTGACTGACTTAATTAGCGGGCGGCGGCGGGCGGCCGCGCGGCCGCCCGCCCCCTGCGCTCTCAGCCGCCGCCGCCGCCGCCGCCGCCACCGCCGCACTCAGTGCGCGACCGGGATGCGGCGCTGTCGTCGACTTTTTCGGCGGGTGGTCCTCGCGACTCCAGATGGCCCCTCCCTGATTGAACCGATTGCGTCGGAGAGAAAGGGATTTAGGGAATGTTTTGTTTTCACTTATCGGAACGGTTCTCTTTCGGTTTTTAGCAATACTTATTGTTTGATTGAATGTTAGTGATTGCGGGCGCATCAACTACTGAGGTCATTAGTCCCGTAGGTGTAGTGCATGTAATTTCATCGGAAGGTGGCGGTGATCTTCCCCCACCGGATGCCGAGATCCGGCGCCAATCTACTGTCGACTAGCGGGGTTTTCCTTAACCAGGAATCACCCACCAGCGGGGCACCGCCCCAGTCGGGAGAAGTTCCAAGTCTCCGACCGGTCTCCCGTCATGTCTGGTAGTGTAGTGCATGCTAGTGTAAGTGTGGGTGTGTGGGTGTAAGGTGAGGATATGATAAGAAAGAGGAAGGAAGGATCGCGCGCGGTCCGTGGTCCGTTTTTTAGGGTACTGTTCCGGACTTCGCCTGGTGTTGATCGGGGAAACCATGGAAAACTACTGATCAGAGCAGCCGGCTGCTAGAATTCTCCTCCACTGGATTCGATCTATCAGAAAAACTAGTGTCGAAAATCCTGCCGCCGTCGGGACTCGAACCTAGGACCTCGTCGGTTGGCCTGCGGTGACATCAGTTGATGCACTGAGTCACCAGTCGCGGTTTAATCAATATTAATTGAGATGTTTACTCCTCCCCCACATTGATTTTTCCTACACTTATCTCTACCAATAAAAGTGAATTCAACGACATGTAACCGCCACTGATACCACAAAAAGTAGCGTATGAATAGATATGAAAATTTTACAGGTTCTTCAGAATTGTCGCAGTGTTCTTGCAAAGTTTGGTGAAGACTAACACAACCCAAATTCGAAAAATGAATAATTTAAATAATATGTTTGTAGATTCACCGCGACTATTTTTCTCCTCTCACTTACAGCACGTGTTTGCTAATACATTCCAACAGAGGCCAGTAGTGCTGCAGCAAAACTGGTAACTACTTTATTCATTAGTGGTCAATAGCGATGCATAAGATTAGAAAAAAATTATCTAATAGCAATGTGTTGTAAAATTAAATGAAAGAAAATTATAGTATTTTATTAAAATTTGAACCAATTACGTTGAAAAGAATAATATTGAACACCATGGTTTATATAAAATTGATCTTTTATCTCAGTCATAAGGGTTGAATATGAAGAAAGCCCGGGCAACGCCGGATATTTTCCTATTTTGATATACGTGACTAAAAATAGTTAAACACAAACTTATAGGAAGTGATTGTACTGGATTGTTAAATTATTACAGCAACAAACTTAATATACTTTTCCTTCATCTATATTTTAATTTATTCTGGGAACCGCCGCTGATCTTAAAAGTTAATACAAGATAGATTAGAATTTACTAAATTTTATCATTACACTGTGAGGATTGTCCATTATGTAGGTTGATGTTACCAGAAAATCATATCAGTCATTTATTTAAAAAGCTTTATTCCAAATAGATAAATAATACTGATCAGATCCAATTTAGGTGTGTGAAGACATTTTGAGAGGTATACGAAGTAATTATCTTAAGAATCTTTGTCATTTCTTCTGACATATTAGCGATGTTTTAAATTGCAGCTTTAGACCCACAATTTACACTGCTGATGTCGTAATATCTCCAAATACTAGCAAAAATTTTATTCTTATAATTTTCAAAACAATGTGTATTTACCTTCAGAAAACTTAAAACAAACCAAAATTCATCCATTGAACGTTGTATTAATATATGAAAGCATTAAATTATCAAAAAAATTCAGAATATGTGGATCAACTTCCCTACTACAAATCATCCGTTTTTCACAGCGCAACTAAAAGAGCATTTTCAACCCGTCGTTTTTCGGCTTCGACAACAGTCCTTTGGCTAAATGTGAGAGAACCATTCGGTAAGAAGTGAAACGGAATACTGATGATTATGCCAGTTCCACTGTTAACGAACCGTGGAAACCAAGAGTTAATTAACAGAGCCTGCTCTCTTCCGCCCTTCGCTTCAACATTCCCACCACTCTTTATTAACTTAGTACAAACATCCTGCAGTTTTACGATCCAGATATTTACAACGAAACTTTAGTCGGGGAATGCTTTCGTGGAAGGATTACTCGCTTGGTAACGAGAGCCCTCTGGCCGCGACTCTGCGCTGCATTCCTGGGCTTCACTGACGCAATCACAAACGAGCTTGCGCTCGCCTGCAGAGAGCGAGCACGAACCCTCGACCCTGCACGGGAAACGACGCTGACAAGAGCTCTCGTCCACAGATGTGTACTATCAGCAAGGTCTCTTGATGAAATCAATGATCTCAATAAATGTAGCTTCACTATGCGCACGTTTTGTTGAACTCTCCTTTTGCTTGTAGTGGTAGTAGTGGAAATTTCTATTTTGTTAACAATACAGAAAAATCAAATCTTTTTGTTCCTTTACCGTTAAAGTAAGTTTTCTATAATTTGGCAACGAAAATATCTAATGTTTGAAATGTTAATCCCTCGCTTTTTTAAATTTGTTTTTATTATTATTATTTTTCATCTTTCAACTATTAATAATTAAATTGTTGGGAAGGGGTTCTAAAACTCAAGAAAGCGTGCGCAGATGATTTTCTCCCCCATACGTCACATACAGTTTTTGACTGTTTTTTACTAAATAAATAAATAATCTTCTGTTCTGTTACTCTGATAGGATTATTATTGATTTATCGATTTTTCTAAATCGATATACAAAATCTTAATATGAAGAAGGTATTGTGAGAATATCTGATTATATGTTACTAGATTGGCAAACAAAACTTATTCTATTTATTTTTTATTGCTATGAATTTTTCTGTTACAAATAACATTATATACGAATCTTCGAGTTCACGTGAAACAAAACTTTACTACAAAACTAGTGTGAAGCCTGTGAATTAGTAATTGAATGAATTGTTATAGAGACTATAATTTGAATGAAGAACTACTTTCAATTACAATTCTAAAGATTGTAAGAACTGTTGGTAACTACTTCTCTTTTAATAATTTTATTTATATTCATTTTTCCGTTTTGTATTAAATTCACTCATTGATTTGTATTCTGTTTATTCATTTTATCTTTAAATATAAAATAATAAAATTCTCTGTCAGCGCATTCAATTTGTTCAAGTTGTGTCCATGCAGTCACAAGACAATTTCCTTTGAATATTTTTATGGACAGTAGTTGAAACAAACGTGTTGTCTTCATTAATCATTTGTCTTCCCTAAAGGCCAATTTTAGTTTATGTGGAATCAGTGAGTATTCGTTGCTTAAAATTCGCACGTTATTTTGAAAGTTTAATTTAACAGAAGGAAATATTGTGTTTTGTCTAAGATAAATAGTAGATGCAGAATGTATATTTAATAAATAATTTTTTGACACCGCTAAGATTTCATATATATATATAGGCTATATTCGATATGTTACTATTCGTGTTTTTCTCCCGAGAGATTTTGCGGTAATTTCAGTAAAAATATACTACAAAGATGAAAAAAAATTCCTTGGGACTTGTGGAACCATTGATAGAAATTATGTGCGTTGGCATTCATCACAAAAAAATATTCAACTTGTAACCAGTTTTTTAACAGGCGTTTTACATACAACCTATCTACACTCACAACCAACGCATGGCTCTATCAACAGATTACATCACACATCGTAATCTTAAATAATTTTATTCTATAGCTTATAATTAAGATGTAAAAATGGAAAACTGACATTGCGGTTAGGACAAACATTGAGCGAAGAAAAACTTAAATATTAAGAAGATAAAACGAATAATAAGCTTGTACATTACTTATAGAATATTCTTGTTACCCAATGAGCATTTCTGAGGTTGTTATTCTGTGATTCTACAAGCCTTGTTGTCTGTCATCATGTAGCGCTGTGATACGTTGGATCTTTCGCTCATCGTTTTACTTGTTGAACTTTGGCCTCTCCAGATGTGGTTTACATGCGTTACATATCGTTTGCTGAGACGTTAGTAACCTAATATGCAGATGAGAGCACTTGCAGATCTCTCGCGTTTAGTGCCTGCATCACGTCATAACTGCAAAGGCGGAAGACAGAAAGGGCATCCATTGAAGTAATAGTCCTGAGAGAATGTAATTTTATAGGGTCTAAGCAGTATGTGGTAGAGCGCAACAAACCACATTACTAAAACAAACAAAATGGTTATCCAAACATAAGGCCATTACTCATCTCTCTCTGGTATCGTAACAATGTACTCTTATACTCACGCACGATGACGTTTTTTTTTAATATACATGAACACTGTTTTCGTTTCTATGTAGCGTAACGATCTGCATCAATGTCTGAAGGCAAGGTAAAATGAAACAGTTAATGTGATGCAAGGGCAATAAACCTTACACAAACCTCAGGTGGAAAAGGTTCAAAGTAACTATTATTACAAAGAGGAAACGAACACATTCTGAGATCAGAACGTGTTCATTCAGTGTGCGTCGTCAAAGGACAACCTTGAAAGGGATTTCCGTCCGTTCAGTGAAGCGATTGGCTGGACGAGTGAACGGACAGACGTCAGAGCTTCGTGTATTCACCCGAGCGGATTCAACAGCACCAGCTCCTCAAACTGAACCTTTGAGAAAATTTGCATAATCCTTCTAGGTCGTGGTTTTCATTTGCCCGGTGCTGTAGGTCCCTACAACGCACTAGACCCACCTGTGTGTTTCTAACGTCTCCTTAATGCACGCTTGCAGAGACCTGAGACAGTGTATGCTATGATTGTTCCAATATTCTGAAAATTCTTGGAAAACTAAACAATAACTTTGAAGGTGTATTATGTTTAAATTAAAAAATTTCATCCTCGTTCACTAGTACCGGCTGAGATATCTCGGCGTATAAACTGTAGTCACAGCAGTGCTTCTTACCGAGATGTCTGTTCGATTCCAGACGGTGCCAGGATTTTCAACCATGGTTACCTAAATAGCTAGGTCTAGCGACTGACTGATCTGATCGGTAATTTTCAGTGATTTTTCCAATCAGGACCACAGCAGTATCCTAACAAACAGGCTATGGGCCAGGCACGATCTTTCCTTCCTCTTCCTTATCCCATCTTTAACCCTTACTTACACACACCTACAAATACATGTCCTATAACACATTTAGAGAGACCAGTTAAACGATAAGAAAGTGTCCCGGGTGGAGAGGTGCCTCGCTGATTGGAGATACCTAGATGGGGGAAACGAGCAAGCCGCCATGTAGGTCAACGGCGGATTACACCGTGCAGTTGGAGACCACGACGATCCCCAGTGATTAAAACAGGCACGGGACTAATAATCGTAGAACTTGACAGGTCCAAAAACACCAATTAATCAATCATTGACAAGTAACGAATGAATGACGAAATCAAATACAGAAAAGATGGTGTTCGAGGCGGTGTAAGGCGAAGTGAGACGTACTGAGGCAAACTGAGGTGAACCGAAGCAAACTGAGGCGAACTGAGGCGAACTGGGGGGAATTCGAGCAGTGCGGGGCAGAACCGGGCAATTGGACAGGAGTGACGTGGGGGCGACGTGGCGCGGTCGAGTTTGGCTAGACGTAGGGGTGACGTTGGCATACATGGTGTGACACATTACGTCATGGTAAGTGCGGCACAAAATGGCACGGCATGACAGAGTGCGACGGTACGGAGCGGGAAGGGCCAATGCAGGGGATTGGGCAGCGAGGAGAGGAGCGAGGTGGAGAAGTGCGGGACGGGGCGCGCCCCTCGTAGGAGAGCGGAGAGCAGCGGAGCGGCAGCGCCGACGAGGGGAGGCGACCGCGCCCGGCGCCAAAGTGCAGGCGACAATTATCGCCGCGAGCGAATCCCGCGTGCAGATCACTTTCCACCGCCCCGTCGGCTCATTCGCAGCCTCTTGTCCTCTGCCCGTCTAAACGCTCTCGCGCCCCCGCCCGCGCCCCCGCTCTCGCCCCCGCCCCATCTCTCGCCCCCGCTCTCGCCCCCGCCCCTGCTCTCGCCACCGCCCCCGCTCTCGCCACCGCCCCCGCTCTCGCCACCGCCCCGCCTCGCCACCGCCCCCGCCCGCCACCGCCCCCGCCTCGCCACCGCCCCGCTCTCGCCACCGCCCCGCCTCGCCACCGCCCCGCCTCGCCACCGCCCCGCTCGCCACCGCCCCGCTCTCGCGCACTCGCACTTTTGCACTCGCAATCTCTCACTCTCTCACTCTCGCACTCTCGCACTCTCGCACTCTCGCACTCGCACCCGCGCTCGCACTTGCACGCGTGTGAGTGAGAGCGGTAGCGAGGGCGAGGCCGGGGGCAGGAGGTGGAAGCGGGAGCGAGAGCGTGAGGGACAGCGAAAGCAGGAACGGGAGCGGGAGCGAGAGCGAGAGCGGGAGTGGGGCGAGAGGAGGAGCGAGAGGGGGAATGAGAGCGATAACGTAGGCGGCGCGAGGGTCGGAGGGGTCCGGTTGGCCTAATTGAGGCACGGGCGTGAAGGGGCGAGCGCTGCAATGACAACGTCCAGCGCCTTTGCCATTGAAATGATTCCGCGCCTCTGTGTCCGACGACGGCCGTAGAACTGTAGATGGAGGTGGTGGATGTGTGGACTAAGGGATAGAAGTGATGGATGTTTCTATGGAGGTGGAGGTGGTGGGTAGTGATGAGGATGGCAGCGGTTGATGTGTTGGTGGTAACAGTAGTGATGATTTTGGAGGAGGTAATACTTATGGAAGTCGTGGCGGTAGTAATGGTGATTGTGGTTATTGTTTTGATGGTGATGGAGGTGGCGTGGTTATGATGTGGAGGGGGCGGTTGTGATGGATTTGGAGGTAGAGGTTGGGCTGATGGAGGTGGAGGGGAAGAGTCTCAGGAGTTTGGTGGGTTTTGAAGGGATAGGTGATAGAATAAGCAGGAGTGGTGACAGCGAAATGCGGCTGCGGTTGTGATTGTGGAGGGAAACGTGGGGGTGTTTGCGGCGGGGACATCGCTGCGGAAAATGGTATTGTTCTATACGCGCGGTAGGTGCAAAGAAGAAGCTTATAGTATAACTTGACATGTCTCTGACTGAAGGCGTCTTTCCCCTTAGTGAATGACGTAAATTAAAATCGGTCCTAAGCCGTCGTCCTGCCCGAGTGGTTGTGTGAATTCTCAGGTTGTTGTTTTTTATGATTCATCAATGTATTTGAAATTTTTTGTTAACAGTTGATTCGTATTGCTAAATTAATATCTTTCGTAATTAATTTTCGGGCATGCCTTTAGAGTTTTCCCGTGAATTTGTTTGTTTTTTATTTTAATTTTTTTTTAAATTTTGCTCAGTGTTGAAGAGCATGCCCACTTCCTTTGTTTTCCCTGGTTTTCTCCGGCCGCTTAAGGCAAATGTTGGGACGTTGTATTATTTTCGTTTTTGTGAGTCTGGGAACATGACATCTGTAAGTTGTATTGTTTTTATTTACTTAATGTATCTCTGAGTACTGTTTCAATTTCCATCTATAAATTTATGTATTACGTGGTTAGGCGGAAGAGCGGGCCTGATGGCCCAAGCCTCGCCACTTAAATGAAGGCATTATTATTATTATTATTATTATTATTATTATTATTATTATTATTATTATTATAAGAAACCGTGAAATAACGCTTCGAGGATATGAGAATAGAGGCTGTAGATTGAGACCACGCCTTTTTGTGTAAGTTGCAAATGGATGTAGTATTAATAGGTACTGAAAAAATAATAAGCCATCAAACATACATCGCAGGTTTTAATGACAAAAACGCAAATCCTTGTCCAAAGTGTCTGTGAAGTAATAATTTTTATCTTGCGGCATTGTTTTAATGAATAAACGCATGCAAATAAAATTCTTAAATCCAATTTTTCTTCTTCTTTTAACCCCAAGATTGGTTTCCGTCATCTCCACACCCACTCTCATTAGTGTATTTCTGTTTGACGTTGTCCTTTCCACAGAAATTTATTAGAAGATTGTGATTGAAAATATTATTTAATTTTCATTCACCATAGCGTGTTTGTTACAATAATTTGGGAGTTATGCAATAACATGAATAAAATGTCATTTTCTTCCTGCTCAAGTTGGCCTAAACTCGAAGTATTCTGTAGGTTTAAGCATACTTATGAATCATGTCTACATGGAGTACTTATTTCTGTACTCCGAACTCTTTGAGGAATTCCAGACACAATTAACACATATTGCAATAAGACTATTTTTAAATGCGTTATATGCTGAAATATACATGTGGAAGACAACTTCATTCGAAAAATATTTTTTTGTAAACGATTAAGGACTTTAATAGATAAATGAACCAACGCCGAAAAGTCGAAGTAGGAATAATCAACTACGTTTTATTATTTTAGAAACAAGACTTTTTTATACACTCATCTTTAAATATTGAATAATAACGAGAAATTTTAAGATTGAACGGCATTAAAAAATAAATTTTCGTTGGGGGTATTGGTATAGCCCGTTATTGTATAATTCGAGTTCGCAATGGTGACATCTAGCATGTGTCGTATGTTCGGCAACTGTGAAGATAAGGGTCAAGTCGATTTCGGATAGCAGTTAGCAAAGGAGACGTAATCGAGTTAATAATGTACAGAAATGTTATTACAAAATAAACTTAATTGAAACATTTTGGATCGAAGTGAAATGTTTAAACAATATATATCTACATGCCTGTTCAGAACATGCATTTTTCTTTCGTTTCTTGGATCGTTAAAAGGCCTAAAGCTCTTGAAGAGAAAAAGTGCTACAGCATGACATGTAATCTGTCCCTAAATCAACATTAGAAGAGAGTGAACAAACACTCAATTATTATAGAAAATTATTTACAACAAAAATAATCAAGTATTAATGAAAGGAATATACAAAACGTTTGTTATAAAATATATAAAATAAAAGTAATCAAGTACAAATAAATGGAAACTGCCAAATGCCGCGTTGTCGTAAACTGCCTACTAGAAAGGTTACCTTTGCGGACGAAAAGCCTCTGTAACCTAGCTACCGACATATTTCCGTGATTCAGGTATTTTGTGCCTGACACAATGCACTGATTTGTTTGTAAATTTGAGTTTAAAGTTAGAAGGTTCTATAGAATGTCAAATTGATAAGTATTCCCTGAATATTTGCGGGAATGACTGAGGTGAATTTTACAAGTGAGAATTTTAATCCTGTGTGTTGTAGTATTCTAATGCTGAAGAGTACCATAACCACAAAAATACATTTCAAACCTGAATTCTTCAGTTTCACACGATACCTGTGATCTGCGACGAAATAAACATGAGTTCTGATGGGTAAGAGTTACATTTTTTTGGATTTTAGTATTTTAGTGAATAAATCTCTAAATTTTACCTTTTCTGTAGAAGATTTTGAAGTTGCCATTGTGCATTTCAACAGAAATGGAAGTGATTCATTTAATTTACATACAGGGGTTGTAAGTTACTTTACTGCCCCTGTACATAAAGTAAAACAATTATCGTTAAAAGAACTCAAGTTTGATTATCATTATAATTTCATATGTAAATACACATGTTTATAATGACAGCAAAATAATATACTCCTATTATAGAATTGAAAAGGAAATGGCGAGATGTCTTCATGTAGGATATATTAGAGGTTGATTTTCAGTCATACGAAATACGTTTCAAAAACAGAATGTTTAATTTGTATACGAATTCCAAAGGCCACGCACTTGATATTATAACTGCTATGTTTATGCGTTTATCAAGTTTAACTCTAGAGTACTTAAAGTATATTTTTATGTGAAACATTGCATCATTGTATAGCAACATATTCTGAAACTTAATGAGAACTAACATCAGCTCTACTCGAAATAGCAATATTACATAAATAGCAATATTTATCCTCCTGGAATGTATTTTTTTCTTTTCTCGTTCTTTCGGCCTCGCCTGAACTTCACAGTTAAATTTTTTCCTCTGATATTTGTTTTACCAGCGTTTTCATTATTCATAAAATTGAGTTTTAATGTTTTTACCCTTATTATCAAACCTGGAATATAGGAATGTAGAATACACTGCCATGTGGCGGATCCGATGGTGTTATTATTTGGACTTTGCTAAAATTTGATAATCTGTTACAACATGGTCAATGGTTTCTCTCTATTACTAAAAATACGTATTTATCATCGTGGAAAATTTTGAGAATAACTATCATTGTCATGTTCTCAATGCCTGCTTTTGAGCAGTAATTACTTCCGCTTTCAATATTAGCTTAATTCTTCCCCTTTTATACCACAAACAATATGGGTATTTGTTGTTCAGTATGTTATGTATTCTGTTTAGGTGGTGTCCATAAGATGATTTATCTCTTCACAATTTCTTACACGTTTTTATATCTCACATTTTATAATAAGTAGCATCAGAAATTCATTTTCTGCGTTATTCTGCGTTCCGTTTATTGTTTTCTTTGCAATGATTCTCGCTACGCTTACAATGTCTCTACTTCGATTCTTTCTGTCAGATTTAATGACCAGTTTCATAAGTCAGTCGGTCATCTTGATGACTAATCATATTTTTTTCCATTCTGACATTGCAGTGTGCTCGGAGGCTTCAATTTGTCTGAATCCTCTCCCTGTACCTTGGCGCGATAAAAAGTACGATTTATGAACATCGCCCTTCGGGTGATCAACATGATGAATTATAAGCTTTCCCGTATTCGGTCCAAGGTTCGAATATCATGCTCAGTCCAGTTCACTGGAACTGAGAGGACCAGTCGGAAAGTGCACTCAGCTGCAGGCTCCATCAAAGTCCCTATTGCGGAAATTTCAATCTTCGATTTTAGCACAGAGGCCTCTAATACACTTTCCGAATTCTCTCCATCGTGTAGATGCATCTGCCGCTTTCTTCAATGATTCAGTATTGGGTGGTTTGGCCTTCTATGTGTAATGATTTCCTTATATTAACAAGTCCTTGGCAGTCAAGAATAAAATGAGGCGTAGACACGGTAGCGCCATATTTAGGACAGGGTTCAGGGTTGGATTTTTTGAACAGATGACAGTCATTTAGGTTAAACTGACCGATCCCTAATCTTGTAATGATGACTTCTTCTCTTCTTTTGAAGTTTGATTTCTGTAGACCTGGTTCCAGAATGGAGATTTTTACTCGATATAGCTTTGTAGACTCCATCTTCCATTGAGAATTCCTATACTTTAAACAGGAGTCTTTGAAAAGGTTTCTTATATCTTTCTGGGTGCCATGAATTTGCGGTTCAGCATTTGGAAATGATGTTCCATTTTTGCAGCAATGTCTGCCTTTTCATTTCCAGTTATTTTCTAATGAGAAGGAATCCAAACTAGTTCTATTTTGACTACTTTTGTGTTTTGGGTAAATATAAGTTCTTGGATACTTTGGATTATTGGGTTGCTGGTTTATCGGTATTATGATTATTATTACTATTATTATTATTACTATTATTATTATTATTATTATTATTATTACTATTATTCTTTTTCTCAATTTATTGGTACATTTGAATGAATTATTTTACAGATATATAAAATCAAAGCAAAATACAACTATTTTTTAAAAAGAATTTATAATACATTATTTCCCATGAATTTCCGCACATCTTTGTTGTTGAAGTAACAACTGCCTTCTGCATGAGTTTGTACTTGTCTTCATTCAAATCCAGTTGCTTAACGACCCACATCAGACTCTTAGGAATGACGAGGGTGCTTAAAACAATTATCGAGATAATGTTGACTCTTTCAATATTCTACTGTTTCTCCGCGGGTTCAACAAGATCTGCATATTTACTGATTTTTTCGGTGTATTTGGTTTGAATGTTGCCAGTATTTGAGACAGAAACATCAATAAGCATGACATGTTTCTCAGACTTGTTAATCACAACCAACACACAAACTTACAACCAACACACACAAATTCATAATCACTGTTGTTAATCACTGTCTGGTCTGTTAAGATAGTTCTATCCCAATACAAGCGCCACTCTTATTTATTATTATTATTATTATTATTATTATTATTATTATTATTATTATTATTACCATTATATTATTACTATTACTATTACTATTATTATTATTATTATTATTATTATTATTATTATTATTAATGCTTGCAGGAGCAGCGAGTCGCTGTCGTACACAGCGCTGTCGCCGCAGCATTTCGTGCTGCGCCGCAATATTGGCAACCTCTCCACCAACCCGTTCCTCAACTTCCTGGCGTCGCTGCGCCCCAAGATGAAGCACGTGGCCGCGCGCACCATCGTCGACCGCGCAATGCGCCTCTGGAACAAGATGGACGCCAAGGAGCGCAAGCCGTACAACGACATGGCGCGGCTGGCGCGCCGCAAGGAAGTGGGGCCCCCCCACCAGCCCGGGGGAAAAAAATTTTTTTTAAAATTTATCAATTTTTAAAACGGCGATATATTAGAGCAGAAATATCGATATTATAGCATAGATGTTTTTAAAATTGCGATTTTTCGAGCAGAAACATCGATGTTACAACAACGATGTATTTAAAACGACGATATTTTCGAGCAGAAACATCGATATTATAACATCCATGTTTCTAAAACGTCGATATATTCGTGCAGAAACATCGATATTATAGCAGTCATGTTTTTAAAAGATTAATATTTTCGAGCAGAAACATCGATAATATAACATCGATATTTTGCTTTCGATGTTCTTTTTAGATCGACATATTTCTTCAGAAAAATCGATGTTTTCAAAAAAATTCTCATGATATAAATAAAATTTCCAAGGTTTTGGTTGTTCACAATTAGAAGCCATTTAGATCCCCAGGCGGCACGAAACCGTTTGCTATTCGCAACTTTTTTCCAGTGTTTTTTGTTATTATTTTGTTCGTGGTGATATCTTTTAAACGACATTTTGAACCTTAACTACACTGAAAATTGGTTAGAAAATTAGGACGACAGTCAATGAACTAATATTGACGTGTTATGAATAACATTAAAATCAGGACATTCTACTTCGAACTGTTTCATCATAAATAAAACATCGATGTTTTTATCGCCATCGTAAACATTTTGGTGATGTATGGAAGTATCGATGTTTTGCTAAACTTTGCAATCACTAGCCGCAGGCAGCACGGGCGAAGTCGCAGCCGAAGGAGCAGTCGGAGGCGCAGTCGGCGGAGGAGTCGCCGAAACCGACCCAGTCGCCGCGTCGACCCCCGCCGACGGCCCCGCCGCGACCGGTACCCTGTTGTGAAGATACGCCGAAGGCCCTGAGGGTCACCGCCTTGCCCCTCGCCAGGCTAAAACGTTTCCTTGCTAATTTATTTTAATCAAATCTTAAAGTGTAACGTCTTTGCGACGATTTCGACTGTTTTCTTCAGTTTAATCTTATTTCTTTTTTTATGGAAGCAAATTTCATGTTCTTATTGGAATCCGTTTTTAAATCATATGGAAAACCTACATTTGAGATCGTTTTGTTTCATTGTTGCTCATTTTCATAAAGTCAAATTTGGAATGCTGTTGAAAATTAATTCCATTTGAAAAATACGCTTTTATATGTAACCTGATATCAATAATTATAGGCTGCAGGTCTCAAGAAATCCTCTGGTATTTTTGGCCCAAATAATAGAGTGCATCGATTACGTTTTAACATTTAAAAAAAAAATACTTAAGAACTTTTCTAGCCTTATCTGGTAATAGATATTGGTCAGAATCTTGGAATTTATAAACACATATTTTCGGGGCCGGGAAATAATATGTATATTGTTTTAAAGATTACTACAAATTCACTTTCTTCATATTTGTCAACAATGAAACAATACCACTTATTTATGTGTTGTATAATACTTTATAAATATCGATAAAATGGAATCGATGGAGTGCATTGTGTCAGGCATTAAATATTAGTCTATCTCTTATGTTTTAAGAGACATGGTAGTCAGAACAAATGTCAGCTTAAGTTCTATACAAGATCTATTGCTTCAATGTCATGTAAAAATCTTGACATTATTTACATGTATCCTACATAACAAGAACAACTCAAGTATCAAGAAACTCGAATTGTATTTTTTTTTTTGTATTTTTGTAATAAAAGATTAAAATCTATATTAGTGTTAAATTTATTTCTGCTTCAGTAATGATTTTTTATTGAAGAGTTTTAAAAATTACCTAGCATATCTATAACTTATTAACTTTTGTTTTTTAAAGTCAAACTTTATGAAACGATATCAGTTTTGAAATACGTATTATTAGAACATAAGTAAACCCGGTACGGTCATGTAACAAGTTAGTTTGACACTCAAACAAGCCAACTTAAATGGGGCGTTGTCGGAGAATAACGTGTAAAAAAGCAATCGTTTCGGGAATGTTGGCAAACTGGTATTGGGGCTTCCTACTGTTTTGTATCTTTGCATTTCTTCCCATTGCTCAGAAAGTACTCCCCATTGCATCCCCTTTGCCATTCCGCCAATATAATAGATAATGTTCCCACAAAAATTATTTTTGTTTCAGTATAAGAAAAATGCTCTTCCAAACACCTCATATTTAAAGAAATTGTTAACATAAATATTTGATTGAAAATAATAATGCGAGTTTAATTGAATGCGTTATAAAAGAGAACAGCCTGAGCTCTTTGATTAGGTGATTCTGAGCTGTCATTTTACCTGAAACTTGCATTGCCTAACTTTCATATTTCTCAAACAAAAAATAATTTATTATTTTCTCATACATATTAATTCTTCCAACATTATTCCCAGAGGCGACTACAGAACAAACCTAGTCACTCGAACAAACTATTCCTAAACTCTAACTGCAACTCACTGAATTGACTCTCTCGAGATACTATCAGGTAGATCTCAATTCATTTGGCTGGCTTACGAATACAATTATTGGATAATTAGAGTTTTCTGTGATACCCAACTCTTATACAATATGTCAAAAAATTGCGTCCGTAAACGAATATACACGGATTTCAAACCGAGAATTGACCTAAATTATGGCATCGGAGAGGGAAAACTTCAGTACGGTAGAAATAGTTTAGGTATTTGCTCCTGAGGGCAGGGTTAAGTATTCATTGTCCATCGTGCGTGGCAGGGCTGCGACCAAATGACATCCACAACAAAATAGATGTTTCAAAACACGCATGTTCAAAATTAAAACATGGATATCAAAAATACATTGCCGCAAAACCATCTATTTAAACATCGATATTTTTGAAGGTGGTAAAGTTAACTAACATTTACGATCTCGCGGAGAAGAATTTCATTTGGTAGTGGTGGTTTGGTTTGGTTTTTTCGTGTTTCCGGGCGCGTCAACTGCTTTGGTCATTAGTTCCGTTGGTGTAGTGCATGTTTTTTCTCGGGAGATGGCGGTGGTCTTCCCCCGCTGGATGGCGAGATCCGGCGCCGACCTACCGTCGGCTGGTGGGGTTTCCCCCTAACCAGGACTCTCCCACCAACGGGGAACCGCCCCAGCCGGGACAAGCTCTAAGCTCCCGACCGATCTCCTGGAATATGCGGTAGTGTAGTGCATGCTAGAGTAAGTGTGTGCGTGTAAGGGGGAGAGGATAGGACAAGGAAGAGGAAGGACAGATCGCGCGCGGCCCGTGGCCCGTTTGGTAGGGTACTGCTCCGGCATTCGCCTGGTGTTTATCGGAGAAACCACGGAAAACTACCGATCAGATCAGCCGGCCGCTAGTATTCTTCTCCTGACTGAATTCTACCTAGCTGAAAAGCTAGTGTCGAAAATCCTGCCGCCGTCAGGACTCGAACCTAGGACCTCCCGGTCAGAGGCGCTGCAGTGACATCAGTTAATGCACTGAGCTAGCACTCCCGGTGCTACTGGTGGTCTTTATTAATTTACAATTAATATTGAAAGGAGAAACCAAATTAGCAATAGTGAGCTTAAACGGCTGAGCAGGGACATTTCAAGCAATCAGAGCATCTTCAATTCACGAAAGACGGATTGGGAAAGACGTGGGGACGCCCCAAGCCTTCCTGCAAGTGAGTTGATCGCGCCTCGGCATGCTAAAGGCTGAGGTGTAGAAAATATCATGGCAAGGGGGTCATCTCTCTGGGGAGCGATAGTATACCCGGTGAAGGTAGTAGATGTAGCGTTAGCGTTGCGCGAATACATGAGTTGCCAATGTTGTAATGAGTTACATTAATTCATATTTCCATAATTCATATTTCGCATTTCGTACTTCATATTTCGTATTTCATATTTTAACTTTTAGAAAATTGTAGCTATGAACAAATAAAACATTGACAACGTATGAAAGTCGATCATGAAAAATCGATGTTATAAACATCGGCTTTAATATACCAACGTTTAAAACATCGATATTATTATATTAACTTTTTTTTTGTTTTTATAGAAATATCGATGTTATTATACGAGTATAAAGTTGTTGTGTTTTTTTACGTTTTAATAGAAACACAATGTATTGAAAAGATGACCATCGATCTCGTCTTTCTATACTTGGGTTTTTGTAACGTGGCGGATGACATTAGGTCATTTTTACACCTCCTGCCTTATAAAATGAATCATTATAACAGTGAAAAGCACATGTTTGAGTCCCCGTTGAGAAGGAATTAATTCAAAAGATTCATTTTATAAGGCGAGAGCTGTAAAAATGACCTAATGTCATCCGCCATGTTACGAAAACCCAAGTATAGCAGCGACCTGCCCAGAGCGCCCGTACGCGCGACGGCGTGCCCGGTGCAATTGCTGGTGGTGGGGAGGGGGATGGGGAGGGGAGGGGAGGGGACGAGCGCACGGCGCGTGCCACGGTGCCGTTACCTGCCCACAGCAAGGTCGTGCGGACGCGGGAGCGGGAGGGGGAGCGGGTGCGGGCGGCAGCTGCGGCCGCGGCTGTAGCGCGGTCCCGAAGCAGCTGCTCCGCGCGGGGCCAAGGTCCGGGTTTGGTCCTCTCCCGCTCGCCGCGCCGCCCCGCGCCGCCGCCCTGCACTGCATCCCGCCCCGCATCGTGCGTCACCCGGCCTCTCTCCCCGTCACGGATGCTCCGTCACGACCCGAGTCGTTCCTTCGCGTCTTGATGTGTCCCGTCCTGACGGGTTCCGTCGTACTTTGTCCCCTCTTGTCCTCTCCCGACCCCTCCTGTCACCTCCGCCATCGTTTCTCGATTGATTGATTTGATTGGTTTTGGTTAGTTGGTTAGTTAGTGATTTTGGGAGCGTGAACAGCTTAGATCATTAGTTCCATAAATGCAGTGCATGTTTTCATCTGTAGTATAGGTGGCAGTGATATTCCCCTACTGGATGGCGAGATTGTTTCATAACCAGGTATCTCCCACCAGCGGGGCACCGCCCCAATCGGGACAAGTTCTAAGTCCCCGACAGGTCTCCCGGCATGTGCGGTTGTGTGTGTGTGTGTCTGCGTGTGTGTGTGTGTGTGTGTGTGTGTGTGTAAGGGGTGACAATAGGACGAGGAAGACGAAGGACAAGGTACGGTCAGTGGCCCGTTTATTAGAGTACTACTCCGGCATTCGCCTGTTGTTGATGGAAGAAACAACGGAAAACTACCGATCAGCGTAGCCGGCCGCTAGAATTCTCCTCCAGATAGCGACTGAATTCGACCTAGCTGAAAAGCTAGTGTCGAAAATCCTGCCGCCGTCAAGACTAGAACCTAGGATCTCCCAGTCAGAGGCTGTGCAGTGACATCAGTTCATGCACTGAACTACCGCTCCCTTGATTGATTAGTGATTCCGAGAACTTCTAAGGTCACTAGTCTCTTACGTATAGTGCTTGTTTTCTCCTCGGGAGGTGGTGGTGATCATACTCCGCTGGATGGGGATATCTGGCGCTCACGTACTGTCGGCTAGCAGTGTTGTCCCCAACTAAGAATCTCCCACCAGCGGCAGCACCTCTCCAGTCGGGACCAGCTCTAAGCTCCCAATTGGTAGCACATGTAAGTGTGTGTGAAAGTAAGGAGGGATGGTGAGTAAGGAGTGTGAGTAAGGACAAGGAAGAGAAAGGAGCGATTGCGTGCGATTCGTGGCCCGTTTGTTAGGATACTGCCCAGGCACTCGCCTGGTATAGATCGGAGAAACCACGGAAAACTACCAAGGAGAGCAGCCGGATGCTAAAATTCTCCACCAGACATCGGCTGAATTCAAGCTAGCTATGAAGCTAGGGTCGAAAATTCTGCCATTGTCGGCACTCTAACTTAGGACCTCACGGTCATGGGCACTGTAATGACATAAGTTGATGCCCTGAGTCACCTCTCGTGGTCATCGCTTCTCCACGCGTCCCGTCGTGTCCCTCCATGTCCCATCGCAACCTGTCGCGTCCCGTCACGTCCCGTCGCGTCCCGACGTTTCCCGCAGTGTCCTGACACATCGCTCCGGTTTTTTTCAAACTAAAGGTTAATTTGCAACATTCGTTTTTCGAGTTTAATGTATGTAGTATTTTGTGTCAATGGGTCTTCTATTGCTTCCATATGCTAGCTTCACGCATCACAGCAAATTCACAGGTCAATACTAATATCTACCTTCACATCAAGGACATTTCATTAATTGATTTTTCTCTCTTAATTATCTTACGTATTCATTATCTTACCTTCACAATCTCTACATTTTTTACCTCTTTTTTGTCTTCATGAGCGTTTATTTTTCTTTTTATTCATTTTTCTTCCGTTTGTAATATTTCATTCTATCTCTTATATTTCATTGTTCAACATCCACACTATAATGAAACATCAGACAACTCGTTTTAAAAATCTACGTCTAAAGAAAAAAGTAAGACCATCGCGTCTCCGTCGCTAGTCGAAAGTTTCATAAATCGCATTTCATTCTCTAAAATGTCGACCATAGGAACTTAACTCTTATCATAATTTTAACATATTCAAACAATTCATAAACATAAAACAAACTCGTCTTTTTTTTAAAATTCCCTTTCCTTATACCATTACGTACTTCAATCAATTTCTATTTACAATTAAAAAAATGTTCTATTACACGCATTACCACTAAATAGTAATGAATTGTCTTCGAGGCCAAGCCTCCACTAATGACTTTACGTCAGAACATTTCCCAATCTTAATTCATCTCCAGGGATGTCACTCCTGCATCTAAATGAAGTTTAGCCGCTCCATCTTGCGGTGTCTTCAGCACCTAACGAGGTTGTCCACTGACCTCGCCGACCGGGTCCTCCGACTCTTGGTGGTTCCTTCATTTCCTTCCCTTTCCTCTTCATCCGCGTCGTCTTCCGCTTCTAGCCTCGGGCCGCGGCGCCGCTATCGGATTCTCATCACTCATCAACGCGCGACCACCCTTTCAAAGTTTTGCTTTAATTGCGCGCGAAGTAGCGGGATCTGTCCATTACCATGGAATTACCTGTCATCGGGACGTAATCCAATTCATCACGGCGCGCTCGCCGCCTCCCTCGGCGATGCCAGGAGGCCGTGGAATGCCGCCGATGCAACTGCCATCACCGCTGCCCGCGCGATGGCTATCTTCGCCCGTGAAACCCAGGCGGAAAACCCTGGTATATAATTCGACGAAGATCACCCGGTCTTTCGTAGATCATCAGAATAATTTTTGTAAATAATAATACTTGTATATTTGCATCTTTACATTAGACTAACATTAAGATACTTTATGCAATTTAATGTTATTAATTTATTTATGACTAATTGTAAGACCTTTTATTGTCAAATCCTTTGAACATGAGCTTGGTTGGCTCTTTCAAGGGCGTGCTAGAACTCTTTTTATGTAACTAATATATAATGTTAATTGCTACCAATAATTATTATTATTATTACTACTATTATTATTATTATTATTAATTATCCTGCTACAGTCAGTGATGTCTATTCCATACAGAAAACATTGTTAACGTTACATTATTGTTGTGTTAACAAAGATGAACGAATTGTACCAATACTATTGATCCTTGCTATAGGACCGCAATAACATTTTCGAAGCCTCCACTTCAGTGTCATATCTCAAACGCCACCGCTGCCTGGGCGATAACTATCTTCGCCGTGAAACCCAAGCGGAAAACTCCGGTATATAATTCGACGAAGATCACTCATTCTTTCGTAGATTATCGGAATAATTATCTCTGCAACTGTGAACGACGTCGTCGCCACCATCATCACTGTCGATTTGATTATTATATCGGACAGAAAACATGGTTCACGTTACAACGAAGATAAAAGAATTGCAAGAAAATAATTAATGTATGCTGTGGGATCGTACTAATATTTTCGAAATAATCATCGTCAATTCAAGCACGGTGATCAGATGCACTTTCAACTTCACACAGAAAACAATGTTTACGTTGCAACAAAAGGGAAGGAATTGACTGTTACATGCGTAATATGATTTTCGAAGCCTTCCCACTTTCTGCTGTTTAAGATGCAGTCAACTTCTGTGGTCACCGGCGGCCAAGCTTCTACTATCTTCGCCGTGATAGCGAGAATATCACGCGAAAATTCCTGGTACATAATTGGACGAAGATCACTTTCTTTCGTTGATTATCGGAATTATTATCTTAGCTACCGTGTCTGATCTTCATTGACAACCTTCATCACTGTGGCCACTATCATCACTGTCGACACGATTATTGTCAGCACTTTCAACTCCACAAACAAAACATGGTTAATTTTACAACAAAGATGAACGAATTGCAACAAAGACAGTTTATGCGTGCTGTAGGATCGTAATGTTTTCAAAGCCTCCACCGTCAGCCCAATGCAGTGTTTACCTCTATTGTCACCGACGACATTCAAAAGGCTGTCTTAGGCATTAAACCTAAGCGGAAAACCCTAGCATATAATTTGACATAGATTACCCGGCTTCGGTCGATTATCGGAATAATTATCCTTGCTACCGTGAGTGATGCGGTGGCCATCAACATTAATATCGACAAGATTATCATCAGCACCTTGATCTCCAGACAGAAAACATGGTTAACGTTACAACAAAAATGAACGAATTACACAAAGATCATTGCTTCTTGCCGGAGGATCATTAAAATATTTTCGAAGCCACCTCAGACGCTGCAGTCTACCTCTGGCGCAGTGTTCTACCTCTAACGCCATCGCCGTCCACGCGTCCACGAACTTCGCCGTGAAACCGTCGAAAATCCTGTTACATAATTCGACAAAGATTACTCACTTTTTAGTATATTATCGGCATAACTATTAGGGAAATTACAGCGAATTCTTAGCAAGTTCATATGCTTTTCACCGTCGGAGCCTAAGTTCGACCCCTAAGCAAACCATATGGAATTATAAGGCTCAGTAGAAAAAGTTTCCTTTTTTTTTGTGAAAGAGCTATTTTAAAATTTTTTTAAAGTACTGTGTTTAAAAGTTTAAAACCGTATTGAGTTATATGAGGGAAGTTTAGGCAAAACCCTCATTATCTCAGAACTATGTATATGTTAGATAATCCCTTGTTCAGCTGAGCCCTACAATTGTGGATGGCAAAGTGAGCTCTTGGCACGTTTCCTCAGGATTCTCCCGTTTTATCTGTATGTCATTCAATCATTGCCCCATCATTCACCTCACCATTATCATCATCAACTACTTGTTAGATCATCACAATTCACTCAAACCATGGTTCTTATCAAATAATCAACTTTGTAAGAAATTCAACATTGAATCATTATATCATCATATCACTTACTTGCTATAAGCTAGTAAGTAATAAAAATTACATATGTAAAGTTTAAATAAGTGTCTGTGCATTTACCTTCAGAAATAAAATGCATATAAAAATAAAATGATAAAGACCTCAATTTCTTTCTTAATTGAAGCCCCATCAACTTCAGTGAATCAACAAATGTACTCAATTACCATCCGAACTTTTAACTGACACAGTAAACTTGGGTCATATTATCACAAACTTTCATGAATGAAATTGCAGGGAGAAATTGCACGGTGAAAAATTACTTGTAAAAATTGACAAAAAATGCAAAATAATGACCTATAAAAATGGGTCACTTCGTTTTGTCATAACATAAAATGAATTTATATACTAAACGACATTGTTTTAAAGTGAAAAAAAGACATTTCATTAAAATTCGCCCCTACTTATCACCATCGCTGCACACACAATTGATATCTCTCTTGAAATGCAAAGAAAAATTGTGGTATACGATTATACAAACATCATTCACACTTCCGAATATAATCAAAGTAATCATCCATGCCACCGTGTGTGTTGGGGTCACCATTATCACCGTCGACACGATTACCATCTGTTCCGTGAAACCCACTCAAAAAATATGGCATACTAGCGGAACCCGGCAGACGTTGTTCGGCCCATCTCCTCCGTTATCCGCCTCTCTCTTCATCCGCCTGTCTTTCTCTCTTCATCCGTGTGTCTCTCTCTTCATCCGTGTCTCTCTCTCTTCATCCGTCCCTCTCTCTTCATCCGTCTCCTCTCTCTTCATCCGTCTCTCTCTCTTTATCCGTACCCCTCTATCCGTCGCTTCTCTGGCTCTCCCTCTCCGCTTCTCTTGCTCCGTCTGTCCCTCTCTCACTCTCTCGCTCGCTGTCTCTCTGTCCCTGTCTCAGTCTGTCTGTGTCTCCCTCTGTTTGTCTCTGTCTGTACTTTTCTCTGTCCCTCTCATTCACATTTAGTCGCAGATTCTGCAAGTCTCTGAGAAGGTGGAGTAATATCGAGGGGCGCCGGACCAGTAAAAATATAATAGAATGTTCAAGGAGATCTCATCCTGTAGATTACGGTATGAGAAACGTTTCTTTGTGGACTTGCACCTCAAAATTTTACTTTTTTAATGCCCTAGAACGCATTGTTTAGAAATTATTTAACGATATAGATAAAAAATGCTGCCCAGTGTTGTGAGATGCAATTGACATGAATATTTAGTTTTGTTCTACAGCGACATCTAGTGGAGTTACAACAAAATGAACAACACATAATTCTGGGTGAAAGAACCCGCAGATATGCCAACTTTCATGGATATCATTCGCAGGGCGTCAGTCAACCACTGTTATATATATATATATATATATATATATATATATATATATATATAAAACAGTGGTTGTATATTATACAACATACAATATATATTCAACATATATTGTGTGTATGTATGTGTGTATGTGTGTGTGTGTGTGTGTGTGTGTGTGTGCGTGTGTGTGTTGATATATGGCAGGTTTGCAAAACATAGCTGGTTTGCGAAAAATTATCTCTCATTTCATTAACCTCGCCCCTTAACAATGTTTCATCAATAACAATCACATCATATCATCATTATTATCCCTTAAATTTAATCACGTGTACTTCGACACAAGTCACCGAGGTATAGGATTTGGGATCATGAAAGAAGATCACTATGGCCGGTATTACACTGTAAAAAAATGTTTGACATATATCTTTGATGAAAAACTTGGTGGAAGTTCTATGAACTTTGACGAGAAAACTTTGACAAAGAAATTTGACGAACGTATTGAAATAAACTGAATATATTTAAAACAAACTACCTGAGTCTAGGAACCTGAAAAGCAAATATCTTTCTATCTTGCTACTTCATTGCTAGAATTGGCTCAATGAAAAATCATATATTCATTTCACAAAAACATGGAAATTTATTAAACAATTTAAAACAATTTTAGTATTGTATAAATTTACCTAATATAAAATTAAACGTTTGTCATGACCGTTCCAATCTTATGTCTTCGCGCGCTTTTGGACCATCTTTATGCATCTCCGACGCCGCTGTCCTCAGGTCCAGACACCATATTCTCTCTTCTTTTCTCGGACGCACACTTCAATCACCGTTCATCAGATCAATAAACTATTTGCTGCTAACATTCCAGTCCAATCACTGACAACTTCGCCCAAGCCCTCAATGTCCCTCCAACTCGTTCACATGAAATATTTTAAGCTCCACTGTCACACTTAGTGTTCAAATTTTGATGTCTCTCAATATCCATTCCCTAGTAGATGCTTACAAGTCCCCTAAGAAAAAAAACTCCTAACATTAATTGGAGCACGATCCGTTCATGAGCATGACATCAGTCAGAATGAATGTCTCTCGTATTCTTTCAGCCCTGCAAAGCTCGGTCCATTTTTCGATTGTTTATTTGCAGATAACACTTCGTACCTAACCAATCCCTAAATTTCTTGCAACACGAACTAGCCATCTTCACGACTGTCACTGCTTTTTCGGCCAATCCCTGAATTCTATACAAAATGAACTAGCCGTCTCCGCGATTGTCACTGCATGAAGATGTTGACCTTGACGACGGCTCGCTTACCGTTGCTATGCTAGCATATTCACATAATTTATCCCCTTTAATTGACGCCATTTACAATAATAAATATTGTACAATATTCAGTGACATATTGGTATGTCACAGTATATGCGTCCAATATTTTATGTAGTTTTGCTCGCGATTCACGATGGATGACGCACAAATAATTGTGTTTGTGCTACTTTATGTTTTATAATAACTAATCTACGTTTAATGCTGACGAATAAAAAGGTAAAGAGTCAAGTTTGAGGCTGAGGCCTTAGAACGACGCCATGGTATACATCAATGGTGAGGTCATGGGTCGTACATTGTGGAGCATTAATTAAAGTACTTCGCAATGAAGAAATCAGAGATCCTCAAATGAGGATCGACGAGGTAACAAATTTTCTTTGTCGTTCTTCCTTCTTTCGAAATTGAGTTATTTGGAAGTTTAAAAAAATTATCTTCCTGAATTGAGCACTTTCCACATCTCCGGAAAATGTGTCCTATAAGCATCGATTCGTTTGGTTTTACTTTTGTGGTCCGGATGGACAGTATTATATAAATATTCTAATTACTCGGACTCTGTAATTAAAACTGTGGTTGAAGCAATACCCTTTTATCGGACGCCATGTCACCAGATCTACGATAAAACTTGGACGCTTCAGACTACATTTTATTCAAGAAATTTAATAAAAGAAATATTTTATAAAATCTTGGTTATTACTCTGTTGTATTTTCTTTCATAAAAGATCTTTGATAAAGATCTTTTACCGTGTAATACCGGCCTATGATAGTCGTTGTCGTCGCTCACCGTCTGTGTTGGTTTCATATTCACGAAACAGCGCCTGCCTCCATCACCATCGTGGCCCACACGTTTGCAATCATCACCTTCAAACCCAAAAAGAAACCATGGAAGCAAAGGAATGGAAGTTAAACGTGAATTAAATTCGACAATGGTCACTTGCGTCTTGTGATGTGGATATTGTCGAATGCGTCATTATATTTTGTTCAAGAAATTAAAAATCTTCTTATATTCACCAAAGTAAACTAAAAATGTGTTTATGTTGTTAACGTTATAACAACATATAACATAAAAAATCATCAAATAACAGAAAATTCAAGAGATATAGAAAAGTTTCATACTGGATTAATATATCATTGTTCATTTATATTATTTTTCTGACATACATTCTTGGATTTCTTATAAAAAGTTATAGTATATTTTAGAAAATTGTATGTATTTTGTATTAGCGGTTTGTACTGTTTTCATTTTCTAAATATGTAAAGAATGTAGGTTCATTTTGATTGATTGATTTTTTCGTGTTTCCGGGCGCGTCAACTTCATTAGTCATTAGTCCCGTTAGTGAAGTGCATGTTTTTCTCGAAGATGAGTGATCTTCCCCGGATGCAAATCCAGCGCCGTCGGCTGGGTTTCACAGACTCCACAGCGGGACGCCAGCCGTACTCTACTCTCGACCGGTCTCCGGGTATGGAGTGGCATGTTTTAATTGTGTTAGGAAGAGGATAGGACAAGGAAGGAAGGAAAAATCGGCATTGCCTGGTGTTGATCGAGAACCACGAACACCGATCAGAGCAGCCGGCCCAAATTTCCTCCAGACACTAACTTCACTAACTTGGAAAATTGGTAAATAAATATGATTGCAAAATATCTTCTTCACTCTTAAAATAACTTGAAAATTAAAAAGTTTTAAACCCTGAAGTAGAAAGTTCTTGTTTACAATTTAAAAATATATCTGAATTTAAGTTGCATCATTAATGACACTTGACATGCTTATCATTTAATACTACAGACAAATGATCATTCCATCAACTACTGAATTCAGCAAAATCATCATTATGTTATTTTTGTTTTCGCTTGCAGTGAATGTGTTACACGTAAACGTGAATAAAACTCCTTTCTAATACAAAATGTAAAAAAGCTAGAAGCAGCGGGCAAGAACGAAAAAATCCTGAACTAAAGAATACTTTACGAGCATTCCGAGAAGACGGATTTCCGCGAATTTTCACGCAGCTTTTATGCACAAACTTTTATCTCCAGAGTTTCTCCTCCCACATTACGCTACACGAGCCAGCGAGATGAGTCAGAACATCACCAACATCTTGGACGCTCTCACAAAAGACGCAGCGCAAGTTGTAAGAAGTTGGCGCGGCGCATAACAAGCAATGATACGAAAGGCGCAGCTCGAAAGTGGGCGGGGCGGGAATGGACGGGGAGGGGCGGGACGGTACGGCAAGGCACCGCCGGCGGCGGCAGACAAGCCTCGTTGGCAGCCAGGCCGCCGTGCCGCACGGCACCGCCTTCTGATGAAGCCCGAGTTAAGCAGTCAAAGAACCTGCCACAGCGAGCGGTATTACGTTCGATGTCTACTTCAGAAGGATACGCATTTTATAAACATTCTCTCCCATTTCCGCGGAAAGGAGCGGGGATGGGACTTGACGGGGTGGGGGGGGGCGCGCTCGACGGAGCTGTTTTGCAAAAGCCGCGCCCTGCGAAAGCCTCCGCTTTCGCATCACTTCTTGCTCGTGCGCGCGGCGAGGAAGAAGTTTTATCAAAGTGATAGACCACTGGTAAGAGTTCTTCTCATGTAAATGATTGTAGCCGAGGGCGATGCTTTGACTTGAGAGGCAGCGGTAAGGAATCTCCCTCTATAATCGCAAACTTCAAACGGCGCCCGGAAACCTCAAAAGCGACGGGTAATTTGACTTGAAAATGCGGGCTGCCTCCGCCGCCGCCGTCGCCTGCGTTTCGCTCGCTCCTTGCAGAACGTTCCTCCCCCCTCCTCCTCCTGCGCTCCCGTCCCCGCTCCGTCCTCGACGTCGTTTGCCTTTCCCGTTCCTCCGCCCTCCTCCCTTTAGCCCTTTCCCGCGCGGTCGTCCCCGGGGCTCCGGGCCTCCTGCAAACGCAAGCAAATCCCATGCAGGAGGCCTTGAGAAGAGCTGCGCACGCCGTACCGCCGCCCCGAACCTGCTCTCTCTCTCTCTCGCGCACGATTTTTATCGTCTTATTTATCCAGCGTCTCCTGTCCTTCGTTTGGTTAACAAATCCAATAGGGTTTTGATAAAAAGACGGGATTCGGAAGCGAAGCGCGGGTCGGAACGGCTGCGGCAGGGGCGGGGCTGGCGGTGGAGGCGACGGTGGTGGTGCCGTGGGAGGCGGGGGAAGTGGGATGAATGGCGGGGCGGTGGCGGAGGCCACTGCGGCGGGGGACGGCGGTCGGGGTGGGGGCGGCGGGGAAGCGGGATGAATGGCGGGGCGGTGGCAGAGGGCGGCTACGGCGGGGGACGGCGGGCGGCGGTGGGGGCGGCGAGGAGCGCCGGGGGGTGGGGGGCGGCGGAGGGGGCAGTAGTGGCGGCGGGGGTGGGGCAGTGGCGGGGGTGGGGCAGTGGCGCCGGCTGGGGTGGGAGCGGTGACGGGGGCTGGGGTGACACGGAGGGTGACGGGGGAGGGCAGTGGGGCCTTCGGCAGAGCGTAGGAGGAACTGAGCAGTTTTGCGTATTGATCTCGATATGGAACCCGCGCCCCGGCGCGCCACCGCAGCCTCCGCGAAGATTCGACCGCCGCTGTCTTTAAAAGCAATTTATCACACGCCCCCGCTCGAGGGCACTGCCTGCGGGAGAAAGATTGAATCTACAGAGTGCAAACTGGGGAGCAAACCCAGAGCAATGTGTGATTACGAAAACCCCCGAGATCGCGTTTCAAAACGAGGCTAAATGTGGATACCAATATCGCCTATTTGCTGCGTCAGTCACGTAACTAAAAGGGTTGTTTTTCATGTGCCTTTGCAAATACTGCACTATGTGTAAACCAGGGGTTTAATGACTAGACTTGGGACTGCTGACAAAACAATTTAATAATTTCGGCGGGAGGCCATGATCATATATTTCAAGAACTCAAAAAAATTGCCAAAATATTTTAATAATTCTCTTTAGATACGTCTGATTTATTAGGCTATCGCTATGTGCTATATATTCTTAATAAGAATATCATATGCTGATCAATTAAAATAAGAAATTAAAAGTTAACGTAGCAATTTCCCCTAAACTTTTTAATTTAATATTACATATAAAATTTTTAAATAAATTACAAGTATTGAGTTATAAATCTTGTAAATAAAAGCAAATGCACAATCTTCACGCCTATGAGAGAAATGAAGGATCTAGTGATTAAAATATTTCAACGCCTCTCGAAAACGTAGAGAATATTCGAAATGTAATTAAAACGTTTTGAAATAGCATTTTCATGGATGCTGCACATCAACTGAACATGATAAACATTAACTGGAGATGCAGAAACTATTAAGATTCATTGAAATATCAAAAATATATGATTTTTTAAAAAAAGTTTACCTAATTTTAATCTCAACAATATTATTCTTAATTCAATATTGTTTCAATAATTATTTTGTCCGGTTTAAATTAGTCGCAAATAAAATAATAAAATTACTCCTCCTATTATCAAATTGGAAATTGTTAACATTCATTTCAATTTACATTTTTATGATTATGAAACACATTTTCGAAAGCTATTAATATTTTTATGATCTAAATACGAACATGGTTTTATATATATTCATTTTGAAAAATATTTAACGAAAAGAAAATCAAAATCACCTGCACATTTGTATTTTACATTCACACTGAAAGACGACATCATTAACTTTCTCGAAAGGAAATGTAACCTCTTCCTCAAATAACACATTGAAATATGTTGAAGTCAAAAGGGTCACCATAAAAAGCTAAAGCCCCAAAGAGTAATTTCCGATGCTCCCAGCTACCACTGGTCATTTATCTCTCCAATTACTACTGTCCTGTATCTTCCAAACACGAATACTATAACTCTTGATTACAGGTACTACTGTCACAGAAACGACCGTCGTAAGCAGACAATAGAGCCAATAAATAAACGAACAATAACAGCGACGAAACGATCGGAAAGAAACGTAAAAGGGAAACCGGACACGGCGGTTTCCCGGAGCGCGCACGCGACAAGTCCACCGGATGCGAGGCGTGTTTCCGGGTGCGTCGACAGCCGCGTCCGTCGCAGGTAGTTTTTCTGCCCGTCAGCCGGCTCGCGGGCCTCTCCTGCCCGTCCACCCACCCGTTCGCACCCGAACCCGTCCGCCACTCGCCACCCCAACTGGCCCCTCACCCCGCCCAAACCCGCTCCTCAATCTGCTCACAACTCGACGCTCTGCTCCCCGCAACGTACCCTACAACTCACCTCTCAACTTGCTCTCTATCCCCACTCCCGTCACGCCTCCCGACACGCCTCCCGACACGCCTCCCGACACGCCTCCCGACACGCCTCCCGACACGCCTCCCGACACGCCTCCCGACACGCCTCCCGACACGCCTCCGACACGCCTCCCACACGCCCCCTCCCGACCGCCCACGACACGCCTCCCGACACGCTCTACCCACCAATCGCCAACCGACCAACCTAACGACCGACATGCCAACCGACCAACCACCCAACCGATCGCCCAACCTATCGCCCAACCAACCGTCCAACCAACCGTCCAACCAACCGTCCAACCAACCGTCCAACCAACCGCCAACCAACCGTCCAACCAACCGCCAACCAACCGTCCCCCCACCCCGACCAACCAACCGACCGACCAAACGACTGCCCAACCAACCGCGCAACCAACCCGCCTGCCAACCTGGCCGCAGAACCGGACCAGCCGACCCGCTCTTAATGCTCCAGCGGTCCCGCTGCTCTTTCGCCGGCCCGCTCTCAAATCCGCCCTATCGCTAGTCCGCCCGACCGTCCGCCAGTCAGCCTGCCCTAACGAAAGTCCGCCAGACAGCCCAACCGCCCCCGCCCCGTTCGCTCTCGCTGGGTTCCGGCGCGGCGGTGGCAACGGCGGACAACCTGATTTAATTTACGGCGCTAATTCTGAGTGATTTACTTGCGCACTTGATTACGAGCGCCGCCCGCCCCACAGTGTCCGCGCGCCCGTCCACCCCCACAGACGGTCGTCCGTCCGCTCGTCCAGCGCCCACCCCCTAACTCACCCGCCGAGCGGCGAGAGTCAGCAATTCTGCGAAGAGCAGGTCGCCGGCAGCCAGGAATCGAGCTTCGCGGTCGTGAGGTAAATTTGTGGGCGACGGTCGCTGCAGAGTTCAAATTTTGTGCTATGCTGGGGACCAATTATTGGATTTATCGTTAAATCCTTGTAAATGGAGGTGAGGTGCAGATTAAGAGTAGTATCACTGTTAGCTATGAGATGACAACTGAAAAAATATTTTTATTAACCAAAATCTCGAAAGATTTTATTGAAATAAATATTGATATTAATAACGATTGTGATAAGTTTCAATTTTTTTTAAAAATATATATATATATTATATATATATATATATATATATAAATAACATGCCTAATAATTTACTTTACGCTTTTAAAAAGTAAATTTGAACTGCACAGAATAAAGCATAACTAGTACAATAATGAACTACTTCATGAATTGTGAGAAAATTTGAGACAGATCAGTTAATTGAAGGTATTAAAATGTCAGAACCATAAAGGAAACTAGTTATTTCCTGTAATATGTGACTTATCAGAAGTGATATCGTCTCTGAAACACTTTCTCGCCCAGTAAAATCAAAGTTTCTCGTGACAACGTTTTCAATTTCCCAAAAAATTCAAATTGATCTAATGAGTACTCATTTGTCAGTTATTCTCATGAGATAAATAATCAATATAAAAAATTATAAAAATGTTCATTGCTGAGAAAGATAAAACAATACTGTAAACACGAAAGAGCCTTACATTTGAACTCAATCCTGTAACTGGAATATACGCTTCTGATGTCAGTGAAGACAAACGGACCATGAGCAAAGACTTCAACCGTCTTACCTACTTAATGGTTAGCTCACAAATCATCAGAAATAACAGACATCATGAATAGAGGCACGCGCCTCTCATTACAGCCCCGTTGGCAGTTTGTAGCGGCTGCGAGGGCGGCCGGCGGCTGGGCGAACGTGCGGCCGGGCGGGCGGGCGCGACACGGCGGCGGCGGCGGCGGCGGCGGCGGTTGCAGCTCGCCCGCTCGAGTGAAATACGAGCGATCGCGCCGAGAGGACGGGCGGGCGCCGCCACGGGAAGCCATTTGTCGTCGAGGCGGACGGCCGTCCGGCGCTCGCCCTGCCGTCCCCGGCCTCTGCGCCGCACTGCCCGAACTGCCCCCGTCCCCCCCCACGCCGCCGCCCTCACCGCGCCCCACCGCCCCCCTCCGCCGCCGCCCTCACCGTCGCCCCACCGCCCCCCACCGTCCCCACCGTCCTCACCGTCTTCACCGTCCCCACCGTCCCACACCGTCCCACACCGTCCCACACCGTCCCACACCGTCCCACACCGTCCCCACGTCCCCACCGTCCCCTCCACGTCCCCACTGTCCCCACCGTCCCCACCGTCCCCACGTCCCCACCGTCCCCACTGTCCCCACTGTCCCCACCGTCCCCACCGTCCCCACCGTCCACGTCCCCACCGTCCCCACCGTCCCCACTGTCCTCCCACCGTCCCCACCGTCCCCACCGTCCTCCGTCCCCCCGTCCCCACCGTCCCCACCGTCCCCACCGTCGCGCCACCCTCCGCTCATCGCGCTCGTCAGGCTCATTTTGCAAGTCTCATCACTCATCGTACTCGCCACACTCACCGCGCTCGTGACGCTCAACGCACTCGCCACGCTCATTACGCTCACCATACTGCCTATCAGAAACCCCTCGTTCATCACGTTCGCCACGCTCAAAGCGCTCAATATACTCATTTCGCTCGCTTCGCACATCACGCTCACCACGTTCATTACACCCGCCAAGTTATTCACGCTCACGAAATCCATCATGCTCATCGTGTTCGTTAAGCTCATTACCCGCACCACGCTCATATTGTACGTCACGTTTATCATGCTCACCAAGGTCATCACGCTCGTTATGCCGCTCAAGCTCGCTACGCCTACCACACTCATCGCGTTGGTCACGCTCTCCACGTACATCGCGCTTGCCACGCTCATCAGACTCGCCACACACATTACGGTTGTCACGCAGCGACGCTCGTCACAACAGCGACATCTGCCACCCCTGCCACAGATAACACGCTCGTCATGTTTCCTGCTCCCACCCGACCCTCCGACCAATACTCGCTCACGTTGGTCCAGTCATTCTCGTTTTTTTGGCTAAAAATGCCTCTGCCCCCCCCCCCCCCACACTCTGCCCCCACACTCGCCCCCACACTCTGCCCCCCCCCCCCACACTCTCCCCACACGCCCCACCTCTCCCCCCCCCACACTCTGCCCCACACGCTGCCCCACACCTCCTCCCACCCTCTCCACTCCCCCCCCCCCCTTCCTCTCTCTCTTTCCTCTGCCATCACCCGCCAGTGTCTCGCTTTTTCCCAAACTCCCACCACCCCTGCCACCTGCCTTTGCTGCTCCGAGTCCCACAGCGCACGTGCATTTGCGGACCTTCGCCGTCACGGCAGCCTCTGCCACTCGGCTTTCGGCCCGCCTCCGCCCTGGGGCACTGCCACTGTCAACTCCCCAGCCTCCCCTTCCTCCTTCAGAGACTTCCGGCCTCCCTGCCGGCGCGGAAACCGCCCCTGCTGGACCGGCTTTTTGCTGCCTACCCCTAATTTTACCTGAAGTTCCGGTCCCCCTGGCGGTGTCTGGCCGCAATTGCGGTCGCCCCGGTTGATCGTGTCGTCATCTCGTCTTTCGCCGCCCTCGTCCCGCCGCTCCGTGCTGCCTCCATCCCCTTCTAACCCCTATAAACCCCGCCTCATGCTTTTCCTTGCCTTGAGTCGCCTTCCAACTCCACTTTCGAACATCACGCTATTTCTAACAATAGTTAAAATACTTGTGCAGTTGTTTTCAAAATACAGATCAATGGATGAAGCATCATACTGAATGTCCAATACCGGTAAACAAACCTTTCTAAATAAATCGGAATGAATAAATCAGAACGCTTCTGCCGCATAAACAATTTACCAATGAATTTGTTACTAAATAAAAACAAAATGGCTTTTGTCATTTTCCTCCTAGATAGAAAATTACTTCTATTTGTTAAATATTTAATTTTGGAAAATTATGAAGATAAAATTATTCTTCTTGACAAACTAACTTTGTCGTTCGTATTCAGAAAATTAAATTTTCATTCTCATAAAGCGTAGAACATAATGTAACCTATCACCATGTCTCAAGACGATTTCCTCAGCTGTCTTTATTTGTTTAAACAAACGCTATCCGTTGTCATTTACAGGAGCTTCTGTATTTAAAATACCCATGGTGTTTTGGATCAATATAACATTAAAACATTGATAAAGAATGTGAATTTAACCGCTCTGGTTATCAACATTTCATATATAAGTTTCCTTTCAAGGAAACGACAAAAGGTTAAAGTAAGGTGCTAAATGAGAAATAAATTATATTTCAAGTTGCTAATATTGTCAGGAACGCCGTTCAAATCGAAATCTCGAGATTTAAAGTCTGTTGTGGAATAAGAATCGCTGTGCAATTACATTGATGGTCGTAGATTTACTTACAGTATTTCACTTATAACATTCTACATTTGGAGTTAACTTTATTGAATCTTCCTCAATAAAGTCGAAACATTTGCTCATGTTTGTTCGTTGTCGGTGCACAAGAAAAGACATCTCAAATCATTTAAATCCAACAAATGTAAATATGTTTAGAAATTAGTTTATTTCAACATTCCGATAGCTCAGAGTAAACAAAAACGGTCTTTGGCTAAGGAATAAACCGCACTGCTTAGGATAAAACAATTATCCTTCAATGAAAATATGTTGAAGTGTGGCAAATTTTTTGTGCACTGGCGATACTCTTAAACCGAACCTATACACACATGTACCAAAAGAAAAATGCCAACATTCAGAAAAAAAGCACTCTACCGCTGCCGCGTCTAGTGCTGGTGTGGAATCTCCAAACGTGTGACGGCCGTTCGGGATTTCTGACGGCGTTTGTAGAAGCGTTGGCGTGTGGCGGTCGCTTTGCGTCCAGCTTCGTTTGTGTTTTCGACAGAGTCAGAGCACTGCGTGTTTTGTTGTTGCTTTTTTGTAGAAAGTAATAAATCTCTCCGTAACATGTTATTGCGAGTCTCCTAGCGACCTGCGAACAGGGTCGGAACTGAAGTTTACAAGTGACATTTGAATGGAACCCAATATAATAAATTTAAAAAATGAAACTTTTTATTCGAATTATTTATTACAGTATTTAAATCACTCGTCTGATTCAGCTCGATCTCCAACGGAGATATGAACATTATTTTATATTATCGGAGAAATTCATTAATAATTCCTCTTTGAAATGTAGATTCACATTAAAAGTCACAATTTATTTTTAAATATAAAATGATTTATTCATGGTGAGTATGTGTAATTATCACTAAATACAATTTAATAATCTAATCATTAACACACTAACGACCTTGTCTCTTGGTATCCAGGCATGATTGTCGGTACGTAAAGATACATATTTAACTATTTATCGCAGATATGAACGTTCGAAGCTATTTATCGCGTCAAACAGCATATCACTAGAATCTTTATATACAGGTATAATACGCTAACGAAATATGGCGGATTCTTCCAGATTATTCGAAACCGTGGTCACATAATCGCATGAGTGTATGGGTGATGGTTAGGGAAATACGCAGTACGATGAGTGCATCAAAGAGATTTAAGACGAAAAATATAATTACCAAATTATGACAAATGTGGATCATCAGGTGCAATTCGAAAAACACTTTACACCGTAACACACTTTTTACAAATCCATAATTCGGAAATGATGCATCCTCGAACCTTGAAACCAGAAGCCCATAAGGGGCACAAGTTATTTTTGTTCTGTACCGTAATCTACAAAACGGTTTTACGCGGCGACATCGGTCAAGAGCGCGCGAAGACGGGTACTGCAATATAAGGTTTGAGACTGGTCATGACCGAAAGTACGTTTCGTATTGTTACCAATGAACATTGAATAAACTTACAAGTTTCTGTGAATAGAAAAGACGATTTTCATTTAGCCAATTCCAGCAAATGAGTAGCTAGAAATGTATATTTGCTTTTCAGATTCCTAGGTCACTCTGTACAGATGGCATACCGAATAATCGGCTATTAGTAGGCAATAGCGGTTATTTCTTATAAGACCCATCGACCCAGTTAGCCGGATATTAATTTAATGGAAATAGTAGTTGAAGATTAATTTTAATAATTGAATTAACGTAATCTTTTCCTGGCGCCCATATTCTTATATAAATTTGGAACGGATTACATTGAATTTATATTTAATAATGTTAGAAGGGCAGAGGAAATATTAAATTTAAAAATAAAATCAGACAGTTCGTTTCAATATGGAGGTAGCAAGGTACATGTCTGAAACATGAGGTGAATTTTCATGGTATCATATGGTGAACATGCGCGGGAACACGTGAACTTTCACGGGAACATGCAAAGAACGTCTGAGGGGAATATATCTGAGAGTAAATAAGGAAATATGGGCCAGGTGGAGCGGATAATATAATTAAGATTCAGTCGTTCTTTTGAACCCTACTCTGAAGCAGGGTGGTCGGAAGCGAATAGAAACTACAATTCTACGTAAAATTGTAGCGTTAAGAAGAACGTCATGGCGTGTCTGTAATGCTTTAATCCGCAATTCGAATTCTGGTCTGAAGTTAGGATACGTCATGACTATTTTCACTTTTAAGACAACGACTTATAAAGTGCGGAATGTTCGCATGGGTGCATCTAGAATAGATTACCTCTTAACGTGGAATACTACTGTAGATCGCGATGCGGAAGGATACTTTTGAGACGATACAATTCCCTCGTACTCATTCAATACTGAATTAGATTCTAAAATACTATTTATTTTAACTCTTAGAACACAATCTTTGCGCACTCATTTAAGCAATATTTTTGAAATTTGCATATTGTAAGGTGTACGACAATTAGAAGTACACTATCAAAACCATAGTGACGAAAGTGATAAGGACAAGGTCTTTTATGAAATGTCAAATCTTTATTTAGTCACAGTGTTCATTGGTTGGAATTATTAGAAGTTCCAAACGAAAACTGTTCACAACAAAGAAAAGGCGTTTATTACGTGTTTTATACAAAATGTATTTTCTGAGAAACCTTTGAAGAAAAAGTTAAAATGTTATCTGTTAGCACTGTCGAAATGGGGCATAACGAAGAAATAACAAAGAAATAAACATTCTCTTTCAAGCAAACAATTTTATTCACAGTAAAACAACAGGGTAAAATGTGAGTCAATATTTTTAAAATTGGCCATTGGAAAACATAATGAAATATTATGTGACCCATCATTTGCAAGAAACGAATGTATTAACAAAAGATCACATAAGTAACACAACTGTTGGATACATTTTAAATCTTTAAAAGTTTTTATATTACGTTCATTGTAAAAAAATATTCTTTACGAAGGTTAAATGTCTAGATATTAATTATTGAACAGCTTTTTTTATTTTTGTAATTCTTGGAAGGTGCTTCGTTTCCTTTAGGTAGACATTTATATCATATCAATTTTTGTTATGACCTCTTAAAAAAGTAAAAAATTCAAAATAAAAATTAATAACAAGAAATTTAACCTTCGTAAAGTATTTTTACAATGAACGTAATGTAAAAACTTTTGAAGATTTAAAATGTATCCAACAATTGTGTTACTTAATTGACCATTTATTATGGACAAACAATATCAAAAAATCATTGTAAAAATTGATATAATATACTAGTCTGCCTAAAAAACCAAAGGACCTTCCAGGAATTATAAAAATATATATTCTATGTTCACATAAACAATGGAAATGTTAGATAAGAATATCGCTACTGAAATATGGACAATAATTGTCTTCATTACAAATTTATTTCAAAGTGAACCAAACCTATGAAAGAAACTTGGGTCATTTGTAGTAAAAAATAATATAAGTATATGGTATTTTTTTCTAATTGTGTAATGTCATCTAAGAAGGCTAGCAAATAATAAGTTATAGTCCAAGTTACGCGTTACCCAAAACAAGTTGCGAGGAAATGAGATCTGAACGTGTTTGGGCAAGGAGGTCTCAGTGGAGCAACTGGAGGCCGCAGGAAGATCTCTGGAGGGTTGCGCGCCCAACCGCCCAATCCATTACCCCTCCTCTTCACACGCGCCCGCCCTTCGCTTGGCGGCAACCCCCCCAACCCCGCTCCCGACGGCCACGGCTACCACTGCAGCCTTGCGCCAACCCGTTTCTCCGTTTCCGCATTCACTGAACATTCATACCCGCAACGTCATCACTTTCTCCGTCTTTCGGGTTACTAGCTCCTATGTCCTGGTGTACTCGCGATTTTCCCCACATCCCTCGTGATTCGTCTTCCAACCTGCTGGCTTTTCTCATTCCCTAGCTGTCGTCATGCCCCTGATGTCTTCATTCCCCCATTTCCCCTATTCCTCGTACCCCCATTCCTCTGATTGATTTTTTCGTGTTTCCGGGCGCGTGAACGGCTTCGGTCATTAGTCCCGTTAGAGTAGTGCGTGTTTTTTCTCGGGAGATGGCGGTGATCTTCCCCCGCTGGATGCCGTGATCCGGCACCGACCTAACGTCGGCTAGTGGGGTTTCCCCTAACCAGGACTCTCCCACCAGCGGGGCACCACCCCAGCCGGGACAAACTCTAAGCTCTCGACCGGTCTCCTCGAATATGTGGTAGTGTAGTGCATGCTAGTATAAGTGTGTGTGTAAAGGGAGAGGATAGGACAAGGAAGAGGAAGGACAGATCGCGCGCGGTCCGTGGCCCTGCGGGGTACTGCTCCGGCATTCGCCTGGTGTTGATCGGGGAAACCACGGAAAACTACCGATCAGAGCAGCCGGCCTCTAGAATTCTCCTACAGACAGCGACTGAATGCGACGCTGCTGAAAAGCTAGAGTCGAAAATCCTGCCGCCGTCAGGACTCGAACTTAGGACCTCCCGGTCAGAGGCGCTGCAGTGACATCAATTGATGCACTGAGCTACCGTTACCGGGTATATTCCTCTGACTTACCTAATATCTCGCTCTCGCCATTTATCCACTCTCATTCCCCAATTCAACATCCTCCGACTGTCCCTATTTTTCCGCCTTGAACATCCCCACTGACTACCTTTCCCAGATTCCCTAGCTCTATTTCCAGGACTTCATCATCACCCGACTCTTTTCCTCCCTTCTCCGTTGTTCACCGACCCCAGTCTGTTGCCGTGCCCCCTTTGTCCCCCCTTCCCATTCCCCCTTTCCCAGCCCCCCCCCCTTCCTGTCCATTCTGCGCCTCTCTCCATATTCATCAACTCTCCATTCCCTCACCCACCTCGCTCGTCCCTATCCTCCGCCATCCCTTTCCTCGCTAACTTCCCCACTATCCATGCGAGTCTTGCCGCTCTCCCTACCGTCGCCATGCCTGTATCCTCACCCTCACCCCCAGTATCATGGCGGCCATCGGCTGCTCGCCAATCGCCAAGCACATCACCCACCCCAGCCGTTGGCCGGGCGGCCGCCCCGCTGCGTTGACGGATGGCCGCGTCCTCCAGTCGTCATAAGAACCTTCCCGGCGGAGCGCGCGCGAAACGACTCGGGGGAGCAGCAGGGCAACGGAGAGGGCGGGCCGGGGCGAAGCGGGGCGGGGCGAGCCGGGGGGCGTGGTGGAGCGGGGCGGGGCGGGGCGGGGCGAAGCGGGGCGGGGCGAGCCGGGGGGGGTGGAGGGGCGGGCGGGGCGAAGCGGAGCGGGGCGGGGGGGGCCGGGGGCGGGGAGGGGCGGGGCGGGGAGGGGCGTGGAGGGGCGAGGAGGGGCGTGGCGGGGAGGGGCGTGGCGGGGCGGGGCGGGGCGGAGCACGCGGGCGTGTGCAAAGTGTCGACTGCAAGCTGCCATCTCTCTGCCGACACACTCGTCGCGACACTGGAACGCAGACGTTTGTCCGTGTCGTGCCCGATTACAGCCGCGTGCTTGCGAAAGGAGGTTCCTCCTTCTTTGAGACTCTAGTGAATTATAGAGCTTCACAGTTCCTCACAGCTCCTCTTAAGACGACAGACCGCAAAGCTTTTCCAATTATCCGCGACTTTTCCTGCTGCATAAAAACATAAGGTGTCAAATGTATCATCTTCAAAACTTTGTAACTCACCTAGGATTGGGAATTGGGGATTAATCGATTGCCTGATTTTATGAATGCGAGTGCGGACTTAATAGGGAGGAAATGATCTGCATTCCTGGAATTTCTTTGTACGAAGTACCACTCCGACATTCATCTGGAATTGACTTAATTAAAAGAGAAACAACCGATCAGAGTCTGCCTGTTGATTCACAGATAACGAGAAGAATGCTGACCTACGTCCAGTATAAAGGTGTAGGGATGATTTTCGTTTTTAAAATTATGGTTCAATATACGAGAATTTACGAAATCTCCTGTGTAGGAATGTTATTTTTTATGACCATTCTCTAGTCATTCAGTCATATTTGATGGCGACAAATGATGGAACAATTACTTATTGACAGGCAGGGGACACAGAGTATCCCGAAGAAAACATGCTTTCACACCGTTTCTGTTAGTGCTCCAAAATCGGCTCGCTTCTAATATACCAGAAGAGAGTGAAAACGTTACTGCTGAGGGTTGAGAGAAGACTGCTGAGAAGACCAGAGCGTTGCTCTAGAGTCATGATGAATGACTGACGTCCGTCTGTTTATAAAGACTTCTATTCACTCGTACACTCTTCCTCTAAAATGTCTACCGCCTTAATTTTGCATAAAATTCCTATTACTTTATCGAGCTTTTATGCTCTCTGACCACAAAAATCGTATTATTGCTTGCTGCTCTTCTACGGCACTGAGTTACAAGCATCGCCGTTTTGTTTCGACTACCCTAGGCATCCCAGAGGTCATCGCATCTGGTGGCAAATATGGCAACACATTCTCCAAGGATTTACCTTATCTTCGTCATAGTTTCATGGTCTGGAGTGGTCGGTTCGTGAAATATTTTTGCTTTTACTTTCATATTTTGTACAAATTCGCAGTTTAAAGCAATGCCAACAGAATACCTCTTTTCGCTTTATTGAACTAGTCAAACGTACGCAATAGTGAGCATAGTCCCGGTGTTTGTTTCTTCTCGGAAGCTAAGGACGCAAGCGTTAGAACACGGGTTTCCATGGGAGACGGGAATTTCATGGGTATCACAACACATGGGTACAAATCTTGTACATTTTCCTTCGCAGGTGTTTCAACTGTCTGGAGACTTTTCTTGGTATAATATTGTGAATTTTCTATTAATTTTTGAATCATCTTCGTAGTTAACTGCAAACGATATCCGGAAAGTAAGATTAGATTATTACACTTATACAATTGCATATATTTAAATGAAATTTACAGGCAAAATAGTACAGGTGTTTAACCATTTTTTTATATAATCACCATTTACTTCATTATATTTTGTCAACCGCGGGATGACGTTTGTCATTCCTTCGTCATCGAAGTATGCCGCCAACTCCATAAGTCACTTCCCCACTTCGATGTTCACCTCTCCGTCATCAAGAGAGTATTTTCCAGCAGTTGCTTCCTAAGAGAACCGATGATAGTCGCTACGTGCGAGATGTGATAGGGGCGATTGAAAACATTCCAACCAAAAGTAGATAATTTTTGCCAAATGGACGTGTCACCTTTCGAATGTTCGCTTCTCATTAGTCAGATTTTGCAGCGACCTAATGTCTTCCCATAAGCAAACTATTTCGTAGTGAATTTTGACGGCGTTCATGCCCTTGATTGATTGATTTTTTCGTGTTTCCGCACACGTCAACTGCTTTGGTCATTAGTCCCGTTAGAGTAGCGCATTTTTTTTCTCGGGAGATGGCTGTGATCTTCCCCTGCTGGATGGCGAGATCCGGCGCCGACCTACCGTCGGCTAGTGGGATTCCCCCCTAACCAGGACTCTCCTACCAGCGGGGCACCGCCCCAGCCGGGACAAGCTCTAAGCTCTCGACCGGTGTCCTGGAATACGTGGTAGTGTAGTGAATGTTAGTGTAAGTGTGTGTGTAAGGGGAGAGGATAGGACAAGGAAGAGGAGTTGATGCACTGAGCTGTGCCCTTGGTTATTGATGCAGAGTAACACAGCACGCACTTAGCACTTGGCGGGGGACGGAATGAACGCGCTCATCTTTAACTAAACCACATTAGTCGAAGGGCTACTGACGTTCGTTATCACTTGTTCGCTTTAGCGAGCTTCCCTCTACTCAACTATCATACCAATTGCGAAAAATACATTTCCCGCGAGCTACGCGCTTTGTAACCCTACTTTCCAGATATCCCTCTAAAAAAGCCGAAATTTCTTTCCATCGTGGAGGCGCCTTGTGTCCAGTCCTCGCTGTATCTCAGGGCGTCTGCTAGTGCCCGGCGGGCATTTTATCTCGTGAGGCTTTTTGCAACTCCCCCATCCCTTGGCGCCCCAGCGGTGGCCGTTCTACCTCTGTCCTCTGCGGCGACGGGTGTCGTTTGTCCACGTACGAAGTCGTGAGTGTTACTCTCGCTGCTTACTACGCGAACTTTGTCCGCTGTCGTGGTCGCGAAGAGTTAATCTGGAGCGAGGACTCTGTGACATCGTGGCTTCGTTCAGAGCATGAGGAGAAATGGCAATTAAATTAGTTTCGTATTTGGAGTAAAGGTACCAGTAGCAGCTACTGGCTCGGAAATTCAAAAATAAGAATTCGAGACTTACAACTTACTATAAATTTGGAGAGAATTCAGCGTTTACCTTGTAGCTTGTCCCTTCGGTAAGTAAAATGCAAAAATAATCTTATTAATATTGACATGGCCATAATATAAAGAATTTATACTATTTTGGACGTTGTCTCAGGATGTTCAGGAAGTATAATCTTGGTAGACTGGCCATTAGTAAGACAAGTTCATGACCACAACAAAAAATCGGCCTTTTGTTAAGGCACCTCATTCAGAAAAGTGTCACTTCACTGCCTTGATAGGTGACCATATAATTCCATAACAGCGAACTATTCAAAAATGTGTTTCTCTTACACCTTAAACTTTAATTTTTGCAGTTACTATGCATTTTATATCATATAGTTGTATACACGTTGAATACACGTTATATGGTAGTAAAAAAACTGCGATACCTTCTTTTGGTAATAAAATGCTCACAATCTGCTTCTGGAATTGAATTGTGGGTTAGAAAATTAATATTTTACTGATTGTTATAGTTTTATAATAGTACTTAAATATTTTTGTAATGCCTTTAGATTTTACGTGATCCACCGTAACCTCATTAAAGCTAAACAAATTTGCCAAATATGTCTTATATTTTGAAACTCAAACTCTTTTCGATACCAAAATGTTGCCGTTGCTTTGTAATTGGGCATAACACGATCAAGGGAAATGACGGGTGGGGAAAGGCTGCCGGTTTATCAAAACAAGTTTCTTTCATTCAATAAGTACGTTGACATTATTGTCTTACGACGTCTTCTTTGCCACATAATTTTCCTCATAGTAAATTGAATTTAATCTATGATTGTTGATCCTGCAAGATAATGCGAAGACATACAGAATATTACGCCTTTCTGTCCGTATTTTACTTAAAATGCCGTTTCCTTAATAAAAATTTAATGAAATCAATATTCGGTCTTAGTTCTGCCCGCATTTGAAATTCAACGAGTTCACAGAATGTATTAAGGACATTCTGAATAATTTCCAAGTTTTATTTGTTTGGAATATGTTACAATTGTAAAAAAATGTTAACCATTTATGAACATTTGTGTAACTCAATATTGACTATTTTCGTAAGTAACTTGCAATACTTTTACTTTATGTAAGTTTTTACTTTACGTAATTTAACTTGCAATACATTTCGTAAGTAACTTGACATTCAGTAAGCAGTTGAAGGTAGTTCTTCCACCTACAGAATGAACAACATGGTTTATCATTGAGGAACCTTTCTTGGGTGTGAACGAACGTTTCATGAACTTATCTCAGATTTGAAAGAAACATGTAGTACAGGATCTTCATGAGTGAGTGGGTAAGTAAGTAAATGAGTGAGTGAGTGGGTGAGTCAATGAGTGGGTGAGTAGATGCGTAAGTAAGTGGGTGAGTAAGTGAGTGAGTAAGTGAGTGAGTAAGTGAGTGAGTGAGTGAGTGAGTGAGTGAGTGAAAGTGAGTATGAATGAGTGGGTGAGTAAGTGAATGAGTGAGGAGTAATGAATGAGTGAGTGAGTAAGTGAATGAGTGAGGAGTGGTAAGTGAATGAGTGAGCGAGTAAGTGAATGAGTGAGCGAGTAAGTGAATGAGTGAGACAGTGAGACAGAAAGTGAATGAGTGAGTGTGTAAACGAGTAAGTGAATGAGTGAGTAAGTCAGCGAGTGCGTAAATGAATGAGTGAGTGAGAGAGAGGCAGGTGAAGTACGAGGCGAGCGCCATCCCACTTTCCCCGTCGCGGAGCGCGGGCAGCGTCTCCGGGCGAGTGCGCGGCCGAGGCGGCGGCGCGGCGCCGGCGCCGGGTGCGGCTTGTGAATCTGTGTAGGCGGCCGCGAGGGTTGCCAAGTAGGCGGCACGGGAGGTTTTGGGGGGGCGGGGCGCCTGAGAAGAATCGATGCCCACGCAGCTGCCGGGGTCATCCATCGTGCGCTGACACGGGCTTAGGCCTCCAGGGCAGCAACCGCCCAAGCGCCCAGCCTCGGCCGCCCGCGCCGCCGCGCTCCTCGCACCTCGCGCTGCCCTCTTGTCCTTCCTCGCTCTTCTCTCTCTTCCTTCTCTCCTCTCTCATGGCTAGTCATCCCTCCGACTCTTCAGCTACCTCTCACCTCTCCCAGTCTTTCTCCACCCTTACCCCTCATTTAACTTTCCCTCTCTCTCTTCTCCTACTTACTCCGCGAGGATTACCACTCTTCCACATTCCTTTCTCTCCTCCCCCCCACTCCCCTTCCTCCCCTCTCGCCATTCTCTTCACTCTCGTTCCTTCCTTTCCTTTCTTCCCTCTCTTTATTCACACCCTTCTACCCTCCTCACTCTCCATTTCTCTTGATAAAATGTTGTACCCACATTTTAGTTCCCAGACTATCGTCCAACCCTCCGGATCGCGTCTCTTTCTCTCTTTTTCGTGCACAAACTTCCTTCCTGCCACACCCCTCTTTAAACCTTCATTCTCTCAACTCGCAGCTTCCATTTTTGCCCAGTTCTCAGCTCCGCGATTCCTTTCCTACAACGTTTCCAATTTGTTTGCCTTATTTTTTCACCTAGTGTGTCCGCACGTCTCCACACCAACCATTCTTCCAAGTGTGCTTCTATCTTCTTTTTCAAAAGTACCTGTCCCTTCTTGCCTTTACCATCTCTCCACTTCTACTTTCCTTCTTTAATTTTTTACCCACCTTCCCAAGTTGACTTACATTGCAGACTTTTAATTTCTTCATTCCTTCTCTCACACTCACGCACTCCCCAACAGCTCGCGCTCCTTATCACATCTAGTTAGACTTTCCCCAGTTGCAGTTTGATCCAAATTTCCACTCATCCTTCTCACTCACATGCCTCCTAATAATTCCAACTACAGGCTGTCACCACATTCCGTTGTCAAACTTAAACTCTTCTCTCCTATTTTCGATTTTCGGCTCGTTTGTCATTCTTTCTTTCAGACGACTTGCCTCTCTATTCAACATAAACACATAAACACAAATATAGTTCCCTAAACAATATACAATAACATGCCTCTTGTATATCACCGATATAACCTAACTTCATTTTAAAGGAACCACATAAACTATTGTTGAGAGGGGGAGGTTCGATTATTTATCAGTAAGTTATAATTTCCATACTATCAATTCTGTACATAGAGAACCTTACGGAAGCCTTAAAAGTTTATTCCATATAAGTAAGTAGCTTCAAGGCCCACTGTTGTTTTCTGCAACGTTGTTCAACGTACTGTTTGGGGTTTGGCATTAGTGGAATAAATATTTTTTTGCAAAAGTTAGTCATTGAATTTATTTGACACATTTTATAATTTAATACTTCACTGTATTAATTTCCTTATTTAGTTTAATTATACTGTTACATTAATTTAGATAGATTCGATTTATTTCATTTCCGATAACATGTCACAATTTCTTTCGCAGATAATTCATAACATAGATATATCACGAAATAATTAAGAGTAAAATAAATTGGTTATAGAAAAACATTATTATCCTTAGAAATAAATGATGAGCTCTTGAAAGAAGATCCACGTGTGAATGCGGAACCATCGACTAAGAACGGATGTGGAGAGTTACAAGGGAAAGAAAAATCGCGCGTGATTCTTCGCCCGTTGTTTAAGACTATCCTCGAGAATTAATGAGAGGAAAAAACTGAAAAGAGCAACCCGCCAGGTATATTTTCAATCAGCATACTCGGTTTTTTTGCACCAACTACGAAAGCGCCACATACATGTTCTAAAGGGGCGTGCGAATGGCGTCGGTTGTAAATACGTCTCCGCCTTATATTTCCTACAGATTATTCACTACAAGAACACTGGTATGGCGACACAGTTTAAATCAAGCCAAGTTTGCAAGACCCACTTCCAGATGTTAAAGTATCCTCCAGACTCTGCGAAGAGAAACGCTGCAGCTGCTTCCAAACATGACTCACATTGGTTTTAAAGCTGTAAATTGTTGTCAACAGAAACAATATCAGTCTGTACTCGGAAAACAAGAAGAAAATGGTATGATCACTTAGAATGGAGGAAGATAAGACTGGTGAAGGTTACAAAATATAAAAGACAGACAAGGTAGGAGAAATGTAAGGCAACCAAGAACAAGTCGGAAAGGCACTGTGTGTAATTTGGACAGTGTAAACATTGTAAAATGTGGATTTATGAAAGTGATTATGTGATATGAGTGGTGATTTAAAACAACTTTTCTTTGTAAAAAAAAACAATCTACATCCTAATGTAAAAGAAAGAAAGGAAGAGAAAGGAAGAAGACCTATATTAAATGAATCGAACAGTAGTAACGATCCTAACACTCCATTGATTTCATTTCATATTTGTATAACAATAATAATAAATGATAATAATAATAATAATAATAATTATTATTATTATCATTATTATTATTATCATTATTATTATTATCATTATCATTATTATTATTATTATTATTTCATTACAGTATATTCCCATCATTACTTTATGAAAGAGCCAAAAGATCAGAAAACGTTTAAGAAATTGTAAATTAAAGACATTCGAAGTCATTGCACTGCAGTAAAGTTTCTATAACAATTCTTTTGTTTATTTTTTTTGTTTAAAATTTTGTGCACCTGGTCTAGAAAAAAATACTCCGTGTATCCTACAGTTTGTTCAATGGAAGGGACACAGCGATGACACATAGCCAAGTTTGGAAGCCTCGCATAAAGGTGTATTTGGCCCTTTAGAGTGTGTTTAAGACCCATCCCAGACGGAGTACCAATCTAGAATCGCATCGTGTCCGAAGAATCAATTACGATTGATTCACTCATTGATTAGTGTTTCCGGGTGCGTCAACAGCTGCGGTAGTTAGTCTACTAAAGGATGTGCATGTTTGACTTGTATCACGGGAGGTGACCTTCCACCGTTGGATAGGATCCAGCCCTGTTTGGAGATCCAGCCTTGACATATCCGTCGGCTTGTGAAGTATTCTTCAGGTATCTCCAACCAGCGAGACTCCTGCCCGGCCGGGACAAGTTCTAAGCTCCCGAATAGTCTCTCGACATATGTTGTAGTGCAGTGCATATAAGTGTGTGTGTGAGGGAGTGAGTGAGAGAGAGAGAGGAGAGAGAGAGAGACAAAGTAAGGGGTGTGGATAGGACAAGGAAGAGGAAAGAAAGATCGCACGAGGCCCTTTGCCGGTTTGTTAGAGGCTCCGGCATTCGCCTGGTGGTGACCGGAGAGACCATGGTAAATTACCGATCGGAGCAGTCGATCGCTAGAATTCTCCTCCAGACACCGACTGAATTCGACAGGACTCGAACCCTAGGACCTCCCGGTCAGAGTCACTGTAGTCACATCAATTGACGTCCTGGGTCCCCTAAGCCAGTATCAATTACAAACTCATAATCGCATACGATAACGCACTCGATGTGTACAGACGTCCAGACAGCACCAAAACTCTCGCCTTTGCAAACTCGTTGAGGTCGCTGCCCCATTTCCTTTCACACTCGTCGGCGCATGGATGATCTTTCGGAAGTCCATGTTTGGGAGCCGCAAAACCGATAGGCGCCCTCCGGGAGGACTTGGGCGCTTGTTGCACGGCCGCGCGCCAAATCTCCTCGCCTTCCGCGGCGGCGCGAGGAGAAATCTTGGCGCCCGCCTACCCCTCCCCTCTCCCCCCTCAGGGATGCCGCCTCCACCGCCGCAGCCACGGAGCCTTTTCGCCCGGTTCTGCTGCACTTGCAAAAAGTGTTAAACAAAGAAAACGGAAAGCATTGTTATGGACGCTTTACGGTAGTGTAACGAGTTCTGAATTGTTTCGATTATGGTTACTTGAAAGTTTTCTGATCTTTTGGCTCTTTCATAAAGTAATAAGGATACTTGTAATAATACTAAAGTAATAAGGATACTTGTAGTAATAAGGATACTTGTAATAATAATAATAATAATAATAATAATAATAATAATAATAATAATAATAATAATAATAATAAATTGGGTAATATTAATGTAAGAAGACATGTGCCCAAGCCGAATTATTTAAAACGATCAATGGAGTCCCAGGATCGGTACCAGTGCTTTTATCATGAAATATAGCCTCGTCTCTCAAGTGTAAATAGCAGTTGACAAAATATAAGCGTTTAATGCATTAGAGTAAATAAATAAGAAGTGGTAATAAAGATATTTTAATATAATGAAATTCCAATGACTAAAACAGCTGGTATCATTTTTTTCTAATTATTCAACATCTCAAGAATTTCTGATTTAGATAACTCTAGATATTTTAATAGCATATAGAACACAATAACCAACTGTGATTCTGATAACAAGAACAATGTATATTTAATATTCTGGTAATACAAAGATAATTAAGGTTTGATAACTGACTAAAAAAGCCATAAGAAAATGGATTATTTGTAGTTGGCCTTCAAGAAAACCACTGGGAGGCTCTTTACACGCCTCTATTACAACTACAAACACTTTGTGTGTGAATGTCGCCGACAATCATGCACCTGAAACGCTTCCGATACCCCAACTCTGACGCCTCCTTCATCTTCAGTGCCTCGTCTTCCCATATCATCAGTATCTCCTTGGAATACCCCGATTCCGCGCCATGGCCTGACTCCCCCGTCTCCTCAGTTGCGTACAACGTCACACTCACCACCTCCGTTTCCTCTGCCTCGAATCTAGTGATTCGTGGGGTTTTCCTCTCCCGATGCAGTCACGCCCCCATGACTCTCCCATGACGCCTTAAACTTTTGAGCCACCTCCAAAGGAATTTCAAATCAGACACCACCACCACCCCGCCACCGTTTTCCCTGCCGCCGTCAGGAGGTGTATCACTTTCTTCACTACGATAATCTTCGTTTCCTCTGTCACAGTCAGCAATTTTATCAAGACTGTCGCTTTCAAGAACTATTGATTATTATTTCCCCCATTTCTTTCTCGGCCTCGGGAGAAGTTGTCACACCTCCAAAGGATCAAGGGCCTATCACTTCCATCTACTCCGTTTCATCGGCAGCCTCCAGAAGATGCGACACCTCTAATATCTCACCTGAAATATCCAATCTATTCTATCTCATTCGTTTCCTTCTTCGTTACCGTCACTTCAGTGGCCTTCAGCACACATTACCTTCTCCTCTGTTTCCTCGCTCTTCTGCAAGTTTTGTCTACTCCGTCGCCGCGAACTATTCACAATCGTCTCCCCCAATTCCTGGGCTTCTCGCAGTTTCGTTTACTCTGCTTCGTCCAGTAACTGTTCATTATCTTGGATTTCTCGGTTCCTTGAGCAGTTTTGTCAAAACCGACGCCAAGAAATATTCTCTATCATCTCTCATCTTTCCTTGGGCACATCTAGAACTAGCGTTCCCTGCGTTTCCTGCAGAGGTCCTTCACCTCCTTCTCCTCCACTTCCTCGGCAGCATAAAGAATAGCGTCTCCCAGTTGTCTACAAAACCCCCTCACTAGCGTCCCTGCCTGCTGAAGCCCTTCACCTCCTTCTCTCCGCCTCCTCGGCCGCCTCCGTCAGCTGCGGCGCGCCGGCGCGGGAGCGATGGATGGGAAGCCGCCGTCCGCAGCAGAAATCTCTGAGCGGCGCTGCGAAGCGCTGAGGCGGCTGCGCGGAGGGCGGGGGCGGGGCGAGGGGGGAGGGACCCTTTACGAGCGGCTGCAGTCCGCGTCGTGGGCGTGGCGGGGGGGGCGAGGGTGAAGACCGGGGCGAGGGGGGAAGCAGACCGCAGCCACTGAGCGGTTCATGACTCAGCTCGCGACTATGCGGAGTGAGTCCAGCGGCTGAGATGTTTACGCACTGCGCGCGGACTTTCACTGTTCACCACTCATTCTGCCTCGGAGTGTCCGCGGCCGTGTCTTTCGGGACGCTGCTTCCGCCTGGCCCTCGCTTCTTTCTCAGTTCAATAGTCGTACTCCTCTATCCACTCTTTCCCTACCCTCTCCTTATCTCCCTCCACCCTCTCCTTATCTCTCTCCACCCTCTCCTTATCTCTCTCCACCCTCTCCTTATCTCTCTCCACCCTCTCCTTATCTCTCTCCACCCTCTCCTTATCTCTCTCCACCCTCTCCTTATCTCTCTCCACCCTCCCCTTATCTCTCTCCACCCTCACCTTATCTCTCTCCACCCTCTCCTTATCTCTCTCCATCATCCCCTTATCTCTCTCCACCCAGTTCTCCTCCTCGCTTCTCCTTTTCTCTATTTTTTCCCTTCTTGCCATACCTTTCATCAAACTCTCGGTTGTTGCTACTTCTCCATTCACATCCCGTTCCCAAGTTACCGCATCAACTTCCTTCCCTCTTCTTTTTCCTATCGTCGTCCTTACAATATTCTGACCTCGCCATTGTAGAGGAATGAAAGTATATAGAAAGATACCCACAGAATTGGCAAATTTTAGAGAAATATAGAATAGATAGAGATAGTAATATATGTATAGTACGTGACAGAGATAGTTGTACATGCTTTCGTACTTGTACCACATGTGGCTTCATATTGCTTCAACCACCTTCAACTTTCCTACTCATGTGCCTTATATTCACACCTCTTCGTCCTGCTTAAATGCGCTCATCTTTATTTCTTGACGTACTCTCCCACCTTTCTTCTTTAATGCTCCTTTTAACCTTCCATCCACGTAACCTGAAGCGAGTGTCTTCTTATATTTCGAAGTACTCGGAATGTTTGTTTTGAAATTTATAACACTGTACTTTTCTTTCTTCTTTTCTCTCTTCTCGTCTAGAAACACCATGTCAAAAATACCATATTTCTATTGGTGGTCAGAATTTATTACAAATAATTTTAATTTCTTATCAAATTACAGAAATCGTCGCCATTTTAGGAATGTCAGTCGTAGTATATTCATTTGTTGATACACTCATTTGAAAATGATTCAATGCTTGATTTAGCTTTTTGACATATTTATGCCGTGATTATTGTTGAAATGTTATTAAGTGGCACTATAAAAAATATTCCTTAACAGTTTTCTCAATATCTTTCAGATTGTTACATGAAACACCATCTGAATAATCAAGAAAATAAAATACATTAAATTGTTTTTTTTTCCTTGCAATACACGTTTGAAAATATATTAATGCAATAAAAACAAAATTTGTTAATAATATAATTTTAAGATTAGGTCAAGCATTATATCCAGATCATACAATTTCCAGCTCCAGAAAAGCATTCTATTATGTTATTTCAACGAAAATGAAAGTGAAGAGGCTATATTTTTACCAATACAATAAAAATAGATTTTCATTTTACTTTTGGGTAGAAAGCTTTTCTAATTTTCTATCTTGCCATAATGCACCAATCGTATTTAAAAGACATTGCAGAGTGTGTGTTCCAACATAGGATTGCACAGCAACGAATGGTGCGAACGTTACCTACCCTGCGCCACCGCAGGTCATAGAAAGTAATTACTCATCTGCAAAAAGCGCAGTTAAGTACCAATTCAACGATGACAGCGAGGGAGAGGGAGAGAGCGAGCGAGGGAGAAAAGGCGGAGGCAGAGCCGGAGGGTGAAGGCGGGGCTAACAGGGATGATGGAGATGATGGCGTAGGCTTCCGCGTCCAGTCATTGTCATGAGCTGTCCGGGTGACATGTGGAACGCTTATTGGTCCTCTTCAGGGAAGCGTGCTGCACTAGAGCCCTGAAGAAGACCAAGATATATTGGTCGAAACGTCGGTACCTCAACCTTTGAACACGGACAGCCCAGATCATGATGGAGTTAATGAATAGCAAGAATGCAGCCAAGACGTAGCGGGGTCGTAGCAGTAACCAGGCGGGTACGTGGCAGAGGCGTGGGGGAAGTGATAGGGATGTGGCGGGGATGTGAACGGGGCGTGGCAAGGGCTTGCGGGGCCAGGCGGGAACGTAGGGGAAACGTGGGGCAGAGGACAGTGGACAGAGCGTGGATGTGGACAGAGCGTGATTATTTTGTTTCCGGGCGCGTCAACTGGTGCGGTCATTATTTCTGTAAGTGCAGTGCATGTTTTTTCACTGGTGTTGTGGTAATCGTCCCCGACTGGGTACGATCCGGCGCCGATCTACATGTTGGCGTGCGTTTTTTCCAAGCCAGGTAACAACAAAAAGCCGGGCACCGCCCCAGCTGGGACAAGCTCTAAGGTCCCGATATAGATGCTAGTAGAGTGCAGGTAAGTACGGGTAATAGTTAAGGACAGAACAATGAAGAAAATGGAAAGACTGCCCGCGGTCCGTGGCGCGTTTGTTAAAGTACTGCTCCAGCATTCGCCTGGTGTTGATCGGCGAAACTACGGAAAACTAGCGTTCAGAACCGCTAGAATTCTCCTCGGGACAAAGGCTGAAATCGGCAAAGCTGTCTAGCTAGTGTCGAATATCCTGCCACCATCGGGACTTGAACCTATATCTTTCCGGTCCGAGGCACTTCAGTGGCATTAGTTCATGCCCCGGACCACCTCGGCCGGTGGCAGAGGAGACAGTACCAGGGGAGGAGCAAGGGAGAAGCAGACGGGAAACAGTGGCGGAGCGAAAGCAGACCGTGGACAGATCGGACTACAGCGTGAGCCCGCAGGGGCGAAACGGGGGGGGAAAAGCGGAAATGAGACAGGAGGAATGGGAGAGGTGGAGAGGAGCAGGAAGAAGCAGGGGAGGAGCGAAAGAGGAGGGGGGGGAGCAAGGGAGGGCGGGGAGGGCAAGAGGGGAGGGAGAGGAGGAGGGGACGGGAGGAGCGAGTAAAGGGGGGGGGGGAAAGCAAGGAAAGCAAGGGATAAAAGTAAGGGAGAAGCAGGTGAGAAGAGGAGGGGAGGGAGGCGGACCGAGTGCGGATCGGAGTATAGCGTGAACCCCAAGGGACGGAGCGTGGGCATCGAGAGTGGGGTGGAGCGGGGGAGGAGTGGAGAGAGGCGGAGAAGAGTGGAGGGGAGCGGGGGAAGAACGGGTAGTGGAGAGGCGAGAGGGGGGGGGGGGAGGAGAGAGGGAGGAGCGAGTTGGGGCGAGGGAGGAGCGGGAAGGATCGAGAGAGGAGCGGAGAGGTGCGGAGAGGATCGAGGGAGGAGCGAGGAGGATCGAGGGAGGAGCGGGGAGGATTGATGGGGGAGCGGGGAAAGGGAGGTGGAGGGGAAGGGGGGGGGGAACCGCAGGGGGCGCAGCGGGGGCATCAAGAGCGGGGAAGAGGGGGAGCGGGGACGTGGCTTGAGCGGGGGCGGTCGAGTACAGCGCGTCGGCATCAGCGGGCGCGGGCGTGAGCCCGGGGGGCGGGGCAAATTGCTCTCTTGCCACGGCGGCTCCGCGGGCCCCGCGACAAATTGGAAGCGCTCGCGAAATAAATACACGACATAATGAAGTGGATTTGCGGGGGCGGCCGGGCCGCGCCCCGCGCCGCGCCGAGTGGCTTCCGCGCGCCGCCTGGGGGGCGAGCACAAGGGCCATTGACAGACGCAGGAGGGCGATAGTGCGTAGCGCCGCTAGTGAAGAGGACCGGTGCACCGGCACCGATGCTTCAACTAATGCTGTGTTGTTCTGGAGTCGGGAATAAAACTGATTTTGTGCTTTCTTTGTGTCTCTTTAATTTTTTGCGGGTCGAAGCACGTAAATTTGTTGTTTAGCATTGTTCGCACTGTAATCGGTATTTGTTTGCCTGTCGTTAATTCCATTAGTTGCAGTGGGTTATTAGTTGAGAATACATTCATGGAAATTAAGCTTTGTTTTGGTTAACTCAGTAGAAGTAAGATATGATTTCAAATTAAAATAGAAATGGGGTGGCCATTATTATTTCGATGTTGTCGTAGTATTTTGAGAACAATTTTCTTTTAAGTCTTTCTTGGAATTTTTTAAAATTTTTATGTTAGTATATACGTTTATGGAAGTTGATATGAAATGTAATGTCGATATATAAAGGTCGGGTTTTGTGGCACAAATCACTAATTTGAAGTATTAACCTTTGTACTTCCTAGAGAAAGGGGGAGTTTCAGAAACCCATCGATGTTTGTTTTTATAGGCTTCTCTGTTAAATCTATGTATAATGCAGTTTAAAAAATTGCTATGTTATGAAAATACATTGTTTGACATAACAATGTTAATTAAAAATGTTTGTCAAAATGCTTGTTATCAAAATGTGTGTCAATAAATACGATTATTAATGTATGATGAATGATGATGATTCAATGAAATCATTGAATAAGAAATCATATTCAGTGCGAGAAATCGAATAACATTTTTTGTTTTAATAAATGCGAGTAAATATTATTTGTTACATCAATTTATTAATTTCTCAAAAGCGTCACAAAATTAAAGTTCCCTCTTTGAGTGTGTTCATGGGATCATGTATACCTGGGCATTGTTACGGTTAAATACATAAAACCTTTTTCTAAAAATTTCCATATAATTTAAGATGAGGACAGTTATTCCCAGCTCGAAATCATCACAGGAAGAAGTACAGAAGGTTAAGGAAAATAACCTTGAGACAAAGTATTACCATCATTATTACAATCAAATCAAGATATTCACTGTATTTAACAAACTGTGGGAGTTTTTATGTCCCGTAACTATGAAATATATTTAATTAGTTAACGTACTTTATATCTAATAACTTTATTTAACCCTTTTATGTCGACTACATTAATTCTAGTCAATTGTATGATAAATAGTAATGCAAGGTATGGTCTTTATTAGAATTAATTTCCATTTGAATGATTTGCAGCTTTTGATTGTTTAACCATATCCTAACTTAAACATCAAAGCTTTCAATTGTCACTAAATATGCCGCGTACAAACCGTACTTATGCTGTGTCATAAACTCCTATGGCAATAAGAATTTAACCTTCAGGTACATATATTGATCTTTACCTTTCCTTGGATGTCAAGCGTTTTCATGTAACTTATTTTTCAGTTAAACAGAATTTTTTCATGACTTGCGCTTCAACACCTAAATAAACTTCTTGTTTCAACATTATACTTATATCATCTATGAGCTTCATAAACTGGATTTTCTAATAACTACACAGAAATAATGGCCGATTAACTCGTTCGTTAAAAATATCTCTTCCTATATCCCGTTAGCCAATTGGTTTGCTGTTTCTGACCGCTGTAATTGTCGGAGCGCGCCATTTAAGAACATGTCAACCGTAATGTTGAGAGTGGCGGCGCCTGTTGAGCGCGCGGCGGTGTGGGTGAGGCTGACAGGCATCGCAGCGGCCTAACGGACAGGGCGACACAGCGCAGTGGCTGTGCGGCCGGCGCGGCGCCTCTGGGGAGCGCGAGGTTGGGCAGCGGTTGCGAATATGAACGACCCCACCGGCGGCGGCGTGTTCGCTCTGCTTCCAGCCCCGCGGCCCCCGGCCCGCCCCCGCACCGCCCCCGGGTCGCCGCTGGCCCCGTCCACGGGCACCGCCAACTAGCACCGCCCCCTAGCACCGTCCCCGAGCCCGCCGCACTGCCCCCTGGCTTGGCCGCGCCCCAGTCCCGCTCCCCAGCCCCGCTCCCCACAGCCCCGCACCACAGCCCCGCTCCACAACCCCGCCCACCGACCTTGCCCACCGGCCCTCTCCCAGTACCATCCCTGTCCCCTCACCTGACCTCGCCCCCACAGCCCCGCCCACGGCCCACCAGTCCCCCGGCCCCCCTCCCCCCCCCCCCCCCTCCCAGCCTCGCCCCCAGCCGCATCCCCTAGCCCCGCCTCTCAGCCCCGCCCTCGACCACCGGCTTCGTCCCCCGGCCCCGGCAGCCCTTCCCCGCTGCCCCCCCCCCCCATCCACTCCCCAGCTACGCCACAGCACTTCACCGGCCTCGCCGCCGGTGTCCGCTCCGAAGGGTATAACAGCTTTAACCGCATTATTATATAACTGCCCTGTGGAGTTGATTTCAACCAATCGCTCCTGATGGACAACATTAGTTTTGCGATAGTTTGCATGTGATCATTTTGCGGTTGGCGACCGGTTTTGTGACGGCACGAGGGGTAGCCCGTTGGAGATGGGGATGAAAATAATGCAGATGATAATGATGATGAGGAAAATGAGAATATGAATGTGAGTGATGGTAATGGAAAGGCTGTTAATGACAAAGCAGATAAGATTGAGAATCAGGATGGAAATGAGATAGAAAATGTAAGGGACGAGTGTGATATTGGGGAAGAGATAGCGGTGACAGTGGGTGTGTCAGAGACAGTCAAATATCTACGCCAGTGAAAGAGACCCAGCGGTTGTATTTGATAAGTGCCCTCGGAGATAATTACTAAACCACTTGAATTTCATAGCATCTTTGTTCTGATTTAATTTTTGCCGTTTGTTTTCTCACGTAATATTGTGACATACCAATATGGGGGCATTTTATTTACAGAATATTTGTCGTAAATGGGCGAAATGGTTAGGGCAAATAATAAGCAATATGGCGCCTTAGTAACGACGTCGTGGTTGTTGTCAGGATAAAAAAACATTCATCTAACCGTGGAGGCGACTGATTATTAAAACGGAAGTTTGGGCATTTGGTCGAAATGAAAGAAAGACGAGGCATTATGGGTTTCAAAAGTGAGGAAAAAATGCATGCGGTCGCATGTCGTGACGGTGAGCAGTTCGCTCGTGAATAGATTAATTTGTGCATCTTGGGACTTTGAAATATTTTCGTGGGTAGAGCAAGAATCGGACTTGAGGGACATATTCGGACTCGGGACTTGAGGGAATATTTTCGTAGCAGAACCAGAAGTGAACTTGTGATACTTCTAAGAACGTGTCGAGTTCCGAATATTTTTCCAGTGCATCAAAGTAAGACTTGGAGTTTTTCGCGAGTGAACTCTTAATCATTCTTGAACTGATAAATGTATGCGGTTCACAAACAATACGGGACTTTGCCTATTTTCTTGCTATAAGCGGAAGATAGAACTAAAAGATTTGTTTTGCGGTGTAATCATAAAAGCACTGGATAATCATACGGTGAGTACGGCATCAGACATAATATAGTGGAGCTGGAACAAATATTTGAGTGGTGCGAAGCGCTGAATCGGTGGTGTTCGTTTTTAAAGAAGAGCAGGAATTCGTGGTAATTGAACTGCTGGCCTTCGAAGCTTCAAAAAGGAAGAGAAGGCGTTTCTTCGAGGAACCACCAATCAAGAGCACGCGAAGACCAGAATCGCCGTATAAGGTTCGAACCAAGATATGACTAAGAAGTTTTCAATGTAAATTTTTCACATTTTTATTTGCTATATTGATAGAAATAAACATTAAGTTTTTCTTGAAAGAAAGATAAAATGATTTTCATTGGCCAATTCAAGCTAATAAGTAGCTAGATCAAATCTCTGTTTTCAGATTCCTCGCCATTCTGTATAGATGGCAGATCGGGTAATCGGCTATTAATAGATAATAGCGATTATTTCTGACGTGACCCATCGACCCAGCTAGCGGGATAATATTCAGTTTTTATCAGAGTAATAATAGTTAAAATATTATTGTAACTTTTCCTGGCGCCCATGTCATTCGAAATTTGGAAACGGGTTACGACGAATCGCCCAATAATTGTAGCAGTTAGGGGTATGTTTCAATATATTTACAAAATAATTACTTTTCCGGGCATTTTTGTTATAGCTTTACATCACAGATTCAAGAGTGCATCAATGTCAATAGTTTAGATGCGCGCCACCAGGGGATGACGTCTGAGATCTACTACTGATTTCATCAATGTCCAGAATTATTACGAAATTCATTGGGGGTTGAATAAGGTTATGTAATGTCCCTATGTGAACGTTGGTGATTTGTTAGTTTGGATCGTATGTGGGACATTTGAAAGGAACCGTAACTAAAGTGGTAAATAATGTCAATACATTCATTATCTCAGTCCGTGTTATATACAAAGTAGTAAGAAAACATTGTGAGTTTAAAATGTGTTTAAATATTGAATAATATATAAAACTCCACAAAAACATACGTGATTTATAGTATATAATATGCGTATTTTTTATGGAAAAGTGAGGGAGGTAGACCAAAAATTTCCAAATGGAGATCAAGAGAAGACAGTGCTATCGGGGTGTGGCAGGGCAGGGCACGGCTTGGCAGGAAGGAGTAGGGGCGGAGAAGGGATACAATGGAAGAGAGAGAGACAGACCCCGCCTCTGGGTATTAAAAGATGTAATTATTCTTCCTGTCTAATAATTTACTGTAATAAATGCCCGAGTAACGCCGGGTACTTCAGCTAGTGTGGTATAGATCCGATTTGATTATATAGGACTTGTAAAGTGGGTGTTGTTTTTTATTACGATGCTTATCCGTCGAGAATTTATTTTAAAAACGTGCTACTTTAAAAAAAATTTAAGGAAAATTTTTAAAAAAAAAAGTAAATAATCGAGAAAGTATTTCTTGAAATGTGCTAACAATTAAATCAATATATTCAGAAACGTTTTGGAATAGAGTATTTGTTTACAGAGCATTTCAAAACTGACTTAATTGAATGGCAAAAGCTGATAACCTACACCTGAGTTGTTTCTACCAATTTTGAAAGCATTTTTCAATAAAGTATACGTGACCACTGTTAGATCCTTCATTCGTACTTTTACAACGTTATGTTGGACAAAATGAAGTTGTATGGATGTTAATGCGTGGGATATGTGTAAAAGACATAGGTTGAGTTTCATTCGTGATGACGTTAAAAGAATCGGACTACCCTTGATTTGGATCTATATAATCTTGACCTTGAACGATATAGTCTGGACCGGTAAATCCTTGACATAGATCCGTAAAGCTTCGACATGTAACGGTATACACTTCACTTGGGTTGTGACTGCCTTGTCATGGATAGTGAAAGCCTTGGCGTAGATCATGGTTTCCTTGTGATGGATTCATGTAGGTTTTCCATGGATCGGGGTAACCTGACATGGATCGATGTATTCATGACATAGAACGAAGTAACCTTGACATGGGTCGTTATGGTCTTGAGATGCATGAAATGGACTTTCAAAGGTTAACATAAACTTCACATAAATCGGAATTCCCTTGAAATCGAAATAGTCTTGTCCTGTATCAAGGCACAAAGAACAGAATGAGCCAGAATGAAGAAAAATGATCCATAACAGAGGAATTGGAACGTAATGAATAATGGTATATCGGATATAACGAGGTGTAGCAGTTTGAAGCGACGTGGGTACGACAAAATCTCCCCATCCACGTGGATGGGGATGTGGTCGCAGTGTTCGCAGTGACACGGACAGCCAAAAAACTCAAATCTACGCGCTACCACGTGCGTCCAAAGCCTTCCACCGGCCTGTATTTATGTGTCGTCGGATGAGCAGTATGTACTTGTCCTGGGGGGGGGGGTATAGCCTTGACGTGGATCGGTAGACAGGACATAGATCGTGATAGACTTGACACTCATTGTGCAAGCCTTTTACAAAGATGGCATAAACTTGACACAAATCGGTATACCCTTGACATTGGAATAGACTTGACCTGGTTGAGGGTAAAAGTAACAGGATGGATCAGTATAAAGAGAAATGCATAATAAAAGGTCCCTGAACGAAATGAATAGTGGTAGATCGGCACACAACGAGGTGGAGCAGTTTGGGGCGACGTGGGTACAGCAACGCGTCCCCACCCACATGACTGGGGTTGCCTTGACATGGATCGTGGTTGCTTGACATGAATCATGGTAGCCTTGCTTGGATCGTATTAGCCCTGATGTGGATCGTGGCAGCCTTGACACATAAATGATAGATTTGACATAGATGGCATAAACCTGTCACAAATCGGAACACCCTTGATATCGGAACAGACTTGACTTGGATGAAGGTAAAATCAACACAATGAATCAGTATGAACAGAAATGCATAATAAAAGCTCCCTGAACGAAATGAATAATGGTAGATCGGTACACAAAGGGGTGAAGCACAAAGGGGGGAGCGACGTGGGTACGGCAACACGTCCCCACCCACGTGGTCGCGGCGTTCGCGCTGTCACGGCCAGCCATAAAACCCGCATCGACGCACGACCGCGGGCGTCCATAGCCGCCCGCCGTCCTGTATTTACGAGTGTGTCCTATAGTGCTATATACACTTGTCATGGAGCGGTAGACTTGACATGGATCGTGGTAAACTTGACACTGAAAATTCAAGCCTTGACACGGATCGTGGTTGCATTGATTTGGATCGTCGTAGCCTTGACATGGATCGCGGTAGCCTTGATATATATATGATAAATTTGACATTGATGACATAAACTTGACACAAATCGGTACACCCTTGACATCGGAGTAGACTTGACCTGGATGAAGCTAGAAACAACAGAATGGATCAGTATGAAGAGTAATGCGTAATAAAAGGTCTCTAAACGAAATGAATAGTGGTAGACCGGCACACAACGAGGCGGAGCAGTTTGGGGCGACGTGGGTACAGCAACGCGTCCCCACCCACACGTGTGGGGTTGGGGGCGCGGTCGCGGCGTTCGCGCTGTCACGGCCAGCCATAAAACCCGCATCGACGCGCGACCGCGGGCGTCCATAGCCGCCCGCCGTCCTGTATTTATGTGCAGTCTGGGATTTGGAGGCGCGCGACCGCCTGGTGACGGCTCACCGCTCTGGTGCCGTGCGGCCGAAGGGGCCGCGTCCAACGTTAATTTGGTGCTTCTGCTCTGCGGGCCGGAACGATCGCCCGGAGAGCCGGCGAGCCACGGGTGTCACTCGCTCTGATATTTTTATGAGGCCGGATACACCGATGTTGATATGTGCCACTCGCTTTCTGATGGAGGTAGAAACAAATGCCATTAGTGATCGTTGGAAGTGTGATATCATTCGGGGAGAATGTTGCCGAGATGGACTCTGTTTAAATACCGTGCATTCCCGGATACTATATTCAATTTGGGTAGTTAAAATGATATTTACATTTAAGTCAGAAATTTCAAATAATTTAACATTTACGGAATCCAATTTCATCATAATCGTAATTGGAGAAAGGCATTGTTTTTCATATTACAATTGCAACAACGGCCACATTTCTGTATACATGTATACATTGTCTTCAAGCATACACAAATCGATATAATTTACTTTCAACATTACCCCCTGCCTTGATACAGTTCGAAAACATATTTAGGAACAGTTGGATACAAGTTGCTATATATATATATATATATATATATATATATATATATATATATATATACACACACATACATACATAATCACCTCAGAATATAATTCGATGTGGAAAGATGACAGTTTTGTAATAGACATGAGCAGGGACACATTTTCATGACTTAAAACTTCAAGAAAGATCAATAAATTGCTCTTAAAATATTTTTAAAATGCCTTAAAAGCAAAGAAAAATGACGTAAAAATTTGATCAAATCCAGGTCAAATAAACAACTCAAGCTCTTGGATATGTTAGTGATGTAATTAAGGGTTCCTTTCATTCATGTTAACCCAGTTTGGAATCTTTTGATTTGGACTGGAACAGGAAATCTCTGTCTTTAGTTACCGTAAAATCCGGCGAACCGACAATGGTGCTGATAGGCGTTACAGTAACCTTAGAGTACATACTGACAACGTCGGTAACAATTTCTAAACAATGAAATCGAATAAGCTACTCAGGAATTCTGTGAAGAACATTTGTTACATCTCGCAAATATTGTTTCGAGCAAGTACCATTAAATCGATATTAAAATCTATAAAATCTGCGATAAATGCTTTAAAACTTAACAATATGGGTAAAAATTGACTTATTGGTCGAAATCGACGAAAAATGCAAAAAAACTATGTGATATAAAAATGTTTAATTTCCGTTTGTCATAACATGAAAAGAATGTCTATACCAAAATGCATTGTTCTAGAATGAAAAGAAAAAAAATATTTCATCAAAATCCGCCTCTAAGCAATGAGAAATCAAGGACACAAAACCCTATAAGTGTGCTACTGCCAGATAGGTAATTAACTCGCCGAAGGCCCGTATCAGTCATATTTACGATGATAAAAGTATAAATTCGCATATTATGACATAAGGGGACCAGCAGGCGTACATGCCATCCGCCACACTCGCTACGCTGCAGCACAGGTTTCTATCGTGCATAACTCGGATACACAGGGTCCTGAGACCTTAAACCATGTTTTCACCTCCCTAATAGGCCAAATTGTTTCTTATCTCTGCAATCAATATTTGTAAACTAAAATATCTTTGAACGTTCTATTACATCATAGGAGCAAACCAGAATGTTGCTATTCGCAATATTAAAAGAATGATTTAAAAGTGTGGTGTATTAATATGGAACCAATTATAATACAAATATTATGCCATATGCATATTTCAGTACTAAAAAACACTTTCGCGATCTCATCGTTTTCTTCATAGCTTCGTCTGTCACCGATTTCCAGGTACGGTCATAGAACAAGGAACGGAATAGACAAGGAAACACTCAAAATCCATCGGTCAAAAAGAACCTCAAAAAAGGTTCACACTGGAGTTCTCGCAATGCAGTATGTAACGTCACTACACGTGTATCTGATGTCTCGTTGGTTGGTAGGTTGTTAGTGATTCCGGACCCGTCAACTACTGAGGTCATTTATCCCGTTAATTTAGGGAGGTGGCGGTGATCTTCCCCCGCTAGATGGTGAGATCCGGCGCCGTCATACAGTCAGCTAGCGGGTTTCCCCCGACCAAGTACCTCCCACCAGCGGGGCCCGGCCCCAGCCGCGACAAGTGCTAAGCACCCAACCGGTTTCCCGGCATCTGTGTTGGTGCAGTTCATGTCAGTGTAAATGTGTGTAGGGGTTGAGGATAGGAAAGGAAGAGGAAGGAAAGATCGCGCGCAGCTCATGGCCTTTTGTTAGTACACTGCTCTTGCATTCGGATGGTGATGATCTGAGAAACCACGGAAAACTTCCGATCAGAGCAGGCGGCATCTAGAATTCTCCTCCAGACAGCGAATGAAATTCGATCTAGCTGATAAGCTAGTGTCGAAAATCATGCAACTGTCTGGTACCGAACCTAGGACCTCCCGGTCAGAGGTACTGCAGTGACATCAGTTGATGCCCTGAGCCACCTCTCCCGGTCCTCATGTCTCGTCCGAACGTGATATCCGACCTACAAACAGGCTTGCTGGGAGTTTCCTTCTTCAGGCATCTCTCCCATTGGGGCACGCACCAATTGGTCTGATTTGTCTCCCGTTGTGTGATAATAGTGACTATCTATCTATGACAAACTAAGAGTTTGTGTGTAGATATTGTGTATTAAGTTTGTATGTATGTATGCAAATAAAGAGAGAGGAGAGAACTTACGAGAAAGGAAATGGATTGATTGATTTATTCATGTTTCCAGGCGCTTCAAATGCTCTGGTCCTTAGTCCCGTTAGTGTAGTGCATGCTTTTTTTCTCGGGAGATGGCGGTGATCTTCCCCCGCTGAATGGCGAGATCCGGCACCGACCTACCGTCGGCTAGTGGGGTTTCCCCCTAACCAGGACTCTCCCATCAGCGAGGCACCGCCTCAGTCGGGACAAGCTCCCGACCGATCTCCCGGAATATGTGGTAGTGTAGTGCATGTTAGTGTCAGTGTGTGTGCAAGGGGAGAGGATAAGACAAGGCATGGGAAGGGCAGATCGCGCGCGGTCCGTAGCCCGTTTGATAGGGTACTGCTCTGGCATTCGCCTGGTGTTGATCGGAGAAACCACGGAAAACTACCGATCAGAGCAGCCGGCCGAGAGAATTCTCCTCCAGACAGCGACTGAATTTGACCTAGCTGAAAAGCTAGCGTCGAAAATCCTGCTGCCGTCAGGACTCGAACCTAGGACCTCCCGGTCAGAGGCGCTGCAGTGACATCAGTTGACGCACTGACGAGAAAGGAAAGATCGTGCGCGGACCATTACGGACCGAGACACGTTTGTTATGTCACCGTTCCGGTATTCGTCTGTTAATTGCCGGAGAAATCGCAGAAATTCAGAGCAGCCGGTCGGGGTTGAGGTTGAAATGAACCCTCTTATCTAGCGTCTGTCGAAAATCCGCCCCTGTCAGGACTTCAACCCTAACCTTGTGGTTTATGACGCTACAGACTGAACGGATATTATCACTAAGCTATCGGAGACATTTCGGGCACGTGATATCAAAATACAAGAAGACTGTACAATCTTATGTTATTCTTCAGATTTGGGATATCGCAGTACCTCAGAACTGCTTCGGTATAAATTTAGTACAGCAAATTGCATTTAGAATTCAAGCGAATAACATTTAGCACACAATCACGAACGCCAGCATTAATTCTTTCAGTAGCTGGACTATAGTATGTCGAAAATTTCCATATACTCTAGATCTAAAGATTCAATTTTATTTTTTCGAAAATTTAAGATATCGGTGAATCCATTGTACTGGATACCAAGATAATTCAGAACGTGAATTACATTTAAAAAGGATTTCACAATTCAAGAAATTTCAGTTGTTTACATTTCGAGGCACTTCTCGACAACTGAATCCATTACAAGTTGCATGACATGATATTTTTAGAAATCTAATTCGGAACCCATTCAATCTGTTCCTGTTCCAGCAATATTCCGATAAAATATAGTGATGCTAAAACAGCATGTACATTTTCTCCTGTATTATCACGCAAACTTAATCGAAAAGTACTCAAATTTTCGAAAAATTGTACCTTATTTCAAAATCTATCTTTAAGGATCGGATGTTATTGAAGGAAAAAATCTCTATCTTCAATATTTTAGTTGTAAGAAGACTCCGAACAAATTTTGAACTTTCGCAATTTTCGAAAAATCAATGTTTTCAACGAATATGAGACCTACATCATTCTTTTAAACGTCCTTCACTCTATCCAACAACAAAAATTTAATAAAAAAACCTCTGAAACCATTTTATTGAAAATTTTGAACATGCCCCGGGGGCATCATGTAAAGCACCCCCGAAAATATCGGTTTCAAATTCAAAGAGCCGCGACATCAGTCAGATCGATTGAGAAATATCAATTTTCGAGAAAATCGGCTAGACGGTTTAGCTGCTAGCGTCGTTCACAGACGGACGGACAGAGACGGACGGACAGAGACGGACGGACAGAGACGGACGGACAGAGACGGACGGACAGAGACGGACGGACAGAGACGGACGGACAGAGACGGACGGACAGAGACGGACGGACAGAGACGGACGGACAGAGACGGACGGACAGAGACGGACGGACAGAGACGGACGGACAGAGACGGACGGACAGAGACGGACGGATTTTTGTCGCCATTCGATTTTACGCTATAAAGGACCCAAACATGGATTCTGGCTACACCACGTGATAGAGATTTTGTCTAAATTTAACAACTGGATTTATCCACTTTTTCGTTACCAGAGCCCTGCAATAAGAGTTTTCTGCCAAACATTTTTGCGTTTTTTCGCGCAGCATTACATAACTTTCTCTCCACTCGGTAGCGAGAAACAAAAATATCAGTTTCGATTTCTTTATGAACATTGAAGTAACACATTTTCTCCACCATAAGCTCCCTCGTGTATAAGTGTTTAAGACCTCTTAGTTTTTTTTCGATGGAAATTGCGGTATTTTATTTTGCTTATTGAATCCTTCTTCTCTGACACTGCGAAGGAAAGAACTTTGCATTAACTTCGCAGTTGAGTTTGGCGACCACATTAAGAGGTATGAGCATCATTTGTTTTTCATTGCAGTAATATTGTTTCAAAACAAATTCCCTGCAACACTAATTTTCAACAGATCTAAGAAAATTGCAGGGAGGATGTCGGAAGTAAAAAAAAGTTTTTTTCTAACTTTATTTCAGAAATTAAAAAAAGAAAAATAATTTCGTTTCATTTCGAGATACTTGCGTATGAGTCCCGACTTTTGACGACATATTTTTAATGGGAGCTTATATTCCAGAAAATACGCTACTTAACCATTCACGTTACTGCTTCAATATGATGCCTTGCTGGAACTTTTTTTTAACATTCATATTCAAGATATGGTGAGCAAACTGTTCTGCAACCCAGGAAGATTCCTCTAAGAAGAGCGTTTACGTTCAGACGGGAGGGTGGAAACTGTTGCGATTCCATCAATTGATGTATTTTGAAACTAACGATTTCACGTTTTCTATTACGGGATATAACGGTTTCGCGTTTCGCTATTGAAACAGGATAACGGTTACCGTTTCATTTTCGGTTTGATTTCTTGCGAGTACTTTTTCTTTTACCTTTCGGATTCGGGATACGGAGTTGGGGTACTGCAGCCCTGCAGGATTCCCGCCACGAATTGCATTAGAGTCCAGGCGAGAGGCGGCAGGGGGCGGAGGCTTCGGTGCAATCCCGCCGCCTCGCCAGCCACCCTTCGACCAGGGTCCGAGCCGCATCATAGAATTTCAAATCCTCCGCTCGCTCCGAGACCGACCGCAGCGCCCTCCCGAAGGAAATCAATCGCGAGCAAAAACCGCCAGATTTCCATGTGCACCTGGACACCGATTAGCAACTCTCCGCATCGCTTCTCGCGTTGGAGATCCGTCTTATGAACCGAGTAATGGGTACATCGTTCTGTTGATCTTGACCTCGAATTAAATGTAATGTAGAAAATGTTGAGGGTAGGTCAATAAAAGTCATTGCATAAATATCATTGCACATTGTATACCAATATTGTTGGAGGTTGGTAATAACTATAACAACTAAATACAACTTATCAACTATCTCAAAAACAAGATTTTTTTGGATAAATTATTATTTAATAGAATAAATAATAATAATAATAATAATAATAATAATAATAATAATAATACAACTACATAAAAATAAATATGGCAATATACACACCCAAGTAAACAGCATTACAGTTGGCAATGTCGAATAGACCCCGCTGATTCCGTCCACGGGAGCAACAACCAAACATACAAAATGACATTAATTTAACACATGTTGCCTCACATATTCGTAATTGCAGGTAATTAGTTGTTATCTTTGCCCTATTGCATAGCAAATTATAGTTGAAATATTCTAAGTTTTCGTATGTAATAACACATCATGTACAAGTGCACTACTTGTATATTATTCTTGTATTCTAGTACATATTTATAGCCCTGAAGCAGGCCAAATAAATGGCCGAAACGTTGGCATTGTAAAAAACAATTTTACTTTCATAAACCTACCCTCAAGATTTTCTACATTTTATTGTGAAAGGTATAGCGGTTGCCACAAAACCCATATATCCATTTCTGAAATTTATTTCGTGGTTGATGGAAAACAATTTTTAAAAAATGCAACAAGTCAGTATTTGAACTCAGTGCTTGAAGATGAATCTTCTCCAAGTTCTTAAATCTGGCCTTAGGTTTCTTTCCGATTCGCTAAGTCCTGAATTCTATTGTCTACACACTGCAGTTGTCCTGGTGCAAATCGTCAATCATAAAAACGTGTAATAAGTTTTAGCGTCAAATCCACTCTTTACTCTCTCGTTATTCGTTGTAGTAGTTGCTTATATATGCCCGTTATAAACATAATATTACTGAAACGAGATTGACCAAGGCATTTGAACATTTAATGCTTCACTTATATTCTTTATAGTTTTTTTTTTTATATTATTTATTTAAGGTCGCCTTAGAAACGTCTAGGTCATTGGCGACCACAGTTACAATAATACAGTAGTTACAAATATACAAATATACATTAGTTGCACAATTTCGTGGGATACACACATGGAGCCTTAATATTAATATTGTACATGGGACAATGTATAATCACTATCTAAATACTATTTATGAGATTAAATTTGGTGAGGAGTTCTATAATTTTCATGAGGCCGGAATACAGGGAAATATATGGCCGTAGTATTACACTGTAGTTGCCTGGGACGTATCCGTATCAGAATCCAATGCACTTTCAAGTTTTTTGATTATTCTGGAACATCTGTTTTTAATACCTTTTTTAGGAAGGGTGGAATAAATATCCCGTAACATTGAAATTATAGGTGGAATATCTGGAGAGAAGTCTTTAGCAATTTCTGCAATGTTCTGGGAACCTTTAGATTTGTCAAAGAAGCTTAACAATTCATTCATCGATAACGGGTATTTAATTGGGCTCTTTTCAATCTTTTCTTTGGTCACTGACCATTGAATGTCTTCTTTACTATCTGAGGTGGTTTTTATTTTTTTTGGGGGAACACTATTTTGTTTCACAGGGGGGTCTTCTAAGTCTAAAGATATCTCCGAATCAGAGAGGATAGTCTTTTCCGTAACGAGATCTCTTGACACATTAGCGGGAAGAGGCGTCGCTTGGGAACTACTAGTTGAGAGTGGCCTTTAGTTCTTGATTTTACCGTGTTTTCCTTTGGCTTCTTTGTCTTGGATTCCGAGACTGAAGTTGTAGGGAATGCCGGTAAAGGATCTGGTTGTGAAACATTTGGGAGATCAGGGAATTCGTTCTCGTTAATGACAGGAGCGGGACCGGGGGCAGGAAAAACGGAAAGGTCGCCGTCTGATAAGGGAAAGGTTGTTACCTTCGGGCTGATAGCTGCTTGCGGCAGGGTGAGTTGCCATTTGGGCAGTTCTTAGCAAAATGACCTTGCAGCTTGCATTGAAAGCAGGTAGGGATATCAGATGAGATGTATATCCAATGCGGTAAACCATCCAATGTTACTTGGAAAGACTCCGGGAGTAGTTCTTCATGTTCCGGTGCTATGTAGGTTTGTCTTCTGAAACTCATGATATGGTTTAAGTTTGGGTTAGAGAAACCTGCACGAATAAAAGACATTGGTGCCACAGTTTTAACGCCAAATTCTAATAACTTATCTTCTAGTAGATTGTTAGGGATACTCGGGCAAACATTGGAAAGAATTATTCTTTTGTTGCGTGAAATTAGCGGTCTTATAGTAAATTCATGGTCAGATACAATTATTGATTTAACTTTGGATACTAGATCGTCAGCAACTTCTTTGGTGGACAAATAAACACACAGCCTGTTATTAGAGATCTTTGATGCAAACCGAATATGAGAAGGATTAGTTTTTCCTGCAAGGGCTTCAATGAAGTCAACTGTCGGTGCATAATTTGCAGAGTCAATCACAATTGCATTTTCTTTCTTAGGAAACAGGGAACTATTACAAGCTTGAACATAACTCTTACTTGACACAATACTTGGTTGTTGATTGGGATGGAGGACTTCCATGATGGTTACGATGTTGTTGCTCGGATGCCAAGCAGCAACACGATGGTCAGAAACATACGCACTTTGAGCTTCTCGGTGCGTGGAAATGAAGAGAACACTCACTAAAACACTGAACTTCACAAATCTAGGAAAACTCGTCACCCGAATTTGCACACAGTTAAGGAACAACTATTAACCACAAAAACAAAAAAAACTATAACAGCTTTCATTCTTGACGCTTATCTAGAACGACCACGGTCATAGCGCGCGATGGAAGCACAGCGGAGCAGCGAACGTCCGCACCCCGCCGAGTCTCAACGTCGACCATTCTTTATAGTTGTTTATAAAAGTTATTTACGTAAGGAAGTGAGTGTAATTTGAAACATTTTATGGAAATTTCTAGAAAATACTATTCTTGGAATTAGCACAACAAAGAATGCACTGTTCTTGAAATTATTCACTCTATGCAAGAAATCAGCCCTATTGATGTACGTATTCCCAGTTTACAGGATGGTACTTATTATTTGAGTTACAAGTGTTGCTTTTCTTTGTAGTGCACATTCTGCAAAGTGCAACTTTTCAATCAATGAACAGTCAACGAACTGATTGATTTGCGTTTCCGAGCGTCTCATCTACTAAGGTGAATAGTCCCGTTGTGTAGTTAATTTTTTGTCACCAGAGGTGGCAGTGATCTTCTCCCGCTGGAGGGCGAGATCCGGCGCCGACGCATCCGACCGCTTGTGGATTTTACGCATCCAGGTATCTCCCACCAACGAGCCAGCACCCCAAACATGACAAGCTCCAAGCTCCCGACAGGTCTCCCGACATGTGTGCTAGTGTAGTGCATATATGTGTAAGTGTGTGTGTGTGTGAAAGGAGAGGATACAACACGGAAGAGGGAGGAAAGACTGCACGCGTCCGTGGCTCGGTTTCGATTCCCAGTCTGATCAAAAATGAAGCTGCAGATTTTGTAACGCAAATCCTCTCAGTTTGAATAGCTGGGTGAAGAAAAAAACTGCGGCAGGGCAAATAAGGTAGGTGCGGTGAAGCGAATACGTCATGCTCATCAGAAGTTTCCTTGGCACGGATAATAGATAAAAACAGCCCAGGACTAGTAACTCCGCTAGCTGGAAAAAGACGGATTAATGTGACTCTAAATGCCAAAAACACACATACAATTCTATGTATATTTTCTTTTCTGACAGATTAATTGATTGATTAGTTACTCCGGACACGTCAATTACTATGGTCATTAGTCTCGTAAGTGCAGTGCATATTTTTCATCGGGAGATGATAGCACGGAAAACTACCGATCAGTGCAGCCGACCGCTAGAATTCCCCTGCAAACAGCGACTGAATTCGACCTACTTCACAAGCTAGGGTCGAAAATCCTGCCGTCGCCGGGACTCGAACCTAGGACCTCCCAGTCAGAGACACTGCAGTAACATCACTTGCACTGGCACAGAGCCACCACTCCCGGTCTTTGCTGACAGTAGAGTGGGACAGAAAAAAGAGGAACTTCATTTTATGAGATCAAGGGATATGGTTTCTTAATTCTAGGAAATCGTGCGGATGTTTATTCTTTAGGAGTGGTGGTAACATTTGCCAGTAAAAGATCGCATGCGCAGTTGTGCGACAGGCCCCGCGTGGGAAGAAGCCAGGATGGAGGAGAGGGCCGGAACCTTTCCAGAAACCCGGAGGAGCGCCGAGCCGCGCCGCGGCGGAGCCGAAGCAGGACCGGGTTGGGGCAGGACGCAGCGAGACGCATGTGCGACCTCCTGGTTCCCAGACGTCGCGACTCCGCGTCGTCGCCGCCGTCGTCGTCGTCGCGCGCATGCGCGGGGCCGGATTTGCGCATCCGCCGCGCCATCTGCGCGCGTGAAATGATGCGCCTGCGCGCGCAGCGGTTCCGGCCGACAACTGCGCAGCGCGGGGCGCAGTTCCGGAAGGCGCCATGCCTGACTCCGTTGTAAGTGTTTCAGGGTGTCGATTGATGTCACTGCAACGCCTCTGACCGGTCATATGGTTCGAGTCTTTACTGTTGCTGGATTTTCTGCACTAGCTACATAGCTAGGTCGAGTTCAACCGTTGTCTGGAGGAGAATTCTATCGGTCGGCTGCTCTGATCGGTAGTATTCCATGGTTTCTCCGATCAACACCAGGCGAATGCCGAAGTATTACCCTAACAAACGGGCCACGGACCGCGCGCGATCTTTATTTCCCCTTCCTTGTCCTGTCCTCACCCCTTGCGCGCACACACACACACACACACACGTACTTATACTAACATGCGCTACACTACTACACATGTCGGGAGACCGGTCGGTGCTTAGAGCTTGCCCTGGAAGGAACAGTGTCCCGCTGGTGGGAGATACCTGGTTAGAGACATCCCCGTTAAACCGACGGTAGGTCGGCACCGGATCTCGCCATCCAGAGTGGGAAGATCACGGCCACCTCACGAGGGGAAAACATGCAGTACACTTACGTAACGTGCCCGGAATCACTGACAATCAATCAATCAATCAATAACTAAACGCTCAGTAAATGTATGTGATTGAGGAACTGGTGCTAAGGGAATTGATCATGCGGAAATATGTAAAGGTACAGTGCCTACGTGTTGTTCGGGTTGTGCGTCTTCATTGGGAATGATCCCAGTTCGTTCATTTCTGCCAGAGGTTCGATCTTTTATAGCAGCTGTAAGATGGTGGTTCAAAACCGAATAGAATAGGTAGCTAACAAGTACTGAACAACAAAGTCTGAACCATTCTGAAGCACGACTAGATTTACATTCTTCTCAATTTTTTCTTTCCCTCAATTGAAATGTGACTGATAATGTTAAAAGAAAGTAAAACTTATTATAATATGAACATTGTCGGAGTATATCTCGATGAGTTTTTTGTTTGAGGGTTTCTGTAAATGAGGTCATTTACCCTTGAAAATGTTTGAGATTTCAAGAAACTTCGTTAGAGATAATTTAAAGCATTTGTTCACATAATTATAAAGAAAACTTGTAAAGAAAATGGCACAATAAATGGCACAAGAAAATATATGCCATTCTGTAGTGCCACTAGTTGAATCCATGATTTATATCAACATATTTTCTATTTTTCATCAAATTTATCCACACACTGATAATGTACCTATTCATCACATTCTTATTTTCTCTCCCTAAATCGGTACGGATTATAGAAGTTCTAGTGTATTCATTTCTTTTAACGAGTTTTAGGAATACGAGAGCGATGTTAGAGAATTGTTGAATTTCTATTAATACATTTTCTATTAGAAACCCTTTGCAGGTATCAGGGCAGATCTCTAAATTCATCAGGCCGTATATTGGGCGAGGTGTAATCGGGAAGCATACGTAAGTATAAAACAATTAGAATTAATTCAAAAATAGTACATTATGAAACGATGATGTAATGATGGGTATTAATACACGAGTATGACATTACAATATCAGCGAGGAAAGAGCGAGTGTCGGAAACTTCACACGGGTGCATTAATATCCATTTCATCGAGTTTCATACGGTACTTTTTCCAGAACGTATGGTAACTTTCGTAAGTTAAACTTTACAATGAATCGTTTCGTGGCAGTTGATATGTAGGATTCAGCCAAGGCAACTTAACCCTACCCCCGCATGCTGCCGCAGGTTGATGTGGTTACCAGTCCGTCTGTCACAGAATACAAAAGTTGCGGCAATAATTCAGAGGCCACCATTTTCGCTATTTCTCTTATTTCTGGAGATGCTAACGTTTGATTCACAAGATATTTTAAACTAAAGAATTGGCCGATTGTTTAAGGGGTAACCACACAGCAGCAAATCATATAACAAAACAACTTGCGTTCTGATCTTAACGTCACTCAAAAGTTCCCTCTATCACTATCACTGCACTAGTGAAACAGGATTAAAGTGAAATTGCAATTTATTTTAAATAATATTCCGCGTAAAAATTACTAATACAAGAAATTAAAACATAATACAATATTAAATGCAATTTTTAATGTATACAATTGAATGAAACATTTACTAGAACGATTCTCAATGATGAATTAAATGTAAGTACTTGGTTTGTAAATTTCTCTGTGACTGGTGAAGAATCTGTGTCATAATGAAATCTATATCGTAATGTGTATCATTATGCAAGGAGTTGCAGCCATCAAATGACTAAATTATACAATGGGAGTAGAAAAAATTATTTACTATTATATGTTGTTAATATTGCAACATAAACCTCATAAACAAAGTATATAGTAATGAGATGTGTTTGCTAACGCCATGTAGTTATACAAAAGCCTGACTCTTACTCAGAACAAAAGCAGATTCCATCTGAGACTTACAAAATTACTGAGCTATTCAATTATCGAACAAAAATAAAAACTAGCTCTTATTAAAAAAACAAACATGAATGAAGTAATAATTTCATAAGAGAGCGTATTATTAACAATACAATAGAAATTCTCAGGATTTGCTGTTCATGTGAGTTGAGGAAAACATCGCGTTGCACAGTAATTTAAAAATCTCCTTGCATTGTGCCTTCGCACGCAATACTCTCTCCCCCTCCTGCCAACCCTTTCTTTACGACGATCCACGAGTTCCGCGCTCGCTGCGCTACCTAGCCGCAAGTATTCAAAACCATACACGTAGTTTCTGCTTTCGCCGACAGAACGCAGCACAATTCACCGTGCGCGTCCGCCGGTGCCGGTCGCCCGCTCGTTTCGACCGGTCGCTGACTGCCGGCTGTGCTTCGCCCGCGACGGACAGCAATTTTTCTCCTCTCGTCCCCCTCCCTCTTCCCCGAAGCCTTCGCGCTCGCGTCAGCGACGTCCCCCTGCACTCCGGGCATTAATTTGCTCCCGAGCATCTGTTTGTGTATCTTTAATTAGACGTCGCCCGGCGACGTGGTGGTAGTTTTTTAGCGGGTAAACGCCGGGGAAAAAATTCTTGGTGCGGACAAGTGCTATGCAAGAGTAGCTTCTGTCTGGCAATAAAGGCTATGGGATCGTCTCTTGAGACATCGTTAACAGTACATCTACTGCCGCAATTTGTTACCGTCATCATTTTAAGTTCTCCTTCTTTCGTTCGAAGTTCTTGTCAGGTCTCGGAATCTACGAGCTTAGAGTTGGAGAGATGAGATAAGCGAATGACTGGTGCTTCGATGTACGAAACGTATATTCATAAAATATAAATGAAAAAATATCTTGTAACTCCAGCATTCCGAATGCGAGAACACTTCCGCTCTTGGGGGTATGTGGAGTCGACAGGCCATTTTTAAACTTCCTTTATATCTCTCGTCTTGGCCCACATATTCTTGTGATGAAAGCAACTGATATTTGTGTTATGTGTTGCCTTTATATGACGTTCCTTTTGCCACTCAAGGGCAAATCGAAGAGTTTCCTTGTCAAGAAAAGAAGTTAATCGGCTAAGTAACCTAAAATATGAAGCGAAATTAGATATCGGAGATGTTCCGCTTGATAAGCACAGCATTATTCATTAATCTTGAGGTGGGATCGAATTACAGATAGCGATCTTTCTCTTCGTTCCTGGGTGAAGGGACGAGTCAAATCCTGTGTCATCAATCATTTATTTGTGTACAGTTGAATTACGTGATCGATAGGACGTAAAGTATCCCCACCTCTTGTCTAGAACACATCAGTTGATGTAACGAGTACAATATCGATTAGCCTTATATCTCAAGGAAAGTTTGAGGGGATATTTGGAAGATTCCATTGGTTGATCGGTCGTCTATTCATGAAGGGACTAGATCTAATTTTATAACATTGGTCATGTTTTTTGTACGCATATAAAGGTCTACATCTACACTGCTCAACACACTCAGAACAATGGGTTGGTAAAAATATTTTGCTCTCTCTACACACGTTGTTCATGACAAGTAAATTAGAAATCTGAAGACAAATTGCATAATTTTTCGGCTTTCTGATCAACGAAGAGCCCGGAATTCACAATATACAATGCCACATTACCACTGTCTACGTTTATAAACGGAATAATGATATTTTTTGGGGAGGGATTCAGCTCATGGCGCGAATAAAAATATGTTATATATTATTGAAACGTGTAAATCAATTCTGAAACATTAGTTCCGTTTTGAGAAAAAAGCACGTGCACTAGAAGAGATAGATATTTAAGGAAGTAAGTTTCGACATACTTCTAGAACATGACATGTAAGACCGTCAGGTACATTCCTTGATTTTCTCCGAACAGAAATTATGTTCAGTTATCCTTTTAAACATCTTAAAATTTTTAACGATCTTGTAAATGGATCATTTTCTCGACATCACCACCAGGAAGAACTCCAGAAAGGCCCGTGTTGTAATTTGGCAACCCGCCATATGAGATCAGCCTTCGAAGTGGATCAAATGAAAGGATGAATTTGAAGAGTAATGTTCACCATTAAAATATATCCCGTTACGGAAATGTCCTGCCATTTACGATTCAGTTGAACTGCCGGTTGATTTCACTCAAGTTATTTGATATTTATTGATTAATTTTCAGAAAAGAAGCGACTACATATTGGTGAAATAGTGAGGGGAAGGGAATGTAGGCTCTATGAGATGAAATGCAAAGTCTAGGAACACAAATTACAATAATTTGGGGGTTTTGAGTGAGGAAACATGTGAGAAAGGTGGAATATTCTGGATAAGATGTGGTGGATATAAGAAGATAGAGGTGATAGGATAAACATTGAAGAGAGGCAGGTATATGCATATTATTTAGCCCTTTATAGAAAGGAATTCCAACTATTGTATGTTTACAAAGTTGTAAAACAAATACGCAATATTCATTATGTATATAATTTCAATTTTTTTGTTAATTTCATTGAAAAGTTAAAATTTATGTTTATACTAATTCAAGGAAAAAAAATAATACTTCTAAAATATAAGGGTTTCTAATTCATTGGCCATCATGCAATTTTTTTTAATTCAGCAAATAATGAGATCAAACGAAATAAATATTCATAAAAAGATCGTTTATATTAAAATGTGTAAAAGTTTAATTTCTGCACATGTAACTCCCTTAATACACGTTATTTTAGTATAGCTTAGCTTGATGACATCCCAACATTTTGTGTCTAAGAGACCTTTAAAATGGCTCAGATTGAAAATACTTACGGAACTAAATGAATGTCGAATTCTGAAGGTTAACATTAAGTTTTTCCAATGAGAGATACAATTAATTATTAAATTTCAATAAAAATAGCAAAACACAGAAATGGAAGAAAATATCGTACTACCGCAATAAAAATTCACATTTTTATTGGGAGACACGAAAGAACATGAAGAGACAAAACGCCTACGGTCCTGAATAAACGACCGTAATTATAAAACATCTAGAAAAATGATATGGACTTACTAGCAATTAAATAGAACAAAATATATAGAACAACGTTTATTGAATAGCTGGAACGATCTACAGTTCTCAATACTGTATTGTTACAACAAACCGTAACATAGTAAAGCTGTTACACTGAATCAGAAATAATTCGCGAATTAAGAAAGGCTTTCATAAAAAACCGAACGATCCAATAGAACATCCGCTTCAATACAAAATCTGGTGGTACTTCAATGGCACATTCTTATAAACGTTATTTGTAACGGTTTCGTAATATTATAATATTGTAACTTGTATCTTACGAAAACCTCAAGCAATCTCTTGAACTCCACACCAAAAGAAATGTGAGGAATAGTCACGTAGTCAAAGCAAGAATCATTATAAGCATCAATCATTTCTTGAGGTGATGTAATTATATTTATAATTTCGTATTTTTATATCGTTCCTTCATTAATTATTTAACTTCGTATACTTTAAATACCTCCTTTCATTTTCATTTTTTCACAAATGTATGTTTCCATTTTCATGCAAACCTTTATATTTTAAAACGCACGTCACTTACACAAGTTGCATTATTACATAAGTATACACAGATAAACTAAAAAAAGTTAATTTTACGTAGAAAAAAAACATTTTGGTATTTTAATAATCTTAGTTCAAAGAAATGTGACCCCGACCAGAAATCGAATAAAACTGTTTCCTAGTTTACGCCTAGTCACTATAACTACTGAGCGGCCATGTGGACATGATTAGGGCAACTGGGACTAAACCACGAGACTCGGCTTCCATTCTCGGTCGTGGTGACAATTCTTTGAACAAATTTTTAATTACTTATGTACTCTGGCTACACAGTAACAAGGTGGCATCACGGATGCATTTACAATGTGGAACATATTATCGTCACTATTGTCTCTCCAAAAAGTTGACCGAGAGGTAACATTTGAATATCATTTTGGTATTAGAGTTGACTCCGGTTATAGTGAAGTCGGGTATAGTGAACCCTCGGTTATAGTGAACTTTTATCGCTAATCCCGTTTCACTTACATTACAAGTAAGCATGAGAAGATTCTGTTATAATGAACCTAAACCTCGGCTATAGTGAACGTAGGAAATACAATGTACTGGAAATTAATTCCCTCCTGGAAAATAATACATCGTCTCAGTGCCACAAATTCCAACACCAGGCGGCTTGAAAAAACTATCGTCGGCCGAAGGTCGTAATTGAATAAGTCTCATCTGGGGTGAAGGTAGCCGACCCCGAATGGGCACCTTAGAAATAACCTTATGCCACTCAGTTTCACTGTGGAAACAAAGGTCGTGTCGTGCGTAGGCTACAACTGGCGGCGGCGACGCGCAAATGTTGGCTCCAATTCCAATCTTGGTAGATTTTTAAGGACAAATAATGATTTAAACATTTTCAGTTCGTGTTGTTAATGTACTTTGCTGAATCTCCGTGATAATAAAATCAATGGTTGCGGAGAAATTCTATTTAATTTTAACATCATCGGATATAGTGAACCAAAAATGTTAGTTCGCTGTAACCGGTGTCAGCTGTATTTTCCAGTTCATTGGACTCCAAATAAAGCATGTCCACCGCGCAATGATTTCCCCTCCCCCGCTTACCCTTCCCCAAAGCCAAAGCGTCTCGCCCCACTGCGGCCCAAGTGAAAATCTTGGCGTCATTAACACGTTCTCGGAACGCTTCAAGTCTCCCGCGACGAGTGCAGCTAATGTATTATTACAGGCGCATCGATGTAGCGAACAGCATCTCAAAGGCCGCGCCATTACGTCCTAATATATGCGAAGGAATTATACGGTGTCGCTTGGAGGCCGCCCCCGGTGCTTCGTTGACTTAGCACGGGGCGCGCACCTGCCGCCGCCGCCGCCACCGCCGCCGCCGCCTCCGGTAATGAGGGCCGCTTCAATCAGGAATGTCGTGCGGAAGATTTACGGCGGAGTCGTCGCCCGCGCCATCGATCTCGGTACCGTACGATGCAGCTCCGCGGGAGGGAAGGTGGCGGTGACGGTGATATGATAGAGTTGTTGTCAGTGATGGTGCACGTGGTAGATGTGGAGGTGATGGTGAGCGTGGTGGCGATGGTATGGTAGCATGATGGTTACGGTAGGTATCATGGTTGTTGTAGAGTTGTTGTCAGGTGGTGCACGTGGTAGATGTGGAGGTGATGGTGCGTGGTGGCGATGGTATGGTAGCATGATGGTTATGGTAGGTATCATAGTTGTTGTAGGTTGTTGTGGTGAACGGTGTGGAGGTGATGGTGGGCGTGGTGGCGATGGTATGGTAGCATGATGGTTATGGTAGGTATCATGGTGATGGTGAACACCATAGTGATGGACATGGTGATGGTGAACATGATTGTCATGGCGGGCAATGCGGTGATATCGATCATATTGTTGATGATGGACATAAGTGATGATGATGATGATGATGAACATGGTGCATGGTGATGGAACATGGTGGATATCGTGGTGATGGTGGACATAATGGTGATAGTGGTAGTGAGTTGATTAATTCATGTATCCGGGCATGTTCGTTGCAGTGGTTATTGGTCCCGTTAGTGTAGTCAAAGTTTTATGCCTAGAAATGATGCTCCGGCGCCTGGAGCGACGGTGGTGGTAGCGGGGGCCGCGGGAGTGATGGTGGCGGTGACGGTGGTGATGGTGATGGTGGATGTGGAGGTTGTGGTGGTGGTGGTGGTGATGATGGTGGTGACGGTGGTGATGGTGATGGTGAATGGGGGCGGCGGTGGCGGTGGCGGTGGCGGGGTGGGGTGGTGGCGGGGCGGGGGGGGCGGGGGTGACGGTGGGGTGGGGTGACGGTGGTGGTGGCGGGAGTGACGGTGGTGGTGGTGGTGGTGACAGTGACGTCGATGGTGATGGTGATGGTGGTGGCGGCGGTGGCCGTGGACCGCGCCTGGTTGTGGCGCGGCAGGACCGGCTTCGAATACCGCTGCTGTCGCTGTAGTGGTCAGACCGGCCCAAGCGGCCGCCGAGGCAGGCGGGGAAGACCCCCCCCCTAGGTCCCGCCCTACGATTTGGGCCGTAATGCTAGGCAAGGCCGGGCTCCATTGGAGGTCGGTCTACGTACTAGTGAACCGCTAACATGCTTTTACTCTTTTACGTTTATTTCAGTAGAACATCCTTAACATAATTTGGTGTTATGATGTTCCATATTTAACGGGAATTTCAGTTTATTTTTAAACCTTATTCACATATTCGACACATTTAAAACCCACTAGTTTTCTTTTCTCAAACCAAATTCACTTTATTGTTATTTTTTTACTATTATTAAATTATGATAATGATGATGGATTTAAGACGTAGTATGTCATTTTACTATCAACCAAGATCCACATGGATTATTATTATTATTATTATTATTATTATTATTATTATTATTATTATTATTTGGTATTATTATTATTATTTTTATTATTATTATTATTATTATTATTATTATTATAACTGCCCCTAAATTATTATAACAAACATCACACGTATTGACTGAGTTTAACTCGGATTTAGTAGGCATTGATTCTCCAGGGACTCTGTCCGGTAGGTTATGGGTTTCGAGTCCCGAAAGAAGCGAATTTTCGACATTAAGTTGAGTTCAAATGTCTCACGAGAATTCTAGCGGCTGGTTGCTCTGCGGCTGTAATTTTCCGTGATTTCTCGGATTAATTCCAGTTAAATAGCAGATCTATAACAAACAGGTCATGGACCACGTGCGGTCTTTCCTTTCTTTTCCTTGTGTTATGTTCTCCCCTTACACACTTACATTGACCACACTACCACACATGCCAGGTGACCACTCGGGAGTTTAGAACTTCTTCCGGCTGGGGCGGTGTACCGTTGGTGAAAAATACCTGGAAGGGGGAAATTCAGAGCAAGCAGATGTGTAGGTCGGCGCGGGATATCATCCAGCGGGGAAGGAATCATCGACTCCAATCGGGATAAAATACAATCATGGGAATAATGGCCATGGCAGAAGAAATGCAAGAAAACGATAATGGTTGCAAGCGGTACTTCAATATTTTCATGGATATCTCGGCAAGGCACCGCCCCAGCTAGACAAGCTCTAGCCTCCCGACTATTCTCCTGACGTAAGCGGTAGTCCACATAAGTATTAACTGAGTATGTATAAGAGGAGACGAAGTATCATTATTTAAAGCTTTATTAATTATATGTGCTGGTGTTATTATTCTTGGTTTTAATGATCTTCAAGATATTCGTGGTATGGGTGGTATTATTAATCAAATACCTTTAACTTCTGTATGTTTTTTAATTTCTAATTTAGCTTTGTGTGGTATACCTTTTTTGTCAGGATTTTATTCTAAGGATTTAATTTTAGAATTAAGATTAGTTCAACAAGAGGACGATCGCGCGTAATCTATTTGTTAGGGACTTTCCCGGCATTCACATGGTACGACCGGAGAACCACTGAAAACTACAGAACAAAGAAGCCGCTACGATTCTCTTCTAGACAGTGGTTGAATTGGACTCGGCGATAAAGAAACAATTAATAGGGCGGGAACGGTTTTTTTCGTTGAGCATCTACGCTAGTACCAGAGTTCGACCAGGATTGAAGAGTCAATAAAGAAAGAAGAATTACAGTGCCCTGAAAACACTGTAAATAAGCTAGCCACGGCAATAAATATGGACCGAAAGGACCCATAGCTGAGAGGAGTGAAGCAAGATCCCCCAGTTCCAGTATCTGAAGGCACCTTTAGGGGAATACTCGGTTCAGTCACATTATTTTGACTTATATCTGTGAAATCTTTTTGAGGCCGAAGTCGGTCAATGGAAATGATACGAGATTCTTTTCAGAAACGATGGCCGGAAAAAGCTCCCCATTACTTTTTTATCGAAGAATTTTAACATAATAACTATTTAGGTTGCTGGAATTCAAGAAATGTGCACCTGAAACCTCTATTTAAAGAAATATTGAGATCAGGGCTGGTTAATTTGGGGGCCCAATTAATATGCACTGACCCAGTTATCTACGCGCCACCGCTGTGTTCCGCTGGCGAGTCAGCCCGTTCGGAAAGGATGGATGTTGTGGCATCAGAGCGATTGGCTATTGTCTAGCGGGAGGCGAGTGGCACACAAGCTACTGTTCCGAGTCACCTCGGATAGTCTGGCGCGATGTATTGCATTTGAGTAGCCCTGGCGTAAACGGTTCCTGCTCAACCGGGCGGTCCACTTGGTTGATTTGATTTCTTCTTGTTTCCGGCCACGTCAACTGCTTTAGTCATTAGTCCCGTTAGTGTAGTGCATGTTTTTTCTCGGGATATGCACTGTGATCTTTCCCCGCTGGATGGCGAGATCCGGCGCAGACCTACCATCGGCTAGTGGGGTTTCCCCTAACCAGGACTCTCCCACCATCGGGGCACCGCCCCAGCCGGGACAAGCTCTAAGTTCCCGAAAGATCTCCCGGAATATGTGGTAGTGTAGTGCATGTTAGTGTGTGTGTGTGTGTGTGTGTGTGTGTGTGTGTGTAAGGGGAGAGGATAGGACAAGGAAAAGGAAGGACAGATCGCGCGCGGTCCGTGGACCGTTTGGTAGGGTACTGCTCCGGCATTCGTCTGGTGTTGATCGGAGAAACCACGGAAAACTACCGAACAGAGCAGCCGGCCGCTAGAATTCTCCTCCAGACAGCGACTGAATTCGACATAGCTGAAAGCTAGTGCCGAAAATTCTGCCGCCGCCAGAACTCGAACCTAGGACCTACCAATCAGAGGCGCTGCAGTAACATCAGTTGATGCACTGAGCTACCGCTCCCGGTGCGGTCCACTTGGCCTGCCCTGGCCCAGTACTTATATGCTCTAGTCTAATAACTACATCGGCTCTATTCTAGTGAAAGGCAGATTATACGGACGTAACAGCAGTGAGCCACATTGGGCAAAATGACCTAAGGCTTGCATTTCTGGCACTCTGTTGGAAACCAGGACTGTAAAATTAGACGAGCCCTTATCTGGGGGGAGGGAGGAAGGGGCGGGGTGGATTGCACTCAACGCGATCGGCTCTAGGCTAGTGAAAGATGAATAGAACCCGTACAAGTGAAAGGCAAGTGACACGCGGCTATTGCCGTGGTATCTATGAACAGTCTGATCCGAAGTCTAGCACTTGAGCGGTCCTTTTGTAGACCACGGCTACTCAATTAGGCGGCCCACTTGTGACCTAGCCAAGTGCTTATCTGCGGTCCAACCTGTATCCTTGTTGCTGGTGGTGTCAGCCCTTCCGGAGGAGAACGACGGGAGTGGCACTAAGCGCGATCGACTCTAGTACAGTGAAAGGCGAGTGGCACCAGATCACCACGGACAATTTAGCCCGAAGCCTTACATTTGGGCAGCCCAATGCTACACCACGGAAACCGAAATCAGTGGTCCACTTGAAGTGCCCTTATCCAGGGCTTATCTATGGGTTACCAGTGTGACCCGCTGCTTGTCTAGTCAACTCGTCCGAGGGAAAGGAAGGATTGGCGTTCAGCGCTATTAGCTCTAGTCTAGTGAAAAATGAGAGGGACGCGAGCAAACGCAGAGAGTCACAGCGCACAGTCTAGTCTGAAACCTTTGAGCTGTTCCGTTTTATACCAGGGCTACTAAATTGCGGCCCACTTGGCGTGTCATGGCTCAGTGCTTATCCGTGGGCCACCGGTGTGGCCCCCTGCTTATCCAGACAGCCTGCCGGGAGCAGGAGGGGAGGGGTTTCGCTCGATTACCCTTATTCCAGGCAAAGGCGAGAGGCAAGCGGGCACTTGCAGCAGGCCGCCGCGGGCCGTCCGGCCCAAAGCCTTGCATTTGATCAGCCCTGGCCTGAGAGATACGGGGTCTCGGTGGGCCCTGCGGTGCAGCGGTGAAGTCGCGCTCCGCGCCGAGGCGGGAGGCAGATGCATGGGACCGGCTCCGGCCTGGGCGGCGGGGCGAGAAAGGGAAATTAATAGGCGGGGCCCGGGGGGGGGGGGCCCAAAGCTCTCCCGCCGCCACGAGGAAGAGGTGCGGTTCCGGGCGGAGAGAAGAGGCGGACAGCGCGGTAGGAGTGGGAATAACTCGTGTACGATATATGAAATTTTGCAGTGTTATTCTGGAAGTGATGGTGGTGTAGGTGGGGGGGTGTGGGATGAGTGGCAATGTAGTTGTGTGGTCGTGGTGGCGGTTAGAGAGGGTGGTAGTGTTAACGGCGTAAGGAAGGGGTAGAGTGATAGTGCAGTGAATCTGTGGTAGTGTAGAGGTGGTATTGTAGGGATGATGTGGTAGTGGATGAGTGGATTAGCTGGTTGGTTGGTTGGTTAATGGTTCCGGGCGCGTGAACATCTTAGGTCATTAACCCCGTAAGTATAGTGCATGTTTTTTCCTCAGGAGTTGGTGGTGATCTTCCCCCGCTGTATTGCGAGATCAGGCGCCGACCTACCGTCAGCTAGCGGAGGAGGTGTGAAGCAGTAGTGAGGGAGTGGAGTGGTAAAGTGGGGGTGATGTGTGGTAAAGTATGGTGGGGTAAAGAGAAGGTAGTGTAGTAGTGTAGGAATGGTTTTGTAATGTGGGAGTGGTGTGGCAGTGTGGAGGAAGTGAGATAGTATGGGGATGGTGTGGCAGCGTGGAGGAAGTGATATCGTAGGGGGATGGTGGGTAGTGGGTGGCTAGTGTGGAAGAAGTAGTGATATTAGGTAGGTATGTTCGATTGGCGGACCGGTAGCGGTAGCTCAGTACATCAACTGATGTCACTGCAGCGCCTCTGACCGGGAGGTCCTAGGTTCGAGTTCTGCCGGCGGCAGGATTTTCGGCACTAGCTTTTCAGCTAGGTCGAATTCAGTCGCTGTCGAGAGGAGAATTCTAGCGGCCGGCTGCTCTGATCGGTAGTTTTCCGTGGTTTCTCCGATCAACACAAGGCGAATGCCGGAGCAGTACCCTACCAAACGGGCCACGGACCGCGCGCGATCTGTCCTTCCTCTTCCTTATCCTATCCTCTCCTCTTACACACACACTTACACTAACATGCACCACACACTCACACATTCCGGGAGACCGGTCGGGAGCTTAGAGCTTGTCCCGACTGGGGCAGTGCCCCGCTGGTGGGAGAGTCCTGGTTAGGGGGAAACCCCACTAGGCGACGGTAGTTCGGCGCCGGATCTCGCTATTCAGCGGGGGAATATCACCGCCATCTCCCGAGAAAAAAAACCTGCACTACACTCACGGGACTAATGACCAAAGCAGTTGACGCGCCCGGAAACACGAAAAAATCAATCGATCAATCGATTGGCGGTGAATTTGAGGGTGGAAGTGGCAGTGGCGGTGACGGAGAAGTTGTCATGACATGTTCTAGTTCAGTACTGTTCTAGAGGTTACGGTGCTGTGGGGGTGGTGGTCCTGTAGTGAGTAGGGATGGTTTAAGAGTGAGCGGTTACTGTGGTTCAATTCCAAGTGCGACAGCATAATGGTGAAGGAGTGATGCATATCTGGTGTGAGGGGTGAGGTGGGATATGGGTGATGGCAATTAGTGAAGAAGTACAGGTACAATAATGATTATAGTGGAAGAGTTAGCGGAGACGTCTGAGATGATAATTCTGACGATGAAAATGTTGGCAAGAAATGTCTCGGTGTTCGTTTCCTTGTTCAAACGACTTCCATTCTAAGAGAATCACATTCCGAGAACTGAAAGATGATAATGAGACGTCTATGTGGTGCATTGACGAAATGCATCATCAATGTCTAGAGGGAAAATTGTCCCATGGCTCTCGGAAATCCCAGTTTTTTTAGAATGCTCGAATTACCCTCGAGTGTTATTTATTATGACACTAATGGAAAATTGAGATGAATAGTCACTTCCAATATTACGAAGAAGCGTTTAAGAAATTTATTTACAAGTTCACTGCATTTAATTTAAAATGTTCTTAATTAATGAAATGCATTATAAAGGGAGTAATGTGAAGTCACATAAGTTACACCGCTTAGAGGCTCGATAGTCTTCTATCCCGGAAGTAGCTCTTTCCAAGTAACGTGTAGGGTAGCAGAGACGAAAAAGAGAAGAAAGAAAGAAAAATAAAAGAAAAAAGAAACAAGAAAAAAAGAACGAAAAAGAAAGAATGGAAAAGCCAGAAAGAAAGGAAAGGTACGAAAAAGGGTAGAAAGACAGAAATAAAAAAAATCAAAACGAAAGAAAAAGGCAAGAAGAAAGAGAAAGAAGGGCAGAAAGCAGCAATGAAAGAATGAAAGCAGCAATGAAAGAATGAAAGCAGCAATGAAAGAATGAAAGCAGCAATGAAAGAATGAAATCAGCAATGAAAGAATGAAAGCAGCAATGAAAGAATGAAAGCAGCAATGGAAGAATGAAAGCAGCAATGAAGAAAAAGAGCAATGAAAGAATGAAAGAAGCAATGAAAGAATGAAAGAAGCAATGACAGGAAGAAACGTAGGAATGAAGGAAGAAAGGTAGGAACGAAGGAAGAAATACGTGGTGACAAGTCAGAGGAATACTAGGCGCGAAGTGGACGCCCACCGGCGAGGGCGTGACTCGTGACAGCGCTGATGACAGTGGCGACGGCGGCGGCGGCGGCGGCGGACGCGGCTGGAGCGAAAGCGGTATGCGGCCGGTCCTAGACGCCGCCGCGAGACGGAACATAAAAAAGCGGTTGGGTGTAAATGAGAGTAAAGAGACCGGAGTCCGAGAAGAGCAGGCCGTTTGTGCGCTTGCTAGTCCGTCCCGTTGCAGAAGCACCTCCCATCTGCCCCGACGCACACCGACCCGTCTCGCCAATTCTGCCCCCACCCCGTATCTATCAACACTCCTTCCCGTCTCGACCCCGCCCGACGCAGCCCAACCCGCCCGCTCCGTTCCTTCCTAGCCCACCCTGACCTGACCCACTCGTTCCCGCTCCGCTTCGACTCTCGGCTTCTCATTACTCTCCACCGGGAAAGGTGGCTCAGTGAATAACTGATGTCACTGCAGTGTCCTTGACTGGGAGGCCACAGGTCCGAGGCCCGACAGTGGCAAGATTTCCGACACTAGCTTCTCAGCTAGGTTGAATTCAGTCGCTGTCGTGGAGAATTCTAGAAGCCGTCTGCTCTGATCGGTACTTTTCCGTGGTTTCCCCGATCAACATCAGGCGAATGCCGGAGCAGTACCCTACCAAACGGGCCACGGACCGCGCGCGATCTGTCCTTCCTTTTCCTTCTCATATCCTCACCCTTTACACACACTTACACTAACATGCACTACACAACCACGCATGCCGGGAGACCGGTCAAGAGCTTAGAGCTTGCCCCGCTGGTGGGAGAAGCCTAGTTGAGGGAAACTTTGCCAGCCGACGGTAGGTCGGCGCCGGATCTCGCCATCAGGTGGGGATCACCACCACCACCACCTCCCGAAGAAGAAACATGTACTACACTTACGGAACTAATTACTTCAGTAGTTGACGCGCCCAGAATTACAACAACCAACCAATCAATCAAGTTCCGCCCCCCCGTCCCGTCAACTCCGACCCTCCTCAGCCCGCTCCGCCTAACTGTGCTCGGAAATATCACTTCCGCACTCGACACCCCTCCAAGCTAAGCAACGCCACATCCCTGCTCGTCCTGCCCTAAACAGCCCCGGCCCTTCTCTCTCCGTTCTGTTCTACCCCATAACGATGTGCCCTGTCTTCCCTTCCCTTGTCCGATGTCGTAGAGACTTGGCTCCTCGCTCTGTCCCGCCCCGCTCCTCGCCGCCTTGACCCGTCCCGCCGCGTCTCATTCGTTCCCGCCCCGTTCCTTCCGTTCCATCCCATCCCGCCCAGTCCCGTCCCTTTCCGTCCATCTCCCCCCCCCGTACCGTCACGTCCCGCCCCCCTACGTCTCCCGCCCGACCCGTCCGCCCCGTCATGCCCCCCGTCTCGTCACGTCCCGCTCCGTCCCGTTGCCTCCCGCCCCGCCCCATATCGTCCCGCTCCGTCCCGTTCCCTCCCGCCCCGCCCCATCTCGTTCCGCTCCGCCCCGCCCCGCCCCGCCCCGCCCAGCCCATCCCCGCCCAGCCCATCCCCACCCAGCCCAGCCCCGCCCAGCCCCGCCCAGCCCAGCCCAGCCCCGCCCAGCCCAGCCCAGCCCCGCCCAGCCCAGCCCGCCCCGCCCCGCCCAGCCCCGCCCAGCCCAGCCCGCCCAGCCCAGCCCGCCCGCCCAGCCCGCCCGCCACGCCCCGCCACGCCCCGCCACGCCCCGCCCCCGCCCCCCCTTCCCCATCCATCCCGTCCCGTTCCATCCCGTGCCGTCCACTGGGCAGCGGGCCAAGGTGATGCATCGCGCTCTAGAGTCGGTGCATCTGCACGCGCAACTCGCGCAGACAAGGAAGGATGGGGCCGCCGTAAGCCGCTGCATCTGGCCGTACAAGACCAGGTTCTCCTAAAACGCTGTTCCTGCTTCTTTTTACTTTCATTCGTCATACTTTTAATCCGCAAGTCATACGGATTTCCTCATACTTCGTATTCGTTAAAATATTTTCACACCTATCATGGTTATTTTGTAAACGTCATATTTGCATGGTAATTTCAAATAGTTAAAACAGTTTTGACGAAAAATCTGCATTACCTTAAGACTTTACTGCTAAATTGTTATGAGCATGCAAAACACATTTAACACTTTCCGTGACGAAAGGCATGGGAGGTAGGGACTGGTAGTGGATTTCGAAAGTAATCTTGCATTTTTTTCTTAATATTTGCAAGAAGTTTTTATTCTATACAAAATCGTGATATTTTTACATATTAGATCTAATATAAACTTAGTGTTCATTCAATTTATTGTTTCAGTAAATGGCAAATGATTTCAAAGGCATTGAATTGATTGTCCATTTTATTAAATGAGATAAAAGTAACTTTAGAAGTGTGATTGCCTGCAACATGAATACAAAGCCCAAATATATCAAAATCTCTGTTTAACCCTTTATTCGATTTTTTTATAACTGAAGGTGTGATTATAATTAGGGCTTAAAGTATAGTAAGTGGGTGAACGATTGCTCTTTCATTATACATACTTACGTAGAGAAAGAGCTCACACAAAACATCTTTCCTAATGCATCTCTGATTCATCGTTGAAATTACAGTGCCACGGCCACTCGTGCCGCTATAATCAAGCACTATCTCTTGATCGTGAAATGAATTACAATCTGAATCTGCAAGTGTTACTAGATAAATGGTTGGAGAAAAAATGTGCTAATATAATGAACGGCATAAGAGAAAGCATTGCACTGATTGAGATAATTGAATGCATTAGGTTTGCGTTTGCTCAAGTAATTTATTTCAAGACTTAATGCTCTTCTGTTTATTTAATCCATTAATTCAAGTCATTGCATGTCATGCATACAAAATCGTTCTTAAATGCACAATCTTTTTTCACGTCACAATTTCTGCTTAAATTGCTCTAGTTTCGAACGTGATTTCATTGCTGTTAGAAGTTATTCTAATTCTCCAGTTATAGGAATTTCTTGTGAAAATGGCTCGTGTAGGTGTTGTTTTCACTGTTTATAAATTATTTCAACGGTAAATACATTGTTTTAAATATGCCGTAATGGAAAATAGTAAGACATAAAAAATAATAACAGTGATAATTAACAAAATAAATTGAGAAACGTCCTATTAAAAGCATTTGTTATGTTTATTAAGTAGTGCAATAGAATAAAGATCTTGGAATTTAATGTCATTAGATATATCATTTTTGATGATCAAAGTTTATTTCAACATATAAGAGATAAAATGTATTTTAACCTGTATTTCGTTAACAACATATACTTTAAGCAATCGCCTAATTGTAAACGTATTTTTTTGTTTTTCTTCTTGCCAGATAATTCCGATTTTTTCAACAGTTATTTTTCCTTTTAGAGGAGGGGATGTGATCTCTTGATTCCCTTACTGCCCCCTGCCGAAACGGGGCGAGACAATTCTTCTCGAAAGAGCTCAGAAATGAACTTTAACTTTTCACATACGCACTTTCCTGCCGGGACGTAACATTCGCGTTGCTTTATCATTCTTTCTTTCTTTCACTTTCCTCTTTCTTCTTTCTTTCTCTTTCTTTCTCTTTCTTTCTCTTTCTCTTTCCTCTTTCTTTCTTTCTCTTTCCTTCTTTCTTTCTCTCTCCTTCTTTCTTTCTCTTTCCTTCTCTTTCCTTCTTTCTTTCTTTCTCTTTCCTTCTTTCTTTCTTTCTCTTTCCTTCTTTCTTTCTCTTTCATTCATTCATTTGTTTGTTTATTTATTTATTTATTTCAGAGAGGGATATGGCTTCTTGAAGGTAACTATGTACAACCAAGTTCCATTCGCAAGCCCGATTTGCAGTGGTTGCTAATCTGTTGCCTCACCATTGTTTTCACAATGAATTATGTAGCAGTGGCGGAAGATTTACAACTTGTCCAAACCAGATATGCGAGCCGAGATTGCGCGTATATGGCTAAACTATGTGCACCCTTTCCTTCTATGTGTTGCTGCACTTGTTGAATCCACTACTTATTGAAACCCTTGAATCGAGCACTGGTGGAGCCCCTAAATCCTCCTCCGGTTGGAGGGCAATGCCTCGCATCGCGAGCAAAGGACGTAGGGCGAAGGGTGAAGGGCGCAGGGCGCGTGCTGCACGTCACTCCACCCCCGCCCCTTCGACCGCTAAACGGCGGATTAGGCGGGCGCGCTGACGCGACGGCGGGGGCGGGGGCGGGGTGGACTTCCGACGGCGGCCGTCGCGCGCCGCAGCTGTCGTCGGACGCTGACGAGCCCTCCTCCTCGCCCGCCCGCCCGCCCGCCCGCCCGCGCGAGGCTGGAGGGGCTGACCGGAAACGCGCGCAGGTTACGAGGCAGCGCCCGCCCCCCGCCCTTACGGGGATTCCCGCAGCAAGCCCAACCGTCGCCCGTCGCCCGTCAGCAGCCGCCCCTCCCACCCGCACACACACACACACACACGCGCGCACACACACGCGCACACACGCACACGCGCAACACAATCGCGCGCACACACACCACACACCACACACACAACACACACAAACACACACACAAACACACACACAAACACACACACAAACACCACACACAAACACACACACACAAACACACACACACAAACACACACACACAAACACGCACAAACACACACACGCTCTCGCTCCAACACTAGCCCTATGTGCCGTTTTCAAACGTTCGCCGCTTCTAAGAGCACAATTCGTAGTCGACACTTGATTGATTGGTTGGTTTCCGGACGCGTCAACTTAAAGTTATTAGACACATATGTGTAGTATTTTTATGGTGGGAATTGGAGGTGATTTTCCTCCGCTGGATTCGACGCTGACCTTTTGCAGGTTTTCCCCAATCAAGTATCTCACATCAGCGGGCGCCGCTCCAGACTGCCAAGCTCTATGCTCTCGGCATTATGTGGTGGTGTAGTGCATGTATAAGTGTGAGTAAGGGGTTTGAGAGTACAAGGAAGAGGAAGGAAAGATCGCGCGCGGGCCATAGCATATTTGCACTGTTCGTACAAATACTGTTAGTACTGTTTCGGCATTCGCCTTGTGTTGATCGGAGAAACCACGGAAAACTACCGATCTAGAGCAAAATTCTCCTCCAGGCAGAATTCGACCTCGCCATCTAGCTAGTGTTGAAAATTCTGCTCGACCCCTTAAGGAATAAGTGATTGATTAAAATACTCGTAAGTGATCATTCGAAAAGTAAAAGTATAGAGGAAAGATTTTCCTCTTTTGTGAAAGATCTATGGCCAAAGTCTTTTCTCTATAGTGGAAGCATCAGTAGTGACTGCTGTTAATATTTTCGAAGTTTCATGAAACTAATGGGAGTACTCAATTCGTTATAAGAAACTCAATGGCAATTAGCATACATATTCCTGAGTAGATCTCTTACCAATAATTCCCAATATTCAATTTGTTGAATTTTTTATTAATTTATTTTCAAATCACAGTTTGGTTCCTGTTGTGGCCTCTTGAAATTTACGAAACTTTTGTAACGGTTGGATAATTTATTCAGTGCCCTGAATTCGGAACGCCTGGCGAAAGCGGGACGAATAAAAATGAAGAAGCTAATAGTTGCTGCCCGACATTTGCCGTCGCTGTATAATGACACATTGAAAATATTCTTCAAAACGTCAATCAAAATGTTAATGCGTGTGCAGTGGAAGATTTTTTTCTATTGCTAGTTTGACCTTCTAAGCCAAGAAGGCGATGCTCGGGAAGTTATAACTTTTGACTATTACCATTGTAATACATGTTCACGTACATATGACCTGAGATTCAAGTTATTTCTTTACTGATTTGAGACTATTTCTACATAAGGTGCGTTATTCTTGCTCAATAAAACGCGGTATCTCAAACAATACTAAAAAGGGAAAATTCATTGAATACGTCTGTGTAGTAGGAAGGCAGAATAGGTATTGAGTGAAAGTGTAGGCCAGGACAGGAATCAATAGAATCTTGACTGACCGGGAGACGCTGTGTCCTAGGTACAATTGTTAATCGGCCGTCATACTGTGACCTTTCTCAGCACCTTCCGACGCATGTGGAACGCCCTGAGGAAGGCCGCAGTGTGACGACCGAAACGTTGGCAACTAGGCCTTAGATGTCTCGCGACGTCTCTAGGACAGCCAAATTTCTATATCGTCCGTGGGCTACAATAGTGACACAGCTCAAAAAATCAGGTGTTGAGATAAATGAGTTTGAAGTTATACCTTGTATTGAAATGCATTGTTCTAGGATTCACACTTCTGCCATTTGTTGGTGGAATACTGAACTAAAAGATATGCAGTTGGAAGGTAGAGGAATATGCAATTCTGGACAGTACATTTACTCAAAATTCGTATATTTTTTTAGCTATACCCCTATTGCAGTGTACGAGTGATGTATCTGTGTTTTCCACTTTTGTCTGGTCTCCTGTCCGCTTCGCAACCACCTGCCACCCCTTGCCCTCCCCCCATCCTACTTTCCTTTGCAAGCGTGTGCTCGCGTTCCTGAATTCAACTTCGCCCCGGCTCCGTCACCCCTTGTGGGGCGGCGCGGGCATCCGCCCTGGTGCGGCGCGGCGCGCCCCCACCTGCGTCGAGGGCGGAGACAGGCGGAAGGGAGGACGGGGCAATGAAAGGGTGCGACGCCAAGGGCGCCCCGAGGGGCGACTGCTGGTCAATGCACCCGCCGCCTTGCGCTCAAGAGGGTGGCTGGCGTCGTTGGGCGCCAACGGACGTTGGCGGGCTTTTGTTTTGGCGGGATTTTTATTTTCAGAACAAGGTTGACCTTCTGAGCCAAGAAGGAGATCCTCGGGAAGTTATAACTTTTGACTATAACCATTGTAATACACCTACATATGATCTGAGATTCAAGTTATTTCTTTACTGATTTGAGACTATTTCTACATAAGGTGCGTTATTCTTGCTTAATAAAACGCGGTATCTCAAACATCACTAAAAAGGGGGAAATTTTCTACAGAAAACCTGGCACTTGGAGGCAGGTTAGTACCATTTTCTACTAAGAGAGAACTGTGGCTTTGGTGGGCTTTTGCTTCGGCTGGATTTTTATGTGGCGGATATGTTCTATACACAACTAGATTTTAGAAAACCTTTAGGTACTTGTTAATAAACCAAGACTTTTTTTAAGACTAAGAATTATCGAGGATAATTCCGTTAATTTGAAAGCGTTTTTCGAACAGAGGAGGATGTCTTTATTTATAGGCACCAACAGACTAGCGAGTTTTAGCCTCAGAGGGATTTTTAGGGGGCATATCCCATCGGAACAAGGTGTACCGAAAACCTCTTGCTAGTTAGAGGTAGAAATGCTATTTCCTAGTAACTGTCAAAACGGTGACATTACTTTCTTGACTGTAAACAGAACTGTTATTGCCAAGGACTTCATCCAAGACCAAGATATACTTATTCTTCAATCATCAATTTCAAAGCACTTGCCGATTTGAGGAGGGTGACTTCATTGGAGCCAGCAAAAACTTTTAGCGATATTTCGTGATCTTTTATGTGGCGGTCATTTTCTTTTTACAACACGATGCATAGAAAAATTCTTGTAAATAGAAGTTTTATTTTCTAATAAGATAAAAATAACTATATAAAATTAGTCACAAACCTCTTTCTTACCCGTGAACAGAATTGACAATACTTTTAGGCCTAGATAAAATTCCGTTAATTATCAATTTTAAAACCCTTTTCGTGAATTACTAGAAAACGGAATTTATTGTTATAAAAAATGCAAAATATGTTCATATATAGGTACTTAGTTTTTACAAAACATGTAAATAACTAGGTGCTACAACAGCACATACTTTCTTGCAATATTATGTTATCGTTATGTAATATTAGGTCTTAATTTCTGCCTTTCTTACAATTCATATATTACTTTATTCCATAAATAATGGGAGTGTCAAAAATAGATTTTATTCAAATTTTTAAATGAAAATATATATCTTGGATTGAATTGAGTGTATAAGGCATTCTGTGTATTCACGAACATATCCGATGCGTATTTTAGCTTTTAAATAGTTTGCGTAAGCACTATGTGAGAAAGTAATATGATGAAAAGTTAATAAATAATACGATCCACCGGCTTCGGAGGCGACAGCGGCGGCGGCGGCGGCGGCGGCTGCTGTTGCTACAGGGTGTTGTTGCTAGCTCTGCTTTAAAGCAACAATGGGAGTTTATTTGGAATGTACATTTTACAACGCAGTAACCCTGATAGCTTCTGCAAGCAAATGCAAATATTCGAAAAATATACAATAGTAAATATTAAATACTATAATATAGTAAAATTCTCCAAAACTCCCCTTTTTATACGAATTACTCGTTACTCCTTATCTGAACATGTGATGCTAAATGCTCCATACTTTTTTCGCATATAAAATATTTCGCCAAATTCACATTGCAAATCGAAGAACAAACGTTTGTTTCGATGTTTTAACGTTCAATAAAATATCAATAAATAAATGAAACAAAGCCTTCATAGTGGTTTCATGTTAATATTCAGCAAAGAGAAGAATTCAAAAGAATTTCACACTTCATTATCTTATCTTGTCACCTACAACAATGAGCTTCTTAAATATACATTGTCATAAACATTGTTCTTAAATATACATTGTTGTTTCTCAAGTCAGCATGTGTTGATAATGAATTAAAATTAAAATGTTCGTACAAACTGTCTGACAAAAATCCTTATCTTCAATTTTGTGATTTTCAAACTGGTTTCCAATTTTACAAAAAAAAACGAACAATACTCGAAAATGGGGATAGCACCATATGTTTACCGTCCCTTATTACATGTGTGGAGGAAATTTAAAAAAGTGGAGCAGTTTTTGAGAGAAAACCCTTATTTTTTGCGTAAATTTCAAGCGCAAATTTCGCAAAAACTACATTTTCTCAAAAAATGTACGCCATCTTCTTATAGAGATAATTTTGTACAACAGACTTTGATGAAAAATATCTCTATCTACAATTTTGAATTTTCTTTTTCTAATTCTCGAAGAACGAAGCTCTACCCGAAAATGGAACTAGCTCCATGTTTTTTTCCCGTCCCTCGTAATACATATGTGAAGAAAATTTTAAAAAATACAAAATATAGGATCGGTTTTTGAGAAAAAATTAAAAATTGCCACTATTTCGAGCAAAATTACACGAAAACAACACATATTTACGAACACTTGAACATGACCTTATTTCAAGATATCATTAAGAAACTGATTTTTTAGGAATAAACTATCTTCAACAATAGGAAGACGCCCCCAAAAATTGCGTTTTTTTAATCTTCAAAAAAATCTGATTTCAACCATCATGAGATCACCGAGCGTTCTTTACGCTATCCAAAGTGTGATCAAAAAATGTGGTGCTGTTTTTTGGAAAACTTTGAAAATCATCACACCTGATTTGAAATAGTTCTGAATATTTATCTTTTATTTGAAAACCCAGTAGTAGTAACAATATTGTCTGCCGTATTCAACATTTAGTTTCACCTTGTGATTTCCCCATCTTTGATATAGGCTAATACTTTAATTACACCCTGATGTCCATGCAAGAGAATCCTTGAAATTGCTCCATCGTGAGCGGCTGGTGGATAAAAAAAGCAAGTCAATAAGACAGGCTGTTCACATTCGGTCACTTCCACCACATCATCCTCCACAAAGGCCCGACGCACAGTGGCAGTCGGAGCGGACCGGCTCAATGGCACAGCAAGGGACCGTGAAAGAGCGCGGCAGATGCCGTCTGGCTGTCCGTCCCATCGGCGCGTGGGCACTCGCATTTCGGGCAGCGGCGTGGCGCCAGCCGCCTCCCGCACCGGCAGCCCAGCCGCAGCTTCTGCTTGAAATAGCATTGTCGCAGCCTCTCTTTATCTTCCGCTCTCCGACTCTCAAGTGACTAGAAAAATAGCCTATGATACTGATAAAGATCGGTCAATCAATTAATTTTTCTCTCATTCTCTTGCTTTCTCTGTCTCTCTCCTTCCCTCCCTTTCTCTGTCTCTCTCCTTTCCTCCCTTTCTCTGTCTTTCTCCTTGCCTCCCTTTCTCTGTCTCTCTCCTTCCCTCCCTTTCTCTGTCTTTCTTCTTCCCTCCCTTTCTCTGTCTTTCTTCTTCCCGCCCTTTCTCTGTCTTTCTTCTTCTCTCCATTTCTCTGTCTTTCTTCTTCTCTCCATTTCTGTCTCTCTCCTCTCCATTTCTCTGTCTCTCTCCTTCTCCGCCAATATCTCTCTGTCACTGTTTCTCCCTGTCAGAACCCCCGACACTTCCACCAGAGTTTTCATAGTTACGACTATTTTCACTCTTATGTACTTACATTAATTACACGATCACTGTCTTCCCAACCATTGCCAAAATCTCGTTTACTCACCGTCGTTTTATCTTCCTATCATTGCGAAATCACTACTAATTCTCCCTGGCCTTCTCCACAAAACAGGCGAATTTCAATTGTGTTTGTGCCGATGAAGTCACACCCTTCCTCGCAATCCTTACGCCATCACCACCGCCTCCGTTGCCACTGCCACTACAGCCGCCGCGGGCCGCCAAGTCCACTGCCCACACCACCTCCTGCTTTGGCTCCGCAACGTTTGCCCGGCAGGTGGGTTGAGTCCCAGCTGCCGCCTTGCCGCCCCCCCCCCTCCGCCGCCGCCGCCTCAGAGTCTGATGCGCTCGCGCCGACAGCGCCGCCGCCGCCGCCGCCGCCGCCTCGAGCATTGTGCATCGCGCTCTGTTTGTTTCTCTTTTAACTCTTTGGGCTTTTTCCGCACCGGTTTCCTCTCCATTCCGGCGACGTCTGATGCGCCCTTTATCCTGCGACGGGTTGTCGCGCGGGCCGGACAACCTGATCGGATTGTGTTGCGAGTAGCGGGCTGGGAAGTGACGAAGGCGTTCCGAGTGCCGCCCGTTTCTTTTTGGAGTCGCCGCCGCTGCCGACGCCAACGCCGCCGTCAGGTGTTCTTACCAATCGGACGTGTTTTTGTAATGAACTACCAATTTTCAAAAGTAAGAATACGTATTTCTGGAGGTGGGCTATCTCTCCGGAGATCGTGTCGCGGGAATAAGTGGACTTGTCGGAACGGCTTTGAGGTAAATAACCTTTTCCTTTGACTCGGGAGTCTGCGTGCAGTCATATTGTCCGATGCTTCTCTATGTGACGTTATGGTGATTGTTTTTGTTGGATGATACAAATTATTTAAAATTTACAATTTATTTAGATGGAACATAACTTAAACATTAGTTTCTTATTATTAAGATGACCCGGATTCAATGTATTTCGTAACTCTGCCAGGCATTAATTAGACTTTTGAACACTGCTTCGAAAGTCTAATTAATTGCTTCAAAATAAAATTAATTACTTTAAAATAACATTAAGCCAAATTTCCGAACCCCTATATATTACGAAGATAATCGATTAGATTGATTCGAGTTTTTATCATTTCATTTTTACTATTAAATAAAATTCCTATGTTGTTCTTATTAAAATTTAAAACTAATTGGAATTCTTTAGTTATGGTGTTATCGACGTATTACAGTTTGTAAATAACGAGTTTGAGTTAGAATAATCAAACTTACTATAGTACTGTAATCAAACTTACTCAGTGTAGGATTAGTCAAGAAAAAAGTACAAGCTTTTCTCATCCTGTCAGACAAGAAGAGTAGTAATAAAAACTTGAATTACTTACAGTCAGGCAAAAAATGTGTGAACATCTACTTTAATACAAATATTGTCAACACTTGCTTTTTACCTAAGAACGTAAGCGATGGAAAGTAATCCTTGCTCAGATCAACATAAAACTTGTTTGACCCAACATATTTCTTCAGTTTCCAAACTGAAAACCGCATACACTACAAAATCTTGCTTGTCAGTATTCATATCATTCTATTGCTGTACTTAACGATTTTTTTTCTTTAAGATATTCTTGGAGAAATTATGAAAATGGCAAATGCAAAATATTTATTACGCTGTAGAATCTACTACACATTTTCTCGTAGAATTTTAAGTCACTGGTTGATATCTTAAAAGGTATCATAAAAGGTAAAGATTTTTGAACACTAAGTAAGTACGGTGAGCCTTCACGCAAGATGCCATTTACATTACTTTCAAGATCCACATACACAGGTTATTGCTTCCGTTTTTGCGTTCGCACAGTCGGATAAAAATGGTTTTAAATTGCTTTTAGACTTATTACCATAAAAATAAATAAGTCTTTAAATCCCACCGAAAAAATTAATCCAAGTCATCTCTAACAAGCCTGTATCACACGGAGAAAACAAATGAAATTTTTAGCGTAATAATAACAGTATTATTCCCTCCCCCCTATGATTTCCGAGTGTTTACTGGCTGGAATCGATATGCCAGGGAGATCTCCCTGAATCAAGAGAGGATTTAGAAGGTCATCAGAGTGCACCAAGTGCTTTTGGAATCAAAAACAGCCACGATTCGTTCTGTGGAGATCTGAATGATTGCAGGGTACGCAGGTGATTTTACTTGCATTCCCCAAGGTTACAACGATAACGATCATTGTATTAAGGAAAAAATGTTTCCACAAAAACAGTTATTCTTTATTATTGCTTCTCTCTCTGCCGCTGTCATTTTCAATGAGTTTTAATTACTCAAATTATTTGCATTCATTTATATTCATATTTGTGAATTTACCCCGTTTTAAACATGTTACCGAGAAACATGTTGTGTGTACCGAGAAACCTGTTCGTTGATACATTTACATTTCGTTCTCCACTGGTTGCCGTTTAACATAAAGAAGAAATTATAAATAAGGCGTACGAGAATATGTGAACAAGTGGGCAAGTGCAAAGCATTAAGCGTGTTCACAACTTTTAATTATCAAAAACATGAACTCAGTATTTACAATCCATTTGGATTCAACTCAATTTAATGTTTGTTTTTTCTTAACTCTTACGGCAGTGAAGCTCGGGACATACTAACCTTAGATCTGTACCCGGTTTGCCTTCATAAAATTCTTTCTCTATACTACTAGTTCGTTACGTATTGTTCTACAAGTTATTTCCAATGCTCCCTTTTATTTTTGCATTATTAGAATACCATAATTAGCCTTCGAATCTGAATTATTTCTTCTTCTTTTTGCCTTTCTACCAGATGCATTTTCTTCGACGTAATATTTCAATATTACGTAGCTGTTTCCAATAACGCGAGAAAGTATGAGCTGTTGTAGCACCACAAGTTTTAAAGGTCCGAAGGTCAAGTACTAGATTTGTGGAACACATGCGTAAAAACAAACGAATGAGCAGGTGGAGATGTTTTTTTTGTTTTTTTTTTTTTATAATTCAACAAATGTGAAATAATGTGTAAATACTGTAACTACAGTCGGCTCCGGCTATAGTGAACCTCGGATATAATGAACCGAAAATGTGAGTCCCCATAAGCTCTTTATAAGCGGAGTCGACTGTAGTAATTAACAATATAAAATCAAACAAAATAATGTCACTCGTTGGGATATTCCTTGGTATTCTTCACAAATATGTTTGGATAAATGTTAATTATTAAAACGGTGGGGGAGATGACGTCAGTAAATTCAGTAGAGACGATAAATTTCTTGACTTAAGCTCATGTAGGCTTAAGAGTTAAATTATTGGGCTGCATTTCCAGGCGTTGGTGATATTTTGCTTTCTTCTTGAATATTTTTCTTGAACTGTTGGTACCGCGAGCGGTTGCAGCGAGTTCAGTGCATCAACTGATGTCACTGCAGCGCCCCTGACCGGGAGGTCCCAGGTTCCCACTCCCAAGGCGGCAGAATTTTCGACACTAGCTTTTCAGCTAGGTCGAATTCAGTCACTGCCTGGAGGAGAATTCTAGCGGCCGGCTGCTCTGATCGGTAGTTTTCCGTGGTTTCTCCGATCAACACCAGGCGATTGCCGGAGCAGTATCGTACGAAACGGGCCACGGACCGCGCGCGATCTGTCCATCCTCTTCCCTGACCTATCCTCTCCCCTTACACACACACACACACACACACACACACTTTCACTAACATGCGCTACACTACCACATATTCCGGGAGGCCAGTCGGGAACTTATTTCCTAAAAGTTATATTTGTTTATTCATTCTCATTTATTTTGATTCTCCACTTGCTACACCATTCTTCAAGCGCAATAAGGTGGCCTTGTCATTTTTGCGATACTTCTCGAGAATTGTTGTCAGAAGCGAATACAACAGTACCAACTACAAAATTGTTTTCAGTTTCCGGAATATCCACTGTGTGTATCAAATACCTTTAATGGCATACGAGTACAAGTCAAAAAAAACTTACTTCACAGTAGAGCGAAAAAACTGTCTCTGTTCGTACTTTGAATATTAAAAATACACACAATGTACGAAAACACAGCGTTTTTATGATTGCTCATCAAAGACATAACAATTGGTTTCAAACGTTTAATCATCCACGGCCCCCTTGCCCCCCCCAAGCACCTCTTCCCCTTTCCCCGTGCGCATGCTCGCAGCGGCAGGTGCTCTCCTCGGGCTCCGCCGCCACCGCCGCCGCTGGCCCGCGGGCCCCGCAGACGCGAAATCCTGGTCTGGTCCACGGCCAAAACACGCGGAAGCCCCGGCCATGGACGTTGCCCGGGCCGCTTCGCCTAACGACGCCGGGCGGCCGGGTGATCGCGCCGATGCGATTGCCGCCGCCGCCGCCCCACGCGCCGGGCGGCGCAAAAAACTCCCGCGACGCGCGCCACCCAGTCGCCCGCCCGGCCTGCCCGCCTCTCCTCCCCCCCCCCCGCGCCGCCCCGCCCCCCGCCCCCCCTCCCCGCCCCGCCCCTCCCAGCCCCGCCTCTCCCGGCCTCTCCCCGCCCCGCCCAGGTACAGCACGCCCCTCCCCGTGCCGGTTCCCTGCCTGTTCCGCCCCCGCCCTGCTCCGCATCCGCCCCGCTCCACTCCTTCCCGCCCCTTCCCGTTCCGTACCGCCCCGACCCTCCCCGGTCCGCCCCTCCACGTCCTTCCCCTCCCCGCCCCGACCAGCCCCACCCTACCCCACCCACCCTATCCCATCGCACCCTACCCCACCCCGCTACTCCTCGCCCCTCCCCGCCCTACCCCGCCCCTCCCCTTCCTAACCCTTCCCGACCCTTTCCGACCCTCTCCGACTCTCCCCGACCCTCCCCGACACTCTCCGACACTCCCCGACACTCCCCGACACTCCCCGACACTCCCCGACCTCCCCGACACTCCCCGACCTCCCGACACTCCCCGACACTCCCGACACTCCCCGACACTCCCGACACTCCCGACACTCCCCGACACTCCCCGACCTCCCCGACACTCCCCGACACTCCCGACACTCCCGACACTTCCCGACCCTCCCGACCCTCCCCGACCCTCCCCGACCCTCCCCGACCCTCCCCGACCCTCCCCGACCCTCCCCGACCCTCCCCGACCCTCCCGACCCTCCCCGACCCTCCCCGACCCTCCCCGACCCTCCCCATGCCGCCACGCCCCGATCCGCTCAGCTTCAGGTACCCTTACCGGCTCCCAAACTCATACGGAGCTCGGATACTATCGTTAGCGACTTGCGAGAATCTAATATTTCTAATTACTGGATTATGGCTTTCTCGAGCAGGGCGAGTAGTCCAGTCGGCCCGATGTTTTCTTTCTTCTGCATACATGATTTGTTGCAATTTTTAAAATTATTGTTCATAATTTTAATATAAACAATTGATACATTGAACGACTTGGGGTAGGGTAGAAAATTAGGAATTGCTATATTTTTTTAATATGTAACATTGGCTTCTGGGGGAGCTAAAACCTCATGCCTCCATTCGATGGATCATTAATTTTACATCAAAAAACGGATACCACATTTCTTGACTCGCTTTGTTTGGGTAATTATCAGTGAAATGTTTCTACTCATCACCCAACATTCTTATTTCGGAATTTACTTTACTCGACTACTAACATTGTTTCATGTTCTTTTTTCATTTTCTCCAATTTGTAAATATTACATCATTTGACAGTACTTTCTAACAGAATCAAATACGCAAGAAATCTTCTGACCAATATGTAGATACGCATGACATCCAACATTTCAAATCTTTTACAACTGCTCAACTTCTGACAGCCCGCTGTTAAATTGAAAGATGAGGTCGGTGTGAAGCAAACTGTGGTTGTCCCGCACAGAAGCTGGCGCTAATGTACGGTATGGCACTTGGCACTCAAAGTGAATAATTTAGGTTGCAGTAAATCTGCAATAAAAGTTGTAAATATATGCTGCCATATATCTCCAACCATGTCCCCTACGCACAAGCGCGAAGACAATGATCAATCGCCAACTACCTCTGCACCATCGTTGACCTTGAGGTCCTAGAGCTCGAATCCTAGCGTGGTGGATTTTAGACATTAGCTTCGTAGCTACTTCTAATTCAGCCACTGTCCAGAGGAGAATTGTAGCCGCTCCGATCCGAGCCGCACCGATCGGCAGTTATCAATGATTTTTCAAATTAACACCAGGCAAATGCGCAGCAGTACCCTAACAAAATTCTTTTCTCGTTTGTGCCCTCTTCTTTCCCCATACGCACACACACACGCGCGCTCTTTCACTACATTACATAACGGGTCACCCACTGACTTCTGTTTATTACTCTACACCACTACACTGCACCACATAACGGGTCACCCACTGACTTCAACTCATTACTCTACACCACTACACTGCACCACATAACGGGTCACCCACTGACTTCTACTCATTACTCTACACCACTACACTGCACCACATAACGGGTCACCCACTGACTTCTACTCATTACTCTACACCACTACACTGCACCACATGTCGGAAAGCAGTATATAGGGAGCATAGAGATTCGCCCTGCTAAAGAGATGTGTGGATGGGGAGACAACCCTCCAAGACGACGTGTAGATCGACGATAGATCTCACGTTCCTGCAGATGAGGAACACCGCCACCTCTCGGGACAAACCATTTTTGATTGGCTGATTGATTGATTGATTAAAAAACACTAAAACTAGCGATCAGAGCAGGCACTTATCAACGAGCAACGGAATTATCCTCCAGATCGCGATCGAAGTCGACCTAGCAATCTAGCTAGTGTCTAAAATCCTGCCACCGACGGTACTCGACCCTAGGACCTCCCGGTGAGAGGAACTACGACATCAATTGATGCCCTGAGCCACCTTTCCTGGTCTGAAAAAACACGCACTACACATTCGGGACTAATATTCCCAATGGATGCCTCCCCCGGAAACAATAAATACACACGTGACAACGCTCTCGCGCGACGTGCCGCTAAATTAATTCGTGAACGAACGGGCAAAACACGTGCATTCGCAACGCATCCACATACTTGAGCAGTTTGTCAAAGAAAAAAATACTCCCGCGCCGGCGCCCGCCGCGCCACGCGCCGCAGCGGGACCGGGTTTGGAGCCCGGGCGGCTGGCAGGTGCGGGGCCGAGTTCGACGACTCCGCGCGCAAACGCGGGTGCTACCGCCGCCACCTCTACCGCCACCGCCACCCTCATCTCCTCCGCCGCCGCTGTCACTGGCGCCTCGCCGCCGCCGCCGTCACCCCCTCCGCGTCCGTCACCCCCTCCGCCTCCGTCACCCCCTCCGCCTCCGTCACCCCCTCCGCCTCCGTCACCCCCTCCGCCTCCGTCCGCCGCCACCTCTACGGCCACAACCGCCCTCATCTCCTCCGCCGCCACTGTCACCGGCGCCTCGCCACCGCCGCCGACACCGACGCCGTCACCTCCTCCGCCTCCGTCACCCCCTCCACCTTCGCCACCTCCAGCGTCACCGCCGCCGCGGTGCGCCCGTGCGCAGCTTTTTGCTCGGTCTTTTTGGAAAATTTAATGAGCGCGGAATCGAATTAGCGCCGGCAGGGCGAAGGAGCGGGCGGGCGCCTGGCACGCGGCCCGCCGCGGGTAATTGGGTGGTGCGGTGCGGGTACGGCCCGTGTGCAGTCGCCGATGCAGACTCTGCGTACGCCACGACTTGGACAGGGCAGGTGGGCGCAGCGCGGGAAAAGAACGGTGGCATATGCAAGGTTAAGGTCGCGGTCGAGACGAACGGCCAAAAATATCAGTGTACCCTGTATTAAAAAAAAAGAAATTCCTTTACAATCAAAACTTTTTCGAGAAAGTCTAAACTAATAAACTGCTATAATTCAGATTTATTTTTTCCAAAAAGTTGAATAATTTCTTGAAAACACACTTACATGTTTTCTTGCTTCAAAAATATGACGGAAAAGGAAGAGAATTAACAAAGAGTAAGACAGATGGAAAGTGAAATTAAACCGCCTCTAAAAGTGTTTATACTATTGTAATAATGAATTTATTTAATTTTTCAAATCAATTTTTTTTCAGCCCAATTCGGCAGGTTTCTTAAAGACTCAACAATTTCACTGATACACCATGTGGAATGAAGATGTGGAAGGATAAAGTCGGGAATGAAGGACTCGTCATCAAGTGTCTACTCAGGTTGCGAAGTGTTGGGCTTTTCGCGGCTGAAGTCGTGTGTTTGTTCACTGACCAAGTAACGCCGTGATGCGATTTGTTTTACACTAAGTTTTTGGGCATCGTTCTGTGGCCTTCTTTGCACTGAAATGACTTTAGACGGTCAACAAAAGATGATTGAAAGGTTGGCGAACTGCCTCATCATTTGCCATCACTGACCGTAAACTAGAGCAATCAATATTCTATTTTTTATTTCTCAGAAATATATAAAAATGTACTTTAATGTTTCATTTAACACTCTTTTATTCATATTTCAGCCAAATTAATTTGTGAATTAAGTAGCTTACACCTAAAAGAGGAGGAACTTAAAAATTGTGATTCTATATCGTGTGTTTTGGACTGTATGTAAAGTGCGACACTGATATAATTGAATTGATGACGCATTTATGGCCCTCTGTTGTTATCATTTCTAGGTAACCTATTTTTATCAATATCTACATTTGCTTGCATCTCAAAGCAGTTCACGTAAGTGTTGTCGTCTTTCACGTCTCCCTTACTCAGAACGCTACTCCCCCACATTACTCAGAAAAACTCCACGTGAAATTTTCATCCAATTTTATCAAACAACTCCAACCCATATCTGATCGTTTAACTACGGAAAATGCTAGTAATAAGATGGAATGTGAACGGCGACAAGTTCAAAAATTGTCACTGTATAGAACGGAGGTTAGAATACATTACCATACGTGAACGTGCTGGATATGAATAGGGAGGAAGAAAGTAGTAGTAGCCATCACAGGCATAGATAGAACCAATCACACTGCATCCTTGATCCCCGACTGCTAATAAAGACGTAGCAAGAAATATGGTGAAAGTGGCGCGAGTAAGATGTGGCAGAATTATAAAGGATTCTTTGAATCGGAAATGCTAATTCAGGTGCAATGCAAGGGGCCGGATGTGTGTAATATCCACTCTACAGTTCAAAATACCAAAGCGAAGACAACACTGCCGGATGTCCGTGGAGACTACCATTCTACATTCGCAGTCGATAGGTAAGCTCTTGCTCTCGTAAAGGAAGATGTACAAATCCCCTCATAAAGACCTCCTGTTATGTAAATAAATGAAAATATCCTACTGTCACTTCTAAAATCTAGGTCGTTTATTCAATTTGCATCTCTCCCAAGTGTATTCATACTCTCTCCAGTATCCCTACTAACCCATTCATAAATAAATAATTATATTATAGATTTTAAGTCACGCGACTGGCTGAATTTAGCTTAGGGGCAGCATTGCAACTGTTTTTACAGCGATTTTGACCAGGGAGATTTATACAATAGTAATAGTAATAATAATAATAATAGTGATAATAATAATAATATTAATAATAATAATAATGAATGAAAATAATATCATATAGTTGAATAATATAATGAAACATTTATTCATCAAAATGTTTAATTATCATAGTTGTCATTATCATCAGAACTATTATAATTGCTATCCTTATTACAATTGCATAACTGGAAGTGTAAGGAGGCTGCAGTGAACGAGCCCCAGCCCAGATCTAGGCGGCAGATGCGCCCGTGGCCATCGCCTGGGCCGGAGCGGCAGGTGGGGCGGCGGCGGCGGCACGCGCCACACCGCCCCAGTCGGAGGCCGGGGCGCGGGTCCACGCAGCCGGCCGCCTGACCGGCACGTCGCCGCGGAGGTGGCGAGCGGCAATTAGCGCACCCCGCTAATGGAGGCCCCGCGACGCAAGTGGGGCGAGACCCTCCTCGCGATGCTCTCATTTGTTTACAGAAGGCACATCGAGAGAGGTGGCTCATGCTACTGCAGTGACTCAGGTCCTAGGTTCGAGTTCCGACGGTGGCAAGATTTTCGACACTGGCTAGATTGCAGGGTCGAATTCAGCCGTTGTCTGGAGGAGAAGCCTAGCGATCGGATGCTCTGAACGGTAGTTTTCTCCGATCAATACCAGGCGAATGCCGGAGTAGTACCCTAGCAAACGGGCCACTGACCCGCGCAAGATGTTTCATTCTCATTCCTTGTCCTACCCTACTCTTTATTTACCAACACTTATCCTTACATGAACTACACTACCACACATGCTGGAATACCGGGGGGGGGGGATCTAAGAGCTTGTGGCGATGGCTCGCTGGTTGGAGATACCTGGTTGCCGGCGATAGGTCGGCGCTGGATATCACCAGCCAGCGGGTAAGACCACCGCCTCCTCCCACAATAAAACATGTACTAAATATACGGAACAAATGACTTTAGCAGTTGTCCTTAGCGGAATCACTAATCAACCAACCAACGTACAGTATCCAGATATCACTGAATCAACACATCAGAACATGAATACATTTTGTTGCACGACGCTCGCATGAATGTATTGTGTGACGTTTGTACGCGCAGAAGCAGTGTTGGAGCTACCTGGTAGTAATTTTTATCACCGAATTGTTATGTTGTGAAATTCTACCAAGCGTTCCAAGCGCTTATCTTGAGCGTTTTTAGAGAAAAAATAGTAAAATCGTTAGACCTTAGCTGCATACAAGGAATCGTCTTTGCGGTGTGTGTGCGAATCACATTTTCATATTTATGCACAGTATTAGGCCGACATTTTAGTAGCCCATTAGTGCCTCAATTCAAATTATATCATCAGTATTTTCTCCCTCATTCTTCAGTATTTTTGATACCACATATGGCCGAAAAAGCGTGAGACATATAGACTGTAATAAATACCATTTTCGGTGTGATCAAAATCGGTACAAATCCTTATCTATTCTTGCGGAATTTGGGATGGAAAAGTGGAATTTTCATATGTTTTTTGCATTTCCATCCGTTTCCGCTGCCACTGATTCCATCAAATCATAGCTTCACCTATCCATCAAAACTATTCATCAGGTATGTCCGAGAAAGCCAGGGACAGACGATCAAAATAAAGAATAAAAGATTCCTTTATCCCTATCCTGTTCCCAGATCCTTTTTAGAGCCCGGTCATCCCCCATGACCGGATGTCCACATGAAGCTATCGAAAGACTTCGTAAGGTCTATGTGTACACGAATGCACGGGCAAGGATAATGGATGGAAAGATCAGGCTTTCAATGAGTAAGTGAAAAAGCTTCAAGCGGAAGTAAAATTTTAACGAGATTTTGATGAGTAAATATTTCAGCCGTATAATTTCGCCGACAGCAATGTCGATGCATTGTTCCTTTTCCCTGCGTTTTGAGACGACTCAATTCAATTGTATGGAATAACAAAGATAAAGCCAACAGTTGATTTCATAGACATTATATTTTCTTGGTGACGGATCTTTATTTGCTTGCCGTGTTGTATGGCCATCAATATCGTTAATTTTCGTTTATTTTGAACAAGGAAGATTTGCGTATATTCTGAGATTTGATAGCATATAATTGAAATATATTGCTAAGAATATAAATATATTTCAACGTATTATATTGCTATTCTATTCCTTTAATAGACTCATTGAATAGAAAAGAAGAATATTGAGAATAATATCAATACTATTTCCACAAATCTATGTTTTAGAAACATTACCACTTACTAGGCATTACCAGTTCTACAAGCTGTTACAACAAAAACAGAATTAGCGAAGGACATTTAAAAGTAGGAATTCTAATAAGGGAGAAGAAGAAGAAGATTGAAAATAGATGGAAAAATATGCTGATGAAGTACAGTTAAAGTTTATGAATAAAAGAAAATATTTCAAGACAAAATGCCTGCAACAATCTTTATCCCCCATTCAGCACAAGACGCAACCAAGTGTACTCCAAGGCTGTGCACCCCTGTTCAAGCACAGCTCTGTATACCATTTTCCGGCTTACCCAAAGTGACCTTCCTTGGCCTCGACGGGCGCAACTTCAGTGCAAAACCAATTATTTCGGTTGACAGCCACGAGGCTCCTTTTTGCGCGGTCGCCCGCCCGCCCGCCGCGCACTCAATCGGAAAGCGCCGGCCGCTCTGTACAACCGCACGTGAACGGCCGGCAGATGTTCGCCGATCCCCGTCCTCACTCATCATTGTTCGGGAGCGGTGCCGTCTTCAGGCTTGGTCACAGTGGGCGGTGACCAGGCCCTGAGGTTGCGGCGCATTCGACTTATTTGTGATGAAACGATTATAAATCTTACGTAAGTTGCAGGGTAATATTTATATTTAAAGCCTTGTGTTCAGAAAGCCATAAAAGCTTTCTACTAAAAACAAATTTGTATGAATATTTCTTACAATGAAAGCTATTATACCTCACATGTATACGGATGTGATATATACAGAAGTTCCAGGATTGTGCGTTTTTACATGCAGTGTTATAGTGAGTGTACATAAATGCAATGTGAGAATATAGACTGTTAAATGTGTTCTTTCACCAAAAACTTTGACCTAATTATATACAAATTTTGTACACGAAAAATTGATTAAATGAATCCCTTAATAACTGATAAATAATTTCAGATGCGTTTTTGATATTGAATTCTTCCTCTGTATTTTAGTTTGCCGCTTTTGCGCTCTGTGCTAGTAGTAACAAAACAATTTTGAATTATTTTGAAGAATGATTTCTCCTTCTCGATTGCGATCTCTGAACTAGGGGCTCTGGGTCCTACTATTCAACTGATCTACTGGTCACTAGATCAGTCGAAAAGTAGTATAGTAATTTCTTCAATTTCTTCTCTTTGTCCTTCTACATCTTCTTGTCTTCCCTTTCTCCTTTTCTTTTTCTTTTCTCTTCTCTTCTCTTCTCTTTATTCTTCTTCTCTTCTCCTTCTTCTTCTTTTCTCCTCATTCTCCTTCACTTTCTCATTAATCTTCTTGTCTTCTTCCTTAATTCTTCTTCTCTTCCTCCTTCTTCTTCTTCTTTCTCCTCATTCTCCTTCACTTTCTCATTAATCTTCTTGTCTTCTTCCTTATTCTTCTTCTCTATCTCTTTTCTATTTTTCTTCTCTTAAAACTAAAGATAATATTGATACTATTGTAGTATTAGTAAAAAAGGATGGATGCGGTGGAGGCCCTGCACGGAGATTCTAAAGTGTCTTGCTTCGAACGAAGGCACCTTGGAGGTACCGAGGCGGATGGGTTATTTATATTCCAAAATCTTTCGAATCGTAAAATATAGAGGTTATATGCGTTTACTTCATTCCAATCCTCTGAAAACTGTTTTAAAACTACCCCGTAATTGGACATATACTGGAAGCACACGTCTTAACCTTCTATAGTGCAATACCCCTAATAATGCAGGTGTCGAGAAGAATGAAGAGTAGTTTAACTCTTCTAGAATATTTAATATATACTTACTAGTCCTCATCTAATACATATTTACTAGACACCTTCAAGGAAACATGTAAACATATTTTAACGTTCCAGCAGATCTACACAACACTAAAAAGAATGGATTCAGGCGAATGACTCCAATATTGAGATGTCTCATTCCAAACCTAACTGAAGAGAAGAAGACAAAATAAAATCAAAAGACGGAAGTTTGAAGATGTTTGAGTGACAACCACTATTCTTACTATCTTCCAGCAGGAACGTGACACAGACACAATCGGCACAGCAGCTGAAATTTTCAATTATTTCAAAACTTGTTAACAGAACATGTCGACCGCATTTCGTGTTAGGCGAGCCCCATTTCGCCCACTCCCCCACCATGTGCCCGTCCAGAAGCCCACCGCAACCCACCGTGTTCCCGCGCAGCCGCAGGCAGGCCCGGCCGAGGGCAGTGGACGCGTACGTCATGGCGGCAAGTGCGCACGGTAATTGAGCGGCATTCTAAACGCGGACGAAACAATTGGCGAGGCGGCGCAGGCTGCGGCGGCGGTGGCTGAGACGGCTGGGCCCTGTTGTGTGTACGAGTATGTGCTCCACTCCGCGCCGCAGGGGTTGTTGCTCCGGGCGGGCGGACATACGAACGAGCAGCTGGGCCCTTCGGAATGCGCCCGCTCGCCGCCGCCGCCGCCGCCTGCCCGCACACTCGCCGAAGTCGCGAGTGTGGGGCTGCAGCAGTTGATGCTGTTTACGAGCACCCATCGCCCATAATGTGGCGCCTGCCGAGCCGGGTGCGTTTAGTAAGGATAGGATGAGGTAAGGTTCAGGAACAGGACAGGTCATTATGTGAGGGCGGGTCGGGTCGGGTCGGATCGAGTCTGGTACGATCAAGTCGGGTCGGATGGGCTCTGGTCGGGCTCTGGTCGGGCTCTGGTCGGGCTCTGGTCGGGCTCTGGTCGGGCTCTGGTCGGGCTCTGGTCGGGCTCTGGTCGGGCTCGGGTCGGGCTCTGGTCGGGCTCGGGTCGGGCTCGGGTCGGGCTCTGGTCGGGCTCTGGTCGGGCTCTGGTCGGGCTCGGGTCGGGCTCGGGTCGGGCTCGGGTCGGGCTCGGGTCGGGCTCAGATCGGGCTCAGATCGGGCTCGGGTCGGGCTCGGGTGGATAAATCTGGTTCCTGTAAATTACTACCTCCAACACATTGTGTACTTAGAATCCATGTTTTGATAGTCTTTGTTATAGAAAAATCGATTGACGTCAAAACGTTTACAGTCAACGCTAGCGTCAAAACGGTTCATCACTTTTTTTAAAAATTGATTTTCCTCAATCGACTTAAGGAACTCCAGGCCCTCTGGATTTGAATTTGTTTATTAAAAGTACTTTACATGAAGCCTCAATTCTTTTTATTTTTTCTCAAAAATGACTCCTACGTTTTTAATTAAATTTTGTCTTTGGATAGCTTAAGAGATTCATCGATTCAAATGTCTCATTTTTGTTTAAATATGAGTTTTCGAAAATTGCAAAAGTTCAAATTTCGTGGCGTCTTCCTACAGTTACAAGATTGAAGATCTAGATTTTTTTCCTTAATACAATCTGTTCTTCAAAGACAGATCTTGAAATAAGGACATGTACCATTTTTAGAAAATATGTGTAGTTTTCGCATAATTTTTTTGTGAAATTTAGTATATTTAAAATATTTATTTAAAATATTATTTACAATATTTTTAACATTTTTTCCAAAACGGCATCATTTTTATAAAATATTCTCTTCGTATGTATTTAAAGAACGGTAAAAGAATGATGCTAGTCTCATCTCTAGCCTTCAAATTCCAAACCGTTAGGTATCATTTCAAAACTACGAAGTTGAAAACAGAGATTTTTGTCTTAAAATCTATTCTAGAAAGTTAACTCTTTAAAAAAACATGTATATTTTTTTGACAAAATTAGTAGTTTTTGCGTAATTTCTGCTTTAAATTAGTACAATTTATACAAAACACATTTTCTAAGTAACCACGCCAACATTTCTTTATTTTTTTCTACGGTAAAAACAAAAGAGTCTTCAAAGAACGGCAGGAGTTTCAATGTCGTTGAGCGCTCTGAATTTTTGAAAATTGCGAGTTCCAAATAATGGGAGAATCAATTTACTTTTAAGGGTCGGCGCAAATGAGTGTGTCAGAGCGACTGTGTGGTGTAGAGGAAAAGAGCACGGCGAGATCACTTCATGGACCTGAGTTTGAGTAGGGCGGGGAAAAATTGCAAATTGAAAACACATTTGTAGGTTCATGTAGGAGTATATTATTGCAAAGCCGTTACAAGTAATGCAATAAAGTATGTACTGTTGTAGCTTTTAATTAAGGTCTATGGGATATCCATCTAGAGTTCACAGAGCATACTTGTTAAATATAAAACTTGTGTAAAAACAAACAAAAATTGTACATTTCTGGATAAGTACAAAACATTCAGTTACAGATTCAGAAACAAGGGCAGCTATTTGTGTTAATTTAATAGGGATTCTACTCTCCCATTATTTGATACACTTATCTGATTTTTAAGATTTGGAGAATAAGTAGTGAATGACGTGAAACAATATTTTTATTTTGTTTTTGATTCAATGCATTTATTGTAATTTTATGTTCAACACGTCTTTCTTTTTGGCAATGTAATCGCAGGAATTTGGAAATATTACTTTATTCCTGATCTGAGTCAGAAACCACTGCAGACATTGTATGAGGACTTAATTTAAAGTGTTTTTTTTTACTTCAATACATTATTAAATTATCACGTAACTTAAATAGGAAGTTTATATTTTTGAATAAATTTATTCCGAAGTTTATTTATACAATATACCTATTGCAAAAATCTAGTATTTTCAAAACAACATAACACAAGTGATTAGGCAGATACGAATGTTAACACTAATCTGGAGAGAGTGAAAGTAGCTGTTTCTAACCTCGACGTTGTAGTGCACTTGTAAATCGCTTATGGCTCCCAAGTGCATGTCCTACCATGCGAGAAATGTGTGGCAAGCAAACATTCCGTTGAGTGTGTGGGTCGTAGGTACTGCCCTGCTACCGTTGCAATAGACTACGGGCTCAACAGATCCTCATCACTTCCCAGATCCCTGACTCACACTACCCCCCCAACTCTCTCACTGCAAGCACTGGATGCTAAAAAGCTAGTTTCCCCAGCTGTAAGCCGAAAGGCGTCCATGTCGCTCATGACAACCACGACGTCAATTACCAATAGCTCAACTGGCGAATGCCGGAGCAATACCCAAACAAACGGGCAACGGACCGCGCGCGATCTTTTCTTTCCCTTCCTTGTGCTATTCTTACCCCTTACACACAAACTAGCATGCACTACACTACCACACATGCTGAGAAACCAGTCGGCAACTTACAGCTTGTCCCGGTTGGGGTGGTGCCCCGCTGGTGGGAGATACCTGGTTAGAGAAAACCTCGTTAGCAGACGGTAGATCGTCACCGGATCTCCCCATCCAACGGGGGAAAGATCACCGCCACCTCTCGCGGAAAACACACTCACGGGATTAATGACCTTAACTGTTGACGCATCAATCAAGCAGAATCATCAATCAATCAAAACCAATAGCTCGGTAGCAATTTCTGTGTCTCTGAATCATCGTTCGCCACAAGAGATTCTGTAGTTCAAGTCCTAATGGTTGCGGATTTTCGATACTAGCTACTACTTAGCTGGGTCGAAGTCAACCTTTGTCGGGAGGACAATTCTCGAGGGGGTCTGTTCTGATCAACAGCTTTTCGTGGTTTCCTTGATCAACATCAAGCGAATGCTGGAGCAGTACTCAATCAAACGGGCCACGGGCCGAGCCCGATTTCCTTCCTCAAATATGTCCCTCCTTCCCCGTACATTCATACACTTCATTACCACAATGCCAGGAGCATAGAGCTTGTCCCAGATCGGGGAGATTCTGGGTGAGCATTTACGCCGCAAGTACTACACCGACGGGATTAATAACCTACGTACTTGATACGCGCAAAATCTGTACTCCATCTTTCAAGATGTCTTCCTTTTTTAACCCACCTCGACCAATCCGACCACCTCGACCAATCCGACCACCTCGACCAATCCGACCATCCCGACCAATCCGACCATCTCGACCACATCGACCATTCCGGCCATCTCTACCATTACGAACGAAAATTTACCAAACACAGAGAAAGCCATCCACCAACACAGTCTCTCGTGCGGAACGCAAGATCCCCAGCTGTGTCGCCGTTTCCAGAGCCGTGCCTCGTCGGCGCGTAACACTTCGTTCAGCCGCCCCCGCACTTGTTGCGCCACATTATTCGCCTCCCGGAGGAGTGGCGCCACGCCCCGCCGCGCCTGCGCCGCGCCGCCCGGATGTGTGTCGCGCCGCGCGTGCATGCAAGTGGCAGCTCCGAGGCCCTGCGCGAATTAGGCCGTGGGGAAGCACGGAGGGCGTGGCACGCGTCTGAGAGAACGAAAATCACTTCGGAATGCGCTCATATTCGTGCGTGCTTTCGTGGTTCCATGTGCGTCAATTGCTAAATCCTTTAGTCCCATAAGTGTGGGCGTGTTTTTTATCGCAGGAGGTGGCGGTGATCTTCCCCGTCTGGAACGTGCGATCCGGTGACGACCTACACGTTGGCTTGCGAGTTTTTCCGTTTGAAGATATGCCCATCAGTGATCAGTTTAAAGCTCCCGACGTGTCGTAATAGTGTAGTGCATGCAAACAGTGAGTGAATGAGTGAGTGAGTGAGTGAGTGAATGAGTGAGTGAGTGAGTGAGTGAGTGAGTGAGTGAGTGAGTGAGTGAGTGAGTGAGTGAGTGAGTGAGTGAGTGAGTGAGTGAGTGAGTGAGTGAGCGATAGCCAGGTTCCAAGGAAGAGGCCATCACTATTAAGCATTTGTTATTTAAGTCTTGAATTACATATTTTTTTACATTTTAGGCACGTCAAAGCACTGTTGTACTGTATGCATACTCTACTATGTTATTGCAGTTTTCAAGAACCCTTTTTGTTTATTTAAATGAGACGATTATGTTTAACAATGGTATTTTTTCTTTATTTCTTGTTGCTCAGCAGTGTGCTCGCTACTTTTGGGAAAACCATTTCGTGTGTTTTTTTCCAGCAGAATTTTTATTGCTTCAGGCCGATAGTAAACCAAATCCTTGAAAACGAATGTTCGTGGAAAAACGTCAAAAAGAAAGTTCACATTTTTTTGGGTTAACTTTTACGATACCGAATACTTTTGTTCTTTGATTTTACGGCCATTGCCCACTGTAGCCTGTGCTCTCGGAGTGAATCAGGTGTTGTTTTCACTCAGTGCGTGCAGAAACGACTGTGTGTTTCGTGACTTTGTCTTTCAGCCTCCGCCTGTTTGGTTACGCTATTGCGTAGTAACCTAGTGTTGCGAAAGAAATGCTGATAGCGGGTGCAAAACACAGCAGTCGGTGAGTTGAATCGTTATAACAGGAAGAGTTTATAGTGAAATAATCCGACATAAGTTAATATTACGAGCAAGTCCAATGTCAGAACATTGTAGGGAAACGATGAACTGGAAAAGTAAAATATCTGGTTTTAATTGGGCAATTATGTTCTCGGTTACGAGATCTACTCAATTATATCAGTCTCGGTTGTTAAAAGTAGGATATTTTGAATTATGAATTATATTATGAATTAACTATAGGAAAGTGTTAGCACTGTTTATTTTCTGTAAAAGATATGCATGATAATAAATACACAATTCTATAATTCACTAGTCAATATCGACAATTTTTTGAAATCTAACTACCATCTCTTGATGAAAATATTTAAAAGTTTGAGACAAGTAACAAACCAATGTAGATGTGTGTCTATCAACACAAAATAACTGACGTAACTTAAGCACAAAAGTGGCCTAACTGACAAGTATTGTAACTTAAGTTTCATGTTTTTATGACATATCAAGCTACAAATATATGTACATTATGACGGTATCAGTGTTTTCATTCGCATATACTACCAAAAGAAATGTAACACTAATTGCGCCTGCATGAGCTACATTCCCGTTTGAGAAGTCCAATGTTCTTACAAGCAAAGGCAACTTCCCGGACTCCTCTTCCATTACTCTTCCTAATTGACAAAGGTGTCTACACACGCAAGGTATGCTCACGGCACGCTAGTATCACAACCACAAATATCACGAAGATGGTTGCTTCATACGAAATCATGTTTGCTGGATGTTTTGTAGTAAACAACCAAGGTCTAATTTTTTATAAACTTGTTTTTAAATGTTTATGTTGTCTTTTCGACATCAATAATAATTTATTATATTATTTCATATTTAGTTTCTTTTTCAATTTTGACTCTATAATCATTTTCGACAAGGGACAGGAGTATATTTGAACAGATTATTATTTTTTCTGTTTTTGTTTTGTGAAATTTCATTACGTAATTCTGTTATTTGTTGTTAGTATCAATAAAGTGAAATATTTAGCAAGTCTCTATATAGCCTACCACCTCTAGTAAAGACTTATGACAATATCACTTTGAGTGGGCAGCTCTTCCAACAAACCGGAATAGTTTTTCTGGACTGAACGTAGGACGTTAAGACGATTCACACTTAAATACAAATAGAATTCGATTCAAAATGTTTGATTTTACTTAACTGATAAGTTCAAACATTACTTGTGTTATTCATTATAATGTATCACTTCCTTGCTTAAAAGAGGAAATGAGAATTAATAACCCTAAATTTGGGGCAATGACCGTCGACTGACTCCCTCAAATGAGACAAGGTTCCGGGTAGCCAGTGACATACCCCCTTCCTTTTCAACTGCACAGCAATTGCTCAGGGCGCAACGCCTGCATAAGTTACCTTGCCCGCGACCTTCACATGACTTCACGAAGCATTTCTTTGCACTTTGGGCAATAATGGCATATAAGAACCTTGGACCTATACATTACGAACCATTACTGCTCTCTCACTTATGTCATCTTTTTGAGAATAGTACGTTCATTCTAATCTTTACGATAAATATCTAATAAACGAATTTGTTTTACAGAATATTTCCAATTGCAAATGGACGTTAATTTTGTATGTTGCGTGATTAAACTCTACGTAAGTTCTAAAAATATTGTAAATACTTTTGAATGAAAATGGACCTATGACCAATCCTCAATAAAACGTTTACAGCAAAAAACTTCCTAAATTTCATTTTTCTAGCGTCTCCGTAAACTTTCTCAGTGTAATAGTGGCTGTGAAAAATGTTATAATCTTTCGAATTTACACCATTAACATTATGAACTTCGAAAACAATACCAGAGTGATTATTCATTCAAAACCATTTTTTTCTGCCTCAAAATTCGAAAATTAATATTCTGAAATTAAGAATATTCAGACCGGTTATTTCCTCTAAACCCAGAATTCGGGATAGGCCACAACACTTTTGGATAACATGTGCACTGCGCACAAATGTGAGCAAAATTAATATTTGTGAACATTAGATTAGTAAATTCCACAACAATTTTAACAATGTTTTGACAGATTTGAAAATCTATTATATAAAGATCACTGCACGCACTTCTTGAGAATTTGCATGATTAGTTTTTACTTTACCATTTTTTTTCAGAATTTTACAAATAATAATTGTTCTGCACGATTTGTTGCCCTAACTTTTTACAACCTTAATCGAAACTTCTACTTCAAAAAATTAAGGTGACCATTTCCCCATTCTATCCTATTATGATAATATTTTTGGTACCAAATATTCGTATTCTGAATAGAGTATATACGGGTAAATTTGAGAAGGAAAACTAATCACAGAATGTAAAAAGAGTTATTGAACGTTGATGATTTTTAACTCAGCTTAAGAAAATTGTTTTCCTTTAGAAAAAGTTCAGAAAGTTCAGAAAGTTTTCCTTTAAACTGAACTTCGTCCAGCACTGAAAAGCGTTGACACTCTATAACTAAGAAAGTATGTAAATCTTGTCAATTTTTGGGTACGAATGGTAGGGATTTTTTCTACATAAAGTAAATATACTAACAAAGGTAAACGTGCAGGAACAAGGTTTTTTTAAACAATTTATTTCGCTATTTCAATAAATTTTTACAAGATACGATCATGAAAAAAAAACTTAATGCAACATTATCTTCGCACCTGAATTATTAGTCCCTTTCAGTAGATTTCAGGTCCAGCGTTTAATTCGAGCTCTCTAATGGAAGAAAGAACTCTTGAAAGGAGAGCCTGTAAGAAAAATCAGTATTATCAAATAATAATCAGGGCAATGTAAGAAGGCAAACAAAAGGACAGTAAAGGAAATAAAAGTCAGAAGTAGCATATTATATTCGATGCTTTCCAATACCAGGTGGTTTCGATTTTCCAAATATCAAGAGTTCCAAATTTAATATGTTAATATTCTATAATCAGTAAGGTTTTAATTTACATTAAATATTCTTTATCGTAATAAAAAATATGTTTTCTCAGTTTTGTAATGTGATGAAACCAACTTGGCGAACATTCTCTACCACCGTTTCCTGAGAAATATCTAAAAAAATATACCAATAATTGTTTTCCCTGTGAGGGGAAGTGGAAAGAGGGGAGTGCTGGAAGCTCCTTGACTGCAGAGGAAGGACATGGAGGGGTTGACGATGTAGATATAAATTCCAAGCGCTGCCCGCGATTCGGTTTTATCCAGAGCAATGCTTGTACGATTTGTCGAAAACGTCTTATTTCGCCAAATAATAAAATTTAATTATTAATTATTCTTCAGGGAGTCAAAAAAATATACGTTCTATGGCTCAGAGGTTCAATCTGTTTTGGGCATCTGTTGAATTGAATACACAGAATGTAAAAAGAGTTATTGAACGTTGATGATTTTTAACTCAGCTTAAGAAAATTGTTTTCCTTTAGAAAAAGTTCAGAAAGTTCAGAAAGTTTTCCTTTAAACTGAACTTCGTCCAGCACTGAAAAGCGTTGACACTCTATAACTAAGAAAGTATGTAAATCTTGTCAATTTTTGGGTACGAATGGTAGGGATTTTTTCTACATAAAGTAAATATACTAACAAAGGTAAACGTGCAGGAACAAGGTTTTTTTAAACAATGTGATATTTTATGTTCTTATCAATCTCCGCAATGGGCTAGCTGTTTGTAAAATTTTACATTAATTTATTGAATTTTACAACCATTCGTAATATTGATTGCTGGCTTCTCGGCTGACTAGCAGAATGTTGTCCATGGCATTCTTGGCGTACCAATTCTAGCGATCTTTCCTAAATTTAAAAAAATGTTCCAGAATGTCATCAACGATTGCTATTAATATAACTTAATATTCCCGCAAATTTAATACGCGGCCACGACATTCCTATCTATGTTTTGTGTGAAACACCTACTCGCCCACTGACTATATTCATCGACTTATTGGAAAATTCTTTCATCTACGGAGCTACCCTAATATGCAGGGTGAGTCACGTAACTTTAGCACCTCCTATAACTTTTGAACGGTTGAAGATATTGAAATGCAGTTTTCACGGAAGTTCATGAGAAAATAGGGCTAACTGATACGTGTATTTATTTCTATTTTATCACTTGTATTTTACGAGATATTTGAGGTAACTTTGTTTTTTTAAATGGCACTATACATATTTTCTCAGTCTATCATAAAGAGCGTAAGAAGACGAATCTAATGATATACATAATGTCGTATGTTAAATAAGGATTTTTTTGAGAAATTTTGATTCTTTTGCGACCAGATTTTAACGGATATTTTGAATGTAACCGACCGCCACTGAAGGTCACGCAGCGCTCCACAAGCAAGCGCGCTCTCGAGGAAGGGAAGGGATCTTAATATATTAAGATACAAAACATATTCCAAATATTCACAAAACTGTTGTAGCCTGAACTCGGCGTTCCATCCTTCCCCATTTTCAGCTTATTTTTAAGAAATGGAAGGGTTGAAAATAAGGATTTATTGTAAGTATGTATTGTAATAAAATTGTTTATTACTTCTACTCCAGTTAATGGGGTTTTATATCACAGGATATTAATGGGATCTTGAAACAAAACATAATAAGAATAAATACAGACTAAGAATAAGATAAAGAATATTGCAATTCTGAGCAAACAATAATAATAAGCGTAAAACATCCATTAAGATAATAATCACTAAAATAAAAATATATTCCCAAAATATAGTAAACACTAGTAAATAAAGAGTAGAGACGGACAAAACTGCATTCAGTCTCTCGTATCTCGTCCGACCTGTGAATCATTCTCGCTGGCCGAAGAAGGGTCGTGGAGAGGGATGCGCCCAGCCAAGGCCAAGGGCACTGGCGAAGGAGATTCTCTTTCTCTGCGGGAGGCAACGAGACAACGAAATTATCGCGTCTCGTAGGGACAGAGTATTCTCCTAAGCAGTCCAAGCCGGCCGAAGCTCGGAAGAGACTCATGATCAAAGCTTAGTGTAGAGCAACGATTTCTTCCTAATTAATTGATTTAAAATAAATACTCTCTAGCGTAATAATGAAACGTTTCCTTTTACTTTCATAATATTGAAGTATTACATATCATCGTACACAAGAAAAGTAATAAATAAATAAATTAATAAAAAATAAAAGGAGATGGCTCACAGCAACTACTGTATTAAAGTGTACTCTTATTATTGTAAATGTTTTGTGTTCGGGTGTTTACGTTTTGCATACGTTGTATATAACCTCATATAATTTAAACTTCGTAAAAATTGAAATATGAAATAATATCATTCAAAAAAATGTATCTTCTTCATAAAAATGTGCCCAAAATACTATATTAAAAATTATAAAATAAATTCAAATACACACGTCTATATTTCAACCAATAAAACTGTCAGTTTGTAGAACTGAATTCTCACAGTTTTTATTTATTTATTTATTTATTTTACGTCAAAAAATAGTTAAAAACTGCGTATGACGTGCTATGGGGAAAAGTGAATTGTGTGCACATTTTCAAAATTCTGTGATCCCTACACTAAGTCATATACTACTTAAATTTTGAATTTTGAATTTTTTGATTGGGAGAAAAGAAACTCCCATGGAAGAATATCTATTTTTAGGGATAAACAAGCAATAAATTTTGAATTTTGAAAGGGAGAAAAAAACCAAAAAACTCCCATGTAATAAAATCTATTTTCATGGATAAATAAGCAATAAAATAAAATATATTTTCAAAGATAAATAAGCAATAAATTTTGGCTCTTATTACTTCCTGCCGCGACAACATGGAAACGATAATTTGAATAATTGTATTTCCCACTGAATTCTAGAAGACGTGCACAGAAAATGAAGTTACATTTATGTCCAGAAGCAAAACAAGGGGCCATCTCAGCATTTGCTAAATGGATCAGGGAAACTGGACGAAAAACCTGATCGAGATGGGGTCATTGACCCGGAAGCAGTACAATAGTTGTTACAGGTTGTTTATACTCATTTATACAGTCCAAATGGTAAATAATGCATTATGTATCATTGTTAAAATTAATGTTACTTTTCTTGTGATGTTCAGTATAGTCTCTAATTGTATAGAAACAGTTATGCAGCAGAAACGATTTCACTTGGGATTTAAACTTTTCTATTGAATTTAATCGTTTAATGTCATCTGGCAAAGTGTTGTAAAATAATGTACATGTATTGTATGTGAATTTTTTGTAATGAGCTGTTGATACTGTCACCTGATGAATATGATTTCTACGTCGAGTGTTATAGTAATAGACTTCGGCATTTTCTGAAAAAATATTCCCGCTCTTGAGCAAGTCATTTTTGACAAAAACCACTGATTCGTAAATAAAAAGACACGGTAATGGTAGAATTCCTAGATTAATGAAGAGAGGCTTACATGAATCACGTGGGTGGGATTTGGTTATTATTCGTACAATTCGTTTTTGTAATCTAAAAGTCTGGGAGCTATAAGATGTATTTCCCCAGAAGATTATACCATATCTCAGGCGGGAATGAACATTCGCGAAGTATACACAACGAGCAGTATGAAGGCTGACTGAATTTGCAAGAATTCTGAATGCGTAGCAGAATGAACTTAATTTTGTGTTCAATTCATTTAAATGTACGTTCCATTTAAGGTTTGACTGAATTGAGAGACCTAAAAATTTTGTTGCCTTAACATCAGTCAATGGTACACTGTTCATTTTCTATGGAGCACAGAATTGTTTATTCGAAATGGAAAACTGCATTAAAACAGTTTTCTTTTCGTTTACTATTAATTTGTTATTTCGGAACCAATTTGAAACATCTGATATTGTACTATTTACGGTTTCTTTATTGCAAAGGACGTTCGTATCATCCGCAAAGAGAACCGTTCTTCCGTTTCGAATCGTCGAGGGCATATCGTTTACGTAAAGTAGGAACAAAATAGGGCTAAAATCGATCCTTGAGGAACTCCACATGCAACGGGCAAAGAGTCGGAAAGGTGCGTACGTAATGTTCCATCATTCCCGTAAGGTATTTCAACTCTCTGAATCGTTGTTTAAGGTACGAACAACCAAAAAATGTCATGATCAATGATGTCAATACCTTTTGAGAGATCTAACAATAATCCAATAGGTGCCTCGTTTTGATCCAATGATGAGGCGACATCTTTAAGAAAAGAAAATATAGCTGTTTCCGTTGATTTTGATTTTCTAAATCCATGTTGGCAATCTGAAAGGGCGTCGTGTTTAGTGAGAAAGGTTTCCATTCGTACGTAAAAAAGTCTCTCTAATAATTTTGAAAAAAAAATAGAAGAGAAATGGGCCGATAATTTTGAATTTCATTTTTGTTGCCTTTTTTGAAAAGCGGCTTAATTTTAGCTGTTTTGAAACGTTTTGTACGTCCCAAATACAAATGGAAAGGATTTTCCACATCAGTTAGGTAGCTTGAGTGTGATCACTGTCTGAATGAAAATTCTAAAGGGCGTTTTTTTTTATTTTCACCTATCATTTTCATGCAGATACCAGAGCAGTTCTTTAAAAAACGGGCGGCGAACCGCGTTTGATCTTTCCTTGCCTATCCTGTTTCCACATACTTCTTTGAGGCTATTTCTTTTACGAAAACAAAGTAAGGGAGTCTATTTCCAACAATGAAACATTATGTTAAATAACATTCACCGTTGTTGAAATCTGTTGATTGTTGAACGACAGTTAAATGAATATGCTGAATAACAGCTACATTTCATCATTAAAAATTCGCTTGTCATGAAAGCCAAAAAAGGATTTGCTGTCTATACATTCTTATTTTACACATGTATCATTTCACATGCAGTTTCTAATGACAATTTAATTGAAAGTTGTACCCGGTATTTATTTCTTTTCAAGGTCCAGCGTGCAATAAAAGTGTCAGCAGATATAAATAATTCAGAGTACGTTTCTCGAATTTTAATGTGAGCTTTATACTTCCTGTGTGCGGCATATTAGGATGTCAAAAAGTGAGATGTACGTCTGACCGAAGAGTGCTATCAATCTTCATAAAAATCTCAAAGGAAGTAGATGTCAGTAAGAAGAAAACGTTTAATGACCGAGAAATTCTAGAATCAAAGAATGTGTTCAAAGACAACATCAAGAAAAATGGACATGTTTAGAAAAAGATAATACACACGAAAAACGGGAGAGAACTAGAGGACGATGTAATGTTTGCGGAAGGGAAAGGTATGAAAATAAATTAATCAGAGAAATTTGTAAATATATGTGTAGGCAATTCTTTATATTTATGAAGCTTGTTTTGTGATCTGAAGAAATGAATATGCAAAAATTTAAATTTCTCGAAATATGTCCCGCATAACTGTGATGTAATCGCATGATTTGTATTAATGTTTTTGTTATCTTTCTGACATTTTTACAAGGATAAAACTTATCTAACATATATCTAAGGATAAAGATAACTGCCCGAGAATGTATATTTCTTGGCGAAATTATAACAATTTTTCTGAAGCCTCAAGTCCCAGCTGCACGGTTTGTAACTATTAAATCAAATAAAACAAAATATTTCCTTTAATTGACATTAACATATTGTTATTTTTAACCTAGTAAAAATAGTTATTCGTGCTCCAAGATAGTTACACGAGTTCTAATGATCGAGTGGCGACAAAATGCACGAGGGGCTTTTGTCGCCCGAGAGCATTAGAACAAATTAACACCATTCTTAGAACCAGTTAACACCATTTTAATTATTCAGGTTTACTGATTGATCTTTTCGTGTTTCCGGACGCGTCAAAGGCGGTGGTCATTAGTCCCGTAAGTGTAGTGCATGTTTTCTCGGGCGATTGTTGTGACCTTCCCCCGCTGGATGGCGAGATCCGGCGCCTACCTACCGTCGGCTAGTGGGGTTTCCCCCTAACTAGAACTCTCCCACCAGCGGGGCACCACCACAGCCGGGCACCACCACAAGCTCTTAGCTCACGACCGGTCTCCAGGAATAAGTGGTAGTGTAGTGCATGTTAGTGTAAGTGTGTGATAAGGGGAGAGGATAGGACAAGGAAGAGGAAGGACAGATCGCGCGCGGTCCGTGGCCCGTTTGGTAGGGTGCTGCACCGGCATCCGCCTGGTGTTGATCGGAGAAACCACGGAAATCTACCGATCAGAGCAGCCGGCCGCTATAATTCTCCTCCAAACAGCGACTGAATTCGACCTAGCTGAAAAGCTAGTGTCAAAAATTGTTCCGCCGTCAGAACTCGAACCTAGAACCTCCCGGTCACAGATGCTGCACTGAGCTACCGCTCACGGTTTGAGATTTACTTATTTATTAATAAATTAGATATTAACTTTACTCAGTTTGTCTTTCAATATTTCCCTCCTGCAATTCCCTCCATAAGAGAACACGTAGCATCATTCAACTGTTTTCATATTCATTATCATTCACTGTGTTCTCTCGTAGCCACAATCTTCTCGATCCAGGTAAGAATGCAGGGTATATCAAGCTCCGTATACAAGGCAATAAAGAACTATAATGCGTCAATAAAAAATAAAAGTATTTTAACGTACTCCTTCTCTACTCTCCTTTCAAGAGCATGGGCAAAGACGGAGGCGCACAATTTTGTGTGCCCTTCTTACCGACCCATGGGAACACTGTAGTGGTTTGGTTTTGTTCTCCACAACAAGAAGTAAGGAGTCGGTGGTCATGAGAAGAATAATTTGATAAAGGAATGTGTAAACATAGGCTGATGTTCAGTTGGATACGTACATGGTTACATCACGAAAGGTTAATGAAAGCACTGTTATGTTTATTTACTACACAGGACCCAAATACAAATGGTTATATAGAAACGATATCTATGTAATAGATTACGTCAATTCGATGTGAGTTTTTTTCTTTCTGTTCCGTTCGTGTCATGTATCTTTGTGAAGGTCTAATAAAATACACGTATTATAACAACAAACACCAATATCTAGATTCGAAACCCTGTCTTCGGGCACACGTACTTGGATGCTAACACGTGCCACAGTTTCAGTTTGTGACATCATCTAAGGATTCATGCTCAGGGCGAGAATTAATCTTAATAGAATGGCAAATTATGATAGTGGATTTTTAAAATAGTTACACGCTATAATGGAAATATTTAATAAAACTAAAATTAACAACAAAACGTTTAATATGGATAGAAGTTAATGTACTATAAAACGAGTAAAGAGTATTCTAGTGGGTCTCTCGGACCCCGCCCCCTAGATCCGTCACTGGAGTAATTTGCGGGAGAAAGCGGCCTGGGCACGCGCTCATTATCCACTGAATAACACGAGCGCGTTGACCGACAACATGCGCTCATCCCATCCCTTCCCCCCCCCCTTCCTCCCCCCCTTTCCCCCTCCTTCTTCCATCGCCTCTCCGCCCTCTTCCTCCTTCCCCCCCCCCTCCCTCATCCATTACCTCTTCCTCCATCGCCTCTGCCTCCTTCTTCCCTCGCCTCATCTTCTTTCGCCGCCTTCTCAGTTTCTCTTCCTCTGTCGTCTTGACCTCTTTTTCGTCGCTTCCTTCTTCTCTTTTGTCACCTCCGCTCCCTCCGCCGCTACCTTTTGCTAGAATTTTCAGCATCGAAAGGAAAATAATGAGATCATTATAAAAATCCCGAAGGGACATCTCGTATATTTTCTATATCAAAAAGGGTGAGTGGGAGAGAGAGAGAGAGAGAGAGAGTAAGAAAGAAAGAGAGAGAAAGAGAGAGAGAGTGAGTGAGCGAGCGAGCAGAGAGCGAGAGAGAGAGAGAGAGAGAGAGAGAGAGAGAATAATAGCTTCCGTTTGAAGAACTCCACACTGCGGTGGAAATTGAAATAAACTACAGGTGACATTTAAGGGAAATTAAGAAATTCTATATTCCGTATTTACTAATATCACAATTGTTTTTGCTCGTAGATCCTGTTAATGTTAAATATGTAAATATCTTACATTGGCTAATAATTTGCTATTGTTTAAATACGTTTCAAAACTCAGTAAAGAAAAGTACAAATTTGAAGATGTTAATAATAAAAAACACGAAAACTTTCCTATTCATTCCCGCCTCAATTCTTGTGTTAATAGGCAAAGAAAATCAAAACTAACTATTTTGTTTCAAACTATTAGTCAAAGAACCAAGATTCATTACTACAATGCATTTTTTACAATAATTTTCCCAATTTTGGGGAGTTCCTTTAATTTTTTGTCGGTAGTTTAGATTAACGAGTAGAGCTCGTCTTGTGCGTTTGGCAAACGGGTCTCTGGCCTAAGGCTTTGCAGAGCACCTGCCACCGCCGCCGTCCCTGGTGCTTGTCTTCCATTGCTACCTGTCGTACCACCGCACATTGTCACCAAATGATGAAATCGAGGTCAAAAAAATTGTTTCACTTCATTTAATGCTTGTGACAATTTGGTCTTCAATAATAAGTGCATCGGCTAAGAATATACAAGTGTTTCAGAATAAATGTTGCAAACTTCTAGGGCATGAGAATGTGATGGGAATTCTAATCTAAAAAAAGTTATAAATGTGACATTTGATTTTGACTAATGAGCAGGTCTTTGGCTGGCACAAGGAATCTCTTTGCGTCAATACGGGTACCAATGGGGGTACCAATGAGGATTTCAAACACCAGTACTTATTTTGATTACACATTTTCAATATGGGGGTGTAAAGCTCGTTTTAAAGTTAATATTCAAATTAAAATTACCAAAAATAACACAGTGGACGCAACATGATTACTGAATGAGTAAAAAAGAATTCGGAATGTGACTTAGCTATTCTCAGATAAACTTTACTTTAAAAAATAGTTAATTGTACAGAATGTACAATATTGTATTGAGCGTTTACGCCAAGTACACGGCCTTAACTCACAGCTTCTTCATGAATTAGCATTCGTTCTTTTACAACACTTGTCCCAAATATACCTTTTTCGATTGTTTGATTTCGTGTTTTCTAGTGCATCAACTGTCATGGTTATTAGTCTCGTAAGTGTAGTGCATGTTTTCATCACGGAATGTGGCAGTCTTCTTCTCCCACTGGATGGTGAGATCCAGCGCCGTTCTACCGTCAGCTTGCGGGTTTTCTCCCTCCAGCACCACCAGAGCTGAGACAAATCCAGCTCCCGACAATTTCCTGACATGCGTGATAGTGTAGTGCATGGAAGGTAAGTGTGTGATAGTTACGGAGCGAGGATAGGGCAAACAAAACGAAGGAAAGATCGCGCGTGGTCCCTAGCCCGTTAGTTAGCGTACTGCCCCAGCATTTGTCTAGTATTGATCGGAGAAACCACTGAACAAAAGCAATCAGAGCATCTGACCATTAAAATTCTCCACCAAACAATAGCTGAATGCGACCTAGCTGTATAGCCATTGTCGAAAATCTGCCACGGTCGAGACTCGAACGTTAGGACCACACGGTCAGATGCGCTACATTGACATCAGCTGATATCTTCAGTCGATATCCACTTCAGTCGATAAAACGACATTTTGCACTTCGAAACTTCTATTTTTGAAGTTTGGCCCAGGTTTTCATCATTTGGTCGTACAGTGTTTCACCGTAAGAACCCCCCAACAATATTATGGAAATGAGAGGAAACGAAAGGGAGATGAAGAATGCGAAATTTCATGGTAGGGTTGTGTTTCCTTCATTTAACAGATAATATGTCTTTGTTTGCAACTTTCTTTACTGGACATTTTTTTGTGTTCCTTTTTCTCTAATTAGAAAATGTTGCCTAATGTGACAGGTGCAAGTGCAAGCGGTGGCAATCAGAAGCGTTTTGAGTTTGGATTGTCGGTTTGAATTTTTTGATTGATTTTCGTGTTTCCGGGCGCGTCAACTGCTTTGGTCATTAGTCCCTTTAGTGTAGTGCATGTTATTTTCGGTAGATGGCGGTGATCTTTCCCCGCTGGATGGCGAGATCCGGCGCCGACCTACCGTTGGCTAGTGGGATTTTCCCCTAATCAGGACTCTCCCACCAGCGGGGCTAGAGGAAAGCTAGTAATTGGTTTCTTTAATAATTGCCATAATCCAAGTAAAGAAATGATATAAAGCAGCGGGACTAGAGGAAAGCTAGTAATTGGTTTCTTTAATAATTGCCATAATCCAAGTAAAGAAATGATATAAAGCAGAAGAAGCAAAACAACTACCAGATAGAAAATGAACATGGAACAACATAAAAATAGGGGATCTACAGCTGGTTTCTGTAACCACGCAGTGGCTAAACAATTCATTCCAAGCATTATTACTGATTCAACGCAGTTTACTAACACACAATGATAGTGCCTTATAATAATGAATACGTCTAGATGACTATTAAAGACAAAAAAAGATTAAATCAAAGGACGAATTACAGCTTAAGAAACCTTCATCTGATACGGTTCAAGTATAATTTTCCACCTTCAGTATGTATGGCATGTAACCAGCCAGAATACATTATACAATGAGGTATCCTAATTATTCAAGTTCCTGGGGATTGCAGGAAAGAGATTCTTGTAATCTAACGCATTTGTTTGTGACGACTTCATAAATTTGACAGATCATTTTTACGCTAGAAAAAATACATAATAATGAAACTAAAAATAATAAAATCATTAAAAATAAAGAAGTAAACAACATACTGAAATTTGCAGCGACATCATATCATTTATAGATAGATTCTTAATCCTGAGAAAGTAAATTCTAAGTCCACTACTACGGATTCGTAATGTGTATGGTCGTGTGAGATAAAGGGTTCGAGTCAAGAGGAGAAGAGAGAGAGAGAAAGAGGAAAAGAGGAAGAGAGAAAGAAGAGAGAGAGAGAAAGAAGAGAGAGGAAGAAGAGAGTGAAAGAAGAGTGAGAGAGAGAGAGAGAGAGAGAGAGAGAGAGAGAAAGAAGAGAAGAGAGATCAAAAATTAAAAAATAGAGAGAATAAAAGAAAGAAAACGAGGAGAAAGAGCGTACCATTTGCGTGCACATGAAGGGGTTAATGTCGAGACCATCTTGCGTCGTCAATGCGAACCCGAACGCCTGTAAAGCATCTTCCGGGGCTTCGTTCGTGGCTCGCGCGCAGACGCCACCTGTCGCACCGGCGGAGGGAAGCCATGAGGTGTCGGGGGAGCGGGAGGGGGGAGGGGCGGCTCGGGGCGTAGTGGAGCATCGTGAGACTGAAGGCATCGCGACCCGGTGCGTCTGGCTGCAGTACGGGCGCATGGCGCCTCGTGATGTCCAGGCTCAGGGTGATGTGAGGGATTGCGTGATCTAAGAGGCTGGGTTGATTTGATTTGATTTTTCCGTGTTTCCGGGCGCGTCAACTGCTTCGTTCATTAGTCCCGTTAGTGCAGTGCATGCTTTTCTTGGGAGATGGCGGTGATCTTCCCACACCGGATGGCGAGATCCGGCGCCGACCTACCATCGACTAGTGGGGTTTCCCCCTAACCAGGACTCTCCAACCAGCGGGGCACCGCTCCAGCCAGGACAAGCTCTAAGCTCCCGACCGGTCTCCCGGAATATGTGGCAGTGTAGTGCATGTTAGTGTGTGTGTGTAAAGGGAGAGGATAGGACAAGGAAGAGGAAGGACTGATTGCGCGCGGTCCGTGGCCCATTTGGTAGGGTACTGCTCCAGCATTCGCCTGGTGTTTGTTCGGAGAAAACACGGAAAACTACCAATCAGAGCAGCCTGACGCTAGAATTCTCTTCCAAACAGCGACTGAATTCGACCTAGCTGACAAGCTAGTGTCGAAAATCCTGCCGCCGTCAGGACTCGAACCTAGGACCTCCCGGTCAGAGGCGCTGCAGTGACATCAGTTGATGCACTGAACCACCGCTCACGGTTAAGGCTAAATGCACCGAAAAATACTTATAGGAAAAATCAATAGATCGCAGCACTATCATACGGAATTTACTAGATCGATAACGTCTGAACAAACTGTCCGATTTTCGATCTGTAAACTGCATTGAACTCCTTTTTAAAATAGAATTCACGCTACGATGCCGTTTTTTCAAAAAAGATTTCCAAAAAATTTTTTAAAACGTTTTCTCATAGTTCCGGGAAGAAATTAAAAAATGTGGGCTTATAGCGCGATGGCGACGTGCTTCCTGAATCCAACGCCGTGTCAATCATGCTAATCGGATGAATAGGAGCGGCGTAAAGTGTAATTTCGGAAGACATACCTGACGCCCCCTCCCCCTTTTTCCTGCGTCACCCGACCCGCCTCGACGCGGACGAACGACCAAACCCGGCCGCCTGCGCACGGAGGCCGAACTTTCAGACAGGCAAGCTGGGCAGTCAGTCCCTTTCAGTCTCAATATATTTTTCTTCACGTGTCAAACTAGTGATGCTGTAACACAGCCAAACGGTCTCGTATCATCTGTAATAGTCGTATAAAACTATATATCTTGTTCACATATTTCCGTCTTCCTTCGAATACCATCAAACAATTATTTGAGGCGGTACTCAAAATATCGATTCCGATTTGGAAACTGATTTCAAAAAGAAAATGGAATTAATTGTGTATATATCACCAATATTCTATGCCATAACATCTTATTTTACATACATTTTACTTCTAAGATCTTCCGTTATCATTCCTCTACCAGAAAGTATGAGCCGAGATTACGTACGAGCTCTTTTATCTTGCGACTCGATTTTTGATCTCAAAACGGCGTTTGTCTTCTTGATAGATTTCACCTGATGAATCTGTTTTCCCAAGTAAAATCGCGGAAACTAAATTTTAAAATTGTTTTTTTGTTGTTAATTTTAAAACTACTTTCCGACAAATTATGTAATCGGATACCGGAAAACTCTTATTGTCGGCCCTGGTAAAGTAAAGTGGATAAATCCTCTTGCTAAATATTACATTACTTCTTCTAACTCGTGGTCTAGCGAAAAAATACAATACATGTGTCCTTGATACCTAAAAATCGATTGACACCAAAACATGTCTGTCCGTTAATGGTCAACGCTAACGCCCAAACCGCTCTGCCAATTTTCTCCAATATTGATCTTCCCGAATCTACCTGAGAGAACTCGATCCTTTGGGAGTTTCAAACGAATATTTTAATTTTTGAGGGTCCTTTACATGAAGCCTCAAAATCATTTTCGAAATCTTCTCAAACCGTCACCAAATTATTTGATTAAATTTTGTCCTCGTTTTACGTACAGATTGCAAGAGAAATGTGATTTATGGTGTTTGTTGACATCACTTATGTTTAGAAAATTGCTAACGTGCAATTTTTGAAGCGTCTTCCTTCAACTATAATATTGATGATATATTTTTTCCTTACTGAAATCTGTTCTGATAGATCTGAAAATAAGATCAAGTTTAATTTTTGAAACATTTGAGTAGTTTTCGTGCAATTTGGGGCGAAGTATAGGCAATTAAAACAATTGTAACTTTTTCTCAAAAGAGCTCCAATTTTTTGTTTAAAGACGATACAAAATATGATGGTAGTCTCATTTTCGCCCCCCGCCGTATTTTCGAAGATTGCAAAGGTCATGTAAGTTTATTGCAAAACCGCGTAGTTTTAGAGTAATTTAAGAATGAAATTGATGTATATATTAAAAAAAAAATCACAACAATTTTTTTCCATGGATAGAAGGGACGCTTAAAAGAATTACAATTTTCGTTGAACTCTATCAATTTTCGAAAATTGCAAATTTAAATGAAATTTGATGTTGCGTAATGCATTTTTTTTAAATTCACAGTGTAATTGAAATTAAAAAGAAAAATCTGTTTTTGCATATTCGTTTATTTAGCGTTTTCCTTATATATTTATGTCCATATTTTGCAATTTCATTCTACAAATTTTTCCGGACTTACTCGTGGCATATGTATTAGTACTACGCTGAAGCTGGGAACTGAGATTAGTACACAGCTGATCGCACATACTAGTTTATAGAGAGGGTTGAGCAATATTTAAATACTTGTCTTTGAAAACGAAAGTTTTACTTCATATCTTTTGAAGATATATTTAAATACATAAAATAGATGTTTTTAAAAAAAAAATACTTTGAAATACTGTAAATACAAATGAAAGAGAAGATAACAAGGATAGTTTGTTTTTCTTTGAATCTGCTAGTGAACAGCGACCGAAAAGGTATTGAATACCGGTAAAAATGGCGGTATTTTTTCATACCTTTCTCAAATACCTTTATTGTTATATACTAGTAAATACCTCTATTGGACGTCTTTACCGGTATGGACGTCAATAAACGTTATACCGGTATTTTCAATGAAAAACAATAGCTTCCCATTCATACATCTTGACAAAATAAGTTACTTTAGTTAATAATATCTCACAAAATTTTTATTAATCAAATATACTTTCATAATTGTTATTAATTGTTTAATTTATAATTTTGTTTATATTATATATATATACACACATACACACACACATACACACACACACACTCGGTCGCTAATAATTAAGGAAACGCGAATGATTCCACTAATTCTTATAGAGTAAATATAATCTCCACTTCGTCATTGCACAATGTTCTCGCCCACTGAAAACTACTCACCGCCCTCTTCCTACGCTTGGGCATATCGAATTGCCCTAGTGTAACACGCAGCCGCCGAAGAACGCGGCGAGATGTCTGCAGAGGTCAGAAAAGTCACGCTATTAGAACAGCAGTGTGCCAGAGGTGCGACCCTGCTTCCAGCTCAGAAGGGTGACTTGAGAGCGTGCCCTGGCGGCACTGGGCTTGGATACAAAGGAGCGCGAAATGAGGAGCAAACATTCAAAACGTGACATGTCCACTTTACTTCTTTTCGAGAAAACGCAAAAATTTTATGTCATCAAAATTGTGCAGATGTTTTATTTGTACTTAATTCGGAATTATGTAATAATATATAATAGCTAAATATATTATTATTATAAAATTTAAATATTCTATGAACTTACATTTAAAGAAAACAACATTTATGTCAACTGGTAAAAAGGAAGCCTGAACATCCACGGAGAATTGATATGGCGGGCGAAGTTAAATACTTATGAATTACAATAACAAATTCTGGATACTGTACAGAAAAACTAAAGAGAGGAATAATTTTAGAAAAAGCAGCGGAAAGAAAATTACACAAATTCATAAAATATGCAGGCATATCAAGTGATTGATTTCTAAAATTTTAGGTCCCGGAACGCGCTCAAAATGATTTATTAATTTAAGAGAAATAATTATATATTTATAATATAATGTAATAGCGAGAATGAATCAGCGAGGTACAGGAACGCCGTTCCGTTAGAAATCAAGCCCTGCGTAAGACCAAAATCCAAATAATCGAGAAAAAGGTATTTCTAATCCTGTTGTGTGGGTGTAAAAGCTGAACATTGAGATAGGCCGAAAAAAGGAAGATGCTTTTGAAGTATGGACACGGAAGAAAATATTAAACGTACAATGGGAGGGCAAAAAGATAAACGCCGAAATTTTGAAAAGAAAACAGAACTTTCTCTAAAAGCCAAAGCCAAAAATGGAAAATAAAATATTTTGGACATACTGTGGTAGAACAAAATCCTAGAAAAGGATATTATGCTTGGAATGATAGAATGAAGCGGAAGAAAAGGGTGTAAGTGGCATAATTGATATGACTAATACAAAATATCACAAACAAAAGGAAAAAGGCAGTTCGAGTCCGAGTGAGCAATGAAGAAATTGCTAGCATCCTATTGCTGTGTATATCCAGATAGGTCTAACAAGGGATGGCTTGCGATCTATGTTCTAGTACTATTTCTCTGCGCGTTGAGACCCCGCGAAGAATTGGGACCTGCAGATAAAAGGAGAGATGCTCACAGCCGCTGCTTGACCAAGACTGGAGCCGACAAATAGACATCATAGCACTGAACAGTGTGTTTGATACCCTCAGTCTTTCATGCATACATTCTGCCATTATTAGGGAAGAACTCGCTGAATTATCGGCGCGTCCCCTCCCAGTTTCGGATAGCAAGAAAAGCGAAGGAATGATGCTTAAGTAATACGAATGCAAATATCAATGTTCAAAATTAAAACATCTTTCAAAACCTGGTTTAGAAACATCGACCAAGTTCGTGCGGATGATTTTGTTTTGACAGTGGCCGTGATTGTTAATTTATAATTACGATTTAGACAAAACGGCAAAACAAAGTAAAAAGAATAACAGCGAAACTAAGTCTGAAAACTATCGCCCAGGGTCATCTTATGGAGTCACAACTTCCTCAAATGGGTACAGGAAGGTGGGCGAGAGACCTTACACCTAGAGTGCTTGCGTTGGCCGCCTCCTGCGTACGGTAGGACATACGTAGGAAATGCCAGAAAAATGGGGTCATTTCTTGGGCTGAAGATAGTCTACTGGATGAGGATGTTACAATCACCGTTCGCTTTATTCGAACACATGTATTGACAGTGGAATAATGCAATATTATTTCATTTTTGACTTTTTTTTCATTCACAACAACTCATCAAGCACATCGATAATAAACATCAGGTTTCATAAATGTTTCATTTTTTTACGAAATATGTTCGTGTGTCTATACAAAATCAATGTTTTGAAAATATCAACATCAATGTTGCATCCCTATTCTCGACACATAGATAAGGATCGCCGATTTAATACATTTGCATTCTGATTCCCTAATATGAGGTTTATCAGTGACTGGTATGCTACGTTTTACTACTAGTATATAAATCTTATAAATTGAATTGCAACCCGATTAAATGTTACTGATAAGCGTGTACGATGTTTAGAAAAATGGTATCTTAATGTAGAAATGTAAAAGTTGCCAAATTAATAACTGTATAACAAAACATAATTTATCCCCCTCATAGACGGATATTCCTCTTCTAGTGTGGTGTTCCTGTCTAAGGGTTAAAGTTATATTGCTTTCGTGACAATTTAATGCATTAAAAAATACATATATATGTGTCACAATACAATGATTTACACCACATCCTTTTACTTTATCATTTACGTAGTTTGTATCAAAATGACGCGCCGGGAATTACTTATTCCAATCTTCAAGTTTATACAAATACAACAGAATCATTTTATATCAATATAACTTACTAAGTACCCTTACTAAGTACCCGGGACATGTACCCGATTCTTAATATTATATTTTAATGTTTGTTACAGAGTTGGATTCAGGATGCATCTCGCCTGCGCGCTATTTTACCACTTCTTCAATTTTGTCCGAAAGTACGAAAACTGTTTTAAAATTTTACTTGGGAAAACAGATTCATCAGGTGAAGTCTATCAAGGAGACAAACGCCGTTTTGAGATCAAAAATCGAGTCGCAGGATAAAAGAGCTCGTGCGTAATTTCGGCTCATACTTTCTTGTAGAGGAATGATAACGGAAGATCTTAGAAGTAAAATGTATGTAAAATAAGATGTTAGGACATGGAATATTGGTGATATCTACACAATTAATTCCATTTTCTTTTTGAAATCAGTTTCCAAATCGGAATCGATATTTTGAGTACCGCCTCAAATAATTGTTTGATGGTATTCGAAGGAAGACGGAAATATGTGAACAAGATATATTATAGTTTTATACGACTATTACAGATGATACGAGACCGTTTGGCTGTGTTACAGCATCACTAGTTTGACACGTGAAGAAAAATATATTGAGACTGAAAGGGACTGACTGCCCAGCTTGCCTGTCTGAAAGTTCGGCCTCCCGTGCCGCAGGCGGCCGGGTTTGGTCGTTCGTCCGCGTCGAGGCGGGTCGGGTGACGCAGGGAAAAAGGGGGAGGGGGCGTCAGGTATGTCTTCCGAAATTACACTTTACGCCGCTCCTATTCATCCGATTAGCATGATTGACACGGCGTTGGATTCAGGAAGCACGTCGCCATCGCGCTATAAGCCCACATTTTTAATTTCTTCCCGGAACTATGAGAAAACGTTTTAAAAATTTTTGGAAATCTTTTTGAAAAAACGGCATCGTAGCGTGAATTCTATTTTAAAAAGAAGTCCAATGTCGTTTACAGATCGAAAATCGGACAATTTGTTTAGACGTTATCAGTCTAGTAAATTTTGCTTATTTTAGTGCTGCCACGTGGTGGCGACAAATGGAACTAGTGTCGGTACATTTAGCCTTAAGAGGGTGGGGATGCTTAAGATGACACAGAGGCCTAATAAAGCCGGACGGTCTGAAGGGGCGAGGCATGTATGGAGGTCGAGGCGGACTGAAGGCCCGGCTGAGCAGAGAGGGCGTGGAGACCCGAGGAGGCGACGAGGTGTGAGAGAAAGGAGGGCGGGTGAGGGGGCGGGGGGGAGGAGGAGCGGAAGAGGTGGCTTGTGAGAGCGATTAGGTCTGAGAGGTCAGGGAGACCTGAGAGGGCAGAGACGGTTAAGATTGATTAGTGTGTCTTGGGTTGTCAACTGCTAAGGTCATTAGTCCCAAAAGTGTATTGGTTTTATCGCGGGTTTTGGCAGGGTTCCTCCTCCGCTAGATCGTGAGATCCGGCGCTCACCTACAGGGAATTTATTGAATTATTATTGAGAAATTTATCCAACCATGTATCTTTCACCATTGAGGCACCGCCCCTCCAGGGACTATCACTAAACACCCGACTGATCTCCCTGCATGAATGGAAGTGTAGTGCATGAGTGTGTGTACGTTAAGTGGTGAGGATAGGGCAAGGAAGAGGAAGAAAAGATCGCGCGCTGTCGGTGGCCGGTTTTTAGGATACCGCATCGACATTCACTTGGAGTTGATCGAAGAAACCATGGAAAAGTACCACTCAGAGCAACCATCCATTAGACGTTTCCTCCAGACAGCGACTGCATGGGACCTAGCAACTTGAAAATCGAATGTGAATGTGACGGGTTGAAGGGGCGGGGCGGACTGAGTGGGCGAGGCAAGCTGAGGGGCGTGGCGGGCTGAAGGAGTGTGATAGGCTGAGGGGACAAAGCAGGCTGAGGGCGAGACAGGCTGAGGGCGTAGCAAGATGAGGGTGTGGCAGGCTGTGGGTGTGGCAGGCTGAGGGTGTGACAGGCTGAGGGTGTGGCAGGCTGAGGGCGTGGCAGGCTGAGGGCGTGGCAGGCTGAGGGGGGCAGGCTGAGGGGGGCAGGCTGAGAGATTCAGGCTGAGTGGCGTGGCAGGCTGAGGGGCGTGGCAGGCTGAGGGCATGGCAGGCTGAGGGCGTGGCGGGCTGAGGGCGTGGCAGGCTGAGGGCGAGGCAGGCTGTGGGCGTGACAGGCTGAGGTTGTGGCAGGCTGAGGGTGTGGAAGGCTGAGGGCGTAGCAGACTGAGGGTGTGGCAGGCTGAGGTGTAGCAGACTGAAGGGTGTGGCAGGCTGAGGGGCGTGGCAGGTTGAGGGGCGTGGCTCCTGGGGGGCGGCGACGATGACAGGGCCGCGGGCCGCCGTTGGCGTGGTTGGGGAGTGGCTGTGGTCCTGTGGGCGCCCTGATGGCGCGGGTCGACCGGGAGGCGCCTCCGGAGGCGACTGGCACGAGCCACCGCGCGACCGGTTTCTTTGTGCAGATGTTATTAATGGGTTGGAGGAAGGGTTCCATGCGCGGAAACCGGACGCAACGGGACTTATGTGGCAGCAGGCCGTGGAAACGCCGGGCGAGCGCCCCAATTTCTTCCCTTTACTTTCTTCTCATTTGCTCCTACAGCTAGGAAATGTATGTGTGTAATCCACCGTGCAGGTGACGCAAGTGGCACAATTACTTGCATATCTTGCTATTTTTTTTTTTCACTGAAGTGAATATTTCTAAATGTTTTCAGGATCATGCGCTGATTAGTTGTCTGTATGAGAGCTTTCTTTTAAGTCTCTTCCTTCACTGTTATTCTAAATGCAAATGTATTGGTGCAGACAAATTGTTTAGCCGTAGTGCAACAATTGTTTCTTGAATTTGAAGGGGAGAAGAAAAAGTTCAATATATTCAACAATCGGTATCGATGTTCGGATCACTTAGAAAAGTGACAGAGTCATTTCAGATTTACGATACGAAATGTAAAAATGACAGATTTTCATCATTTGTGAGTCGTTATGAACACAAAACTCCCTAAACAGGTCTACTATTGGAGGCAGAATTACACCCTGGAAAACACTGAATTGATTTAAAACGAAAATGAAGTCAGCAAATGACGATACAAAGAAAATGCACTTGTAACCCAAAAACATTTTACAGAGAAATACGTGTTATTATTATGTATAATTTGCCCTGGTAGGGTCAACTGACGGCATCAACTGATATCACTGCAGTGTCTCTGACCGAGAGGTCCTAGGTTCGAGTCCGGACAGTTGCACACTTTTCGCCACAAGCTTGTCAGCAAGATCGAGTTTTGTCGGGAGGAGAATTCTAGTGGCCGGCTGCTCTCATCGGCAGTATTTGGTGATTTCTCTGATCAACAGCAGGCGAATTCTGTAACTGTACTCTAACAAATGGGCCACGGACTGCGCATGATCTTTCCTTCCGTTTCCTTTTCCTACCCTCACCCCTTACTTACACTCAAGTACGGAAAACTACACCACAACACATACTGGGAGGCCGGTCGGAACCTGAGAGCTTGTCCCGGCTGGAACGGTGCCCCACTGGTGGGAAATACCTGGTTAGGGAAATCCCCGATAGCCGAAGGAAATTCAGACCCGGATCATACCATCACCGCCACCGTTACCGTCACCAAGAACCACCAAGAATCACTAAGAACACAGCCACCTCCCGCAATGAAACACGCACTAAACTTACGGGACTAATGACCTAAGCAGCTGATGCGCCCGGAATCACTAATCAACCAACCAATGTATTATTTGGAAACAATGAGTTGTAGATCCTTAAAGACAGACTTTTGTGTTTCAGAGGAAAACAAAAAAATTGTTTCTTTGTCAATATCTACTAAATGAAATCTTTTGGATTGTTAAATTAAATTTTTGAAGATTTACTTCCCTAATTGTGACAATGAGAGAATTGACAACTGCCACAAGGGAAAGAGTTGGAACTCGTATAACCCACCTCCTGGACCACCGCCGGTCACCTGTAATACTTATCGGTGTTACAAGGTGTCCTTCCAGATACTCTACAAGCATTCCGGTCACTTCTTATAACACAGATGATCTGACTGAGATATTCACTTAAAATGACACCACCTCTGCGGCTACCGAGATAAAAGGAAATGCATCCGAGGAAACACTCTGGGGCAATGAATGATAGGTACACAAAAGAACCGTTACACACACCTGCATACCGATTCAACAAAGGTGAATACCTGGTGACCATGATGTCGAGCCTCTAATAAGCAAAAGTACGACTCATTGAGCTTGATGGAGCCAAACCGGGTCAGAAGCCTACGGACAGACAGATGGACGTTCCGACATTGTTCATTTGCCTGATGTCTGATGAAGACTACGAGGAATTGATACAACCACACTCAAACCTAACTGTTACTATGAAACTAGTTATGTAAAAAATTAAAGAAGTACTCATGTATGATTCTTAAATGTTAAAATAATAAACATTTTCTTGATTAGGGAGTGTTGTCAGTTTCTATTGGCATTCCCAACGAACCATAAAAACTGAATATGTATTTTAAGTCTGGTAAGAGATAGATGTACTCACGTAAGAATTTTGTCTCGTAGCCAAGAAGAACGTTCAGTGACACCTGTCTCTTTGGCGAAGAAAATCTTTACAAGCTCTGCTGGTATTTTTAAAACGGACCGGCAGGTTTTAACAGTTATTGGCAAAACCGGTGAGTAAGGTCATGGTCTGGAATTACTGAACGCATCAGAGGTAGATGAGCAGCTGAATACTTGATAGCTTGATAAGACGTACCTTCAATATTATTCACAGAACTAGTGTTGTTCACTGAGTCCATTTCTTATTTATTGTTCATATAGTATTCATGTTAATATTAATGGATTACTATTTATGTAGAATATTAATGGCACTCAAAGCAAAATATAGAGTGCTCTGTGTTAGTTCGATGACAGTGATATTAACATTGATATTTTCTCAGCGAAATATTGACAAGTATTTGATGTCGACGACCACTATAATGAAAACAGTGGTTGAGATGCCACAAATATTTGTGAACTTAAGTGTCTAAATGCTTTTCTACGTGGACTACCCAAATGAATTGCAGAAAAATGTTGTTTTTTTCTGGAGAATACACTTTTTCATCTACGCAGTTCGTATAGAGAACTACGAGGGACAAACATCTTCCCAAACTTAGCCCGCCATTCCTTGGTGGCGGTTTGCAGATAAGGCGGCTGTTCCTCCAAACCCCACTACAATTTCTACCTCACGTCGTCACTTACAGTCCGCCGCGACAGCTGATCGTGCACTCGCCCGTCACCAACACCCCCATCGTCACAGCCACGACTCGTCACCGTCACCGTCCCACCGTCACCATCACGTCACGGCCGCCCCCACCCCTCGCCACCGTCACCACCACCGTCACGCCACCGCACCGCCACCGCACCGCCACGTCACCGCCACCCCCCCCCCCCACCGTATTCCAACAACGCCACATCTCGAACCCTCCCCTTCCCCACCTCCGCCCGCCACCACAACCCCCCAACACCCGTTCCCACTACAACACCCGCCACCTCCTCCATCATCGTAACCGCATCACCTCCGCCTCAACCCTCCATCTTTCCAATCCTCGACCACCAGCTCCACCTCCGCCCCAGCTTCACGGCCTTCGCCTCCAATGCCTCCGCTATTGCCTCCGCCACCACTCTCGCTTCTGTCTCCGCCTCTGCGCTGCTTCCGCCTGCCCCCCGCTTCCCGCCGCTTCCGTTCCCCGACTCTGTTTCTGCCCCCGACTCCGACTCCACCTCCGATTCTGACTCCAACTCCGACTCCGCCACCGCCTCCTCGACCACCACCGCCCTTCCCCTCACCCCGCATGCACTCCCAACCATACCACCCCAACCCAGCCTCACATCCACCACCGCCTCTTCCTTCCCACCCCTCCCATACCCTCTACCGCCCTCGACCCCGCATACACTCGCAACACACTTACACCCCACCCCCATTACCACCTCCGCGCCGAAGGCATTTCCCTGAAAAGGCGTCCTCCCATTCGCACGGCTCCCTCCATTACACCCAATTTCGTCCCGGGGCGCCGCGCCGCGCCGGACCGGGCGCTGGCGGGGATGCTGGGCGGTGGCGTGGGACGTTCCCGGCTCGCCCGAGTGCACCTGCCAGCGCCCCGGCGGCGGCGGCGGCGGCACCGTTAGCTCCGCGCGAGCCGGCGCGGCGGAGCGGAGTGGGATGGGCCGGTCCGAATGGACGGCCGCGGCGGGGCGGCGGGGGGCGGGGCAGGACGATAGCATCACGGCACGCGGCAGGTGAGTGGCGCGAGCCGGGAGAAAGTGGTCATGCAGCCACCGCCGCCACCGCCGCCACCGCCGCCGCCGCCTCAGCTGCCGGCGCGTGCCGTTGTAATTGTTGTCATCAAGGCTACGGTGCGCCGCGGTGGGGGTGGGGACACGGGCGGAGTTGGGGGCGGTATATCGACGGCGACGATTACAACTGAGTGATACTTCGATGATGATGTCATTTGTAATGATATTTCGACGGTGTTCACTCCAGCGCCTCTGACCAGGAGATCCTAGGTTCGAGTCCTAACGGCGGCAGGATTTTCGACACTAGCTTTGCAGCTAGGTTGAATTCAGTCGCAGTCTGGAGGAGAATTCTAGAGGCCGGCTGCTCCGATCGGTAGTTTTCCATGGTTTCTCCGATCAACACAAGGCGAATACCGGAGCAGTACCCTACCAAACGAGCCACGGATTCCGCGCGATTTCCTTCCTCTTCCTTGTCCTATTGTATCCCCTTTACACACACACTTACACTCATATGCACTACACTACCACATAATCCGGGAGACCGGTCGGGAGCTTAGAGCTTGGCCCGGCTGGGGCGGTGCCCCACTGGTGGGAGAGTCCTGGTTAGGGGGAAACCCCACTAGCCGACGGTAGATCGGCGCCGGATCTCGCCATCCAGCTGGGGAAGATCACCGCCATCTCCGGAGAAAAAGCATGCACTACACTAACGGGACTAATGAACAAAGCAGTTGACGCGCCCGGAAACACGAAAAAGCAAACCAAACCAATCGACGGTGCTTCATCATTGACGACCACTTGATGATGATGTTTTCTATAACGAATGCAACAATGGCAACGATGATGGATGATGACAAGCGGTATGGAAGACGAATGTGGGGTAGTTTCATTGACGAAAATTGTTGGCAGTGATATAGGAGGTTGGGATGAGAACGCTTACGCAGATGTTAATGTAGTACGAAGGAGGTAGTGATGGCAAAGGTGCCTTGTTATTGCCATTGTGGCGGGGGCAGAATCATTTGCGGAAGTGGAAATCCTGGCGATGTTGGGTGAATGAATTATGGGAGGAACGATGTTTTTAATGATGTCTGGGGACGGAATAGAAAATATCAATAGTTATGACTGTGCCGATGATTTGTAAACCAGTATACTTCACCCGTAGGAGGAACACCTCGACAATCGATTTTCAAAACAATTGGTCGGTATTTATTAAAATGAAGCTGCGCCATACGAGTAGACTACCTCACAAGTTGGAGAGTCTCAATGCAGCAGAGGATGTATTTGCTCTTTGCTGAAATCGTAGGGGCTGTCAGACGTTACAGGCATCCACACGAGAACACAGAATGCTGCGATATTACATTTGATTATAAAGTTGTCTTTGTGTATATTATTTCTTTGTGATATTTCGCCTTCTATAATATGATAAATTGCGTGAACCTTGTGACAATGGTGTAGGTCAAGATGTTAAGCGAGGAAGAAGGGGCATTGGACAGAGGATTTGTCAAGCAATCATGGCATACTTGATTATTCAGAACATTCTTTCACTGCAAAGGGGGTTTAGCAAATATTTGCATTCAATCATTCTCCTGCTGTGACAACATAAGAAATATTCTTGTGGAGCGCAAGTGTTGAAATTGTGCCGATAGATAGTTATATGTGCTGAGTTAGATAGTCAGGTAGGATGGAAATTCATATCTAATATGACTGCATTCGCATTTTCACAAAGAAATGGTCTGGGTGTCATTTATATATCTGTCTCATTTTTTATTTATAGATAGTTAATGACATTTGGGGTTCATTCCCAAAATTTTATTTCCCGAAACAAACGGTTATTTACTCTAAACATTAAGATCGGGATTGTAATAAGCGGATATAAGTGGCATGTACAATGAGGAGTTTGGCAACTAAGAAGATATCCCCAGCCCACAGCTTTCTTATGCGTACGTCTTCTAACAACGAAACATGTCTGCCCAAAGGCAAGTTTCAAGTCACAAATAATATTCTATGAATATTATATTTCATTTATTCTTAAAAATGTATAGTTTGTTTCGACAGCTAAAACTGCGTAAATGAATCGTATGTGACCTCAAAAGTCACTGGAAAAAGACAGGTATCGATATGACACATCAGACTATTCTCTCCCCACATGAAAAACTGGATAATATATCAAGCTTATGTCTCACTTCCCAACCTAGTCACGTAAATCACTATTAAATATGCTTGTAACAACTCATGTACTTCAGTTTTTGGGTCAATAACCCCATCACAGTCAGTTTTTCGTCCAGGTTTCCTTGATTCACTAAGTAAGTACGAGGTGACATCTTTCTTTACTTCCTAACAACAATGAAGCATCATTGAATGCGCACGTTTTCTTGAATGTTCTAGAGCGCCTTTTCTGACATATATTTTCTCTCGATAGGAACTCGATAAGGGGTAAGACTAAAAAACTTTAACCCATTTAACGATGCAGCTACATTCAAAGACCAGGTAGCAAATATTCCTTCATATGAAGTTTTACCTAAAGCGTTCCTTGCTACATTTAATCAAAATTCAACTTAGTACAGTAAACATGCGAGAACAGAAAATCCGAACTACAAGAAAACACGCTCAGATTGTACGTTGCATTTTTCACTGACTATATATTTATTCAAATAAATAAATAAATAAATAAATAAATAAATAAATAAATAAATAAATAAATAAATAAATAAATAAATAAATAAATAAATAAATAAATAAATAAATAAATAAATAAATAAATAAATAAATAAATAAATAAATAAATAAATAAATAAATAAATAAATAAATAAATAAATAAATAAATAAATAAATAAATAAATAAATAAATAAATAAATAAATAAATAAATAAATAAATAAATAAATAAATAAATAGAACGACCGAGGCGTAGGCAACGTTCTGCAGCAGCTTGGGACAGTAACGGGAAGCGCACCTCCCCGGCAGACGCGTCTCCGCGTGGCTTCCCTCGTAATAGCGATATGTCGTGCTGGGCCGCAGGCGGGCGCGAGGACCCCCAAACAAGCCCGCGCAAGAAGCTCGTATTGACACGACAGCAATTACCCGCGGTGCGCGAGATGACCAGGCGGGCGAGGGGGTGGGCGTTGGGGCCGGCGCCGGCGAGCAGGTGAGGGGTGGAGGGGGTGGGCGACGCGCGGGTAATGACAGGGGCGACGCGCTTCGGGAGCTGCGCGCGGCCGGTGGACATAACGGAGGCGGAAGCGAACGGCGGGTGGAGGCGTGGACGCGACCCCCCCCCCCGTGTGAGATAACCGAGATGACTGCGGGACGGAAGGCGTGTAGACCCTAAAAAGAGGAACGTTGTGATACTTGATTTCGGCAAGATACCAACATTCTTCTAAAAATATCGATATATCTGCACCTCTTCTTGGATCGATACTTCTTAGATCGATACATAATATTCGATTCATTGGTTGATTGTTAATCATGGTTCCGGGCGCGTCAACTACTATGGTCATTAGTCCCATAAGTGTAGTGCGAAGTTTCGCTCGGGAGATAGCAGTGATCTATCCCCGCTGGATAGCCCGATCCGGCGCCGACCTACCGTAGGCTAACGGGGTTTTCCCCAACCACGAATCTCCGACCAGCAGGACACTGTCCCAGTCGGGACATGTTCCAAGATTCCGACAGGTCTCCTGGCACGTGTGGTAGTGTAGGGCATGTTAGTGTAAGCGTGTGTGAAAGGGCGTGATGATAGGACAAGAAAGAGGAAGAAAAGATTGCGCGCGGTCCGAGGCCCGTTTGGTAGGGTACTGCTCTGGCAGTCGCCTGATGTTGATCGGAGAAACCACGAAAAACTACCGATCAGAGTAGCCGGCCGCTAGAATTCTTCTCCAGACTGTGACTGAATTCGACCTAGCTGAAAAGCTAGTGTCGAAAATCCTGCCGCCGTCGGGACACGAACCTAGGACCTCCAGGTCGAAAGCGCTGCAGTGACATCAGTTGATGCACTGGGCCTCCGCTCTAGGTTATAATGTTCGATGAGTCGAGAGTTTCTAACATCAAATCGACATTTGCAATGTTGATCGGTAATATTTCTAAAATAAACTGCTACGGGGGCAATATCCATTGGTTTCGGTGACTTCAATATCGATAAATAAGTCCAATATCGATTATTATATTCATATTAATACATTATTCTACGTTCAGAAATTAGATCATGTAAGTGTAATTTAGAATTTTTTTAAATCATGAAGGAGAGAAAAATTAGCTTTGAGTGCCAATGTAATTCTAACAATCTACTTATAAACACGCGTCAAGGAATCAGCAGTGGCTTCAAATGAATTAGTTTAACTACCAAAATCACACCCATGGAGTACTGGAGAAGAAAGTGCAATCAGCCATATTATCTGTTTCTTCTTCTAGGCTTATTCCATTGAAACATCGAAGTCCTAGTCTTGCCTTCTCTATTGGATTTTTCAGCTATTTCCTTATGTTATGGAGTTTTGTCAATTCTAGGTTTAATCTCGAATGTTTTCACTGAGATTGAAAATATTGCAGTAATTGGAGTTAATTGAAAAATATGTTAAGTTCCAAGTCACAAACAACATCAGAGTGAACCAAAATTACAGAATACTGAAAATAACAAAAGGACACGTTTGCCCGGCAAAATCTATTAATAGAATAATTAACGAAAAAATAGTAATTCATTTTATTCAAGATAATAATGTGGCGTGAGATTTCACTGACGAAAAGTAAACGTTCGTATTAGTTGGTTGAATAGAGAATAGAGTTGATTGAGGGATTTTTTAAAAACTGAATTTTTTATCTACTTCTGTATACCAATCTAATACCATCACTCCAGGTGGAGTTTGAAGTGTAAGAAGAATTTGGTACACGCTAAAAGCTAGTGGTCACAGGTTCTACCAAATAAATAAAGAAACGCAAGGAAAGCGACAACATCAGCAACAGACACTACTTGAAGGCGGTGGGTATGGCAACGGCATATGCTGTAACTACCGATTAGGGCGATAAATGCTAGAAGTGTCATGTACACGATGATGGAAACGCCAGCGGCACCTTTTATGCTAAAGATAGTAATCTCAAATTTAGAATTTCTGGTTTGCAGAACGTTTTTAAAAAGTGCTATCTTACCTTAAATTTCTGTAAACGGCAAAAATTATATTCAGGAGATTCTGCGATAAGTCGATGACCTTTCCGATGCGTTCCCTCATTTCGCTCTCACTCTTCGTCTCTCCCTTCTTTATCTTTCTACCTTCCTCCAATTCCTGCCCCGAAATTCCTTTGCCGGACAATGAATTCAACGTGACGTCGTCCTCTAAAAAAAGAAGAAGGTCGCTCGTGTGTCGTATATTTATGACCAACTAAAAGCCGTTGAAGAGAGAATACTTTTTTCTGTTTGCTCACAGGTCAACAGTTTCTGCTTTTTAATTCGTCGCTTCCCCAATTACTCGCGAGCTTTGTTGCGGCTCCTCGAGTGGAAAGGCGTTTTTGGAATGCAGCGCGCTCTTGGACCACCGTGGAGACAATTGACGCTCGCGGCCGTCGACGCCGAGAAATCCGAGTCGGCGGCCGTCGGCGTTTGCGGGGACACGACATCCAGGGACCCCAGCCATCGAAGCCCTCGGCTGTCGTTGCCGGAGACGTAAAACTGACCTTCCCACACGAAGACAGTGGGCAATCTTCCTTCTGTTAATGAAGGAAATGCATCGCAAGTACTCGTCCAGAAACATAAACCTACGGTTAGATTGACTGATGATTTGGTGTGTCCGGGTGCGTGAGGTACTTAGGTCATTGTAAGATATAACATTGATGTAAGGTCCAATACGTTTTTATTGACAATAACCGTGAGTGTATTAGTTACAAAACATTACATAACGTTTCGCAGATAGATTATCTCAATCTTCAGATGATAATACATTATAGTAGTTATTCACAGTCTCGTGTACTATAATGTATTATTATCTGAAGATGGAGATAATCTATCTGCGAAACGTTATGTAATATTTTGTAACTAATATACTCACAAGGTTAAAAAAATTCCTTACATCAATGTTATATCCCATAACAAATTCAATGACAATCTGCACCTTATGCACATTAAACTTAATTTATTAGTTGATCAAGTTAAACCGATTGATTGATTAATGATTTAGTGTTTCCGGGCGCGTGAGATACCGAGGTCATTAATCCACCAAGTTATACTAACGGATTTACTGATTGATGATTTGATGTTTCCGGGAGCGTGAACTACTGAAGGCATTTGTTCCGTAAGCGTAGTGCACGTTATATTCAGGTTGTTGATGTTTCTCATCCACTGGAACGAAAGATTCAGTGCTGATTTACTCGCCCCCTTGAGGAGGATTTTCTCTCCAGATATCTTACCCCAGTACAGTGTTGCCAGATTCCGCAATTCCCGCATTTCCTTCCGCCTAATGGAGGTCCAAACCACAACCCGCACCGAAGGACACAAATTCCGCTACTTTTCTTCGACGATTAAAAATCGCCATTTGTGCGTCAATGATACTTTTTTTTTATTTTTTCGCTTTTATCTTCTAATTTCGAGCGAAAGAAACGAAAATAACATACAACATTGGCTAATGAAATTGTCAAGGTAGTTCAACTTCAATTGTCAGGCTTCATGCTCATTTCGGTTTTGCTGTGTTAATGCGAAAAATTCCGCATTTGCCCAGTACCGATACCTCATTCCCTCATTCGGCATCTCGCAACACTGCCCCAGTAGGTCAAGCTAGTGGACACGGTTGAGAAAAGATAGACAGCGCATGATCCCTGCCTCATTTCTTGAAGTACTGCTTCAACATTCAGGGAAAGCTGTATGCTCTCGACTGGCCTTCCGGCATGTGAGATAGTAAATGTTAAGTGTAAGTACATAAGCAAAATAAGCAAAGGTTCTGAAAACAATTATCTCCCACTGCCCCTGGCTCATTTTTTAGGGCACTGCTCCAGCATTGGTAAGCTATTGATCGGAGAAGCTATGAAAAACTAGAGATTATAGCAGCCGTGTGCTGGAATTTAGAGACAGTGGTTGAATTCGACCCAGCTATGTAACTAGTGTCGAAAATGTTCAGGACTCGAACCCTAGAACCTCTGGGTCAGCAATGTTGTTACTGAAAATTATCCAATTAGTACGTACCGTACAGATTGAATAGCAGGATCCAGTGGTTCATTTTGTGTTGTTTTTTTTTTATTTCGCAGACTGAATTACCATTTGGGTTTCCAAACCCCGACTACATGGGTTCAAACCTGATTGAGGACGATGTATTTACAAATGACGGAAATTTCGTTAGCCCGTCACACTCTTGGCATTCAAACGAATTGTGGCTAAAAACCTTGCAAAATTGAATCTTTTGTCAATTCTTTGTCATGATCGAATCCCATTTTCGCTCAGGGAGGGAACCCGTAAGTAACGGACAAAATTAGGGAGATAATTGGTTTGTCGGTCTCTGGCGATGAGCATGGGATTCACAATTAATTGGTAGCGTTGGTAGTGGCTCCCGCCCATGTGCCAAAATACAAAATGCCCAACATTACAGTCCATGTCGGGTTATGGATGATAAATTTATTTTCAATGTTCGAACATTAGACAAAAGCAAATTTTAAATTAAAGTTCCGAAAAATAAGGAAGTTACTAAGTTCTCCAAGTACGCAAAGAAGTCAGCCATTTAAATATTCATCAGTTTGCGACTGAAGTTATTCCAAATTTGAGTTTTTGAATTAGCTTATTTTTGTTATTCATTAATTAGGAACTGCGATGAATAAAAAATCTAGGCCACATAAACGGCCATCTTCATATGCAGCAGACTCCCAGAATTAAATTTCACTGCATTTAAATAAATTTTACTAGATACTACATCCTCTGAAAACAATAATCACACATATATTCAAATAAGCTAAATAATGTTAATTTCTATCTATTCATCACCACTTTTAGAGAAGAATATAGTGAATAATGTGATACAAACGATTTAGAATTCCAAGAATACAATTGTTAAAAAATTAAGAAATTCAAGATTTCGCATGTAGAAATATTCCTGATTTTAACATTTGCTTTAGCACCCCAAGCGTAGGATAAACCAATCAGTTTTTCCAAAACTAATAATAATAATAATAGTAATAATAATAATAGTAGTAATAATAATAATAATAATAATAATAATAATAATAATAATAATAATAATAATAGAGAAGAACCATAAATTTATTTCATTTACCAATCATTAAATGCCTGCAAAATAAAATTTGATAAAAAAATATATTGCCGAAAAATCTTGTATTACTAGTCGGTAGGTCTATAAATAGGTACAATTGGAAGATTATATACTCAGTAACTGAAAATTTGAACGACATATACAAATTTTAATTTATGTATATTTTTTCAATCACATTTTTATACATAGTATGAGTTTTACGCGTATTATATGGTATACAATTCTAAGTGTTGAAGTAAAGAGTGAACTATGATATTTGAATATATAAGAATGGATTAATAAATTTTCTATTATATATTTTCTATAGTTTGTTTTCTTTAAAAGAGTAACCACACAAAATACAGTACACGATCACGTTCTCTACCGCAAGACTATCGCTACGTAACTGCTAACTTCTGGCTTGTGGTATAAGGTTTAACCACAGCTTAACCACATTCCCATTTTTTATCATTTCTTCTAAATTACTCATGATATATATACCTTATTTACAATATTCTACGATCTCTTTATTTTTATTGTAAATAATTGATTGATAGTATTATTGTTTTAACTCAATAAGAGGGTCTTCATTTGGACAATCAATGAATGTCAATATCTGCGACATTCAAGGAACTTAATTTTTGAAGTGCGAGTGTACGCAGATAGAACATATTTTATCTGTAGCATATCAGACTATTTAAAAATATAATTCATTGTTTCTCGTGTATATGGAATTACATTTCTCAATATTGCAAAATGTTTCCCTTCATTCCATGTCTGTGATGTGTTAACATTCATTCATTTACACACGCAGCTATCTTTTCGGTTTTCATGATATTCAACAAATATCGAAATTATTTTTTAAGAAGCAAATTGTACTTTTGTATATTATTTCCCAAATCAAGTAATGAAAGTACACTGAGGAGACAAAAGTCATGGGACACCTCTTATTTCGTGTCGGACCTCCTTTTGCCCTGCGAATTGCAGCAACTCGCCATGGAATGGACTCAACATGTCGTTGAAATTCCTTTGCAGAAAAATTGATCCCTGCTGCCTCTATAGTCATTATTAATTGCGAAAGTGTTGGTGCACGATTTTCTGCACGAACTGACCTCCCAATTATGTCCTATACATGTTGGATGGAATTCATGTCAGGACATCTGGGCGGCCAAATCATTCACTTGAATTGTCCAGAATGTTCATCATATTAATCGCCAACAATTGTGGTCCGAAGATATGACGCATTATCATTCATAAAAAGTCCATCATTTTGTCGTAACCTGAAGTCCATGAATGGCTGCAAATGCAGGAGTTCTAAGGAGCTGAACATAAGCATTTCCAGTCAATTATCATTTCAGTTGGACCACACTTCTCTATTCCATGTATTTCTAAAAACAGCCCGCACTATTATGGAGACACTACCAGCTTGCACAGTGCCATGATTGCAAGTTGGGTACATGACTTCGTGGGGTCTCTGCTACGCTCGAACCCTACCACTAGCTCTTACCAACTACAATCGGAACTCATTTGACCAAGCCACGATTTTCTAGTAGTCTAGGTTCCAATCGATATGGCCACGTGCCCATGAGAGGCGTTGCAGGCAATGTCGGGCAGTTGGCAAAGGCACTCGAGTCGGGTTTCTGTTGCCATAGCCCGTTAAAGCCTTATTATCCTAACATATACGTTCATCGTACGTCCCACATTGTTTTCTTCTGTTATTCCACGCAGTTCTGCGCGGTTGTTACCAAGTACACAGCTCTAAGAAAACGCCGCTTGTCCAGTTCACTAAGTGAAGGGCATTGTCCGTGGTAGAGGTTATGCCTGAAATTAGATATTTTCGGCACACTCTTGACACTGTGGATCTCGGAATATTGAATTCCCGAACGATTTCCAAAATGAAAACTCCCTTGTGTCTAGCTTCAACTACCATTCCGCGTGCAAAGTCTATTAATTCCTGTCATGTGACCAAATCACGTCAGAAATCTTTTGACACGCATTGAGTACAAATAAAGCACTACCAATGCAACGGCATTTTATATTTGTGTACGCGATATTATTGCCACCTACATATTTGCATACTGCTACCCCATGACTTTTGTCACCTCAGTGTAAAACAGGTACTCAGAAAATTGAGCGTGCGTTTCGTGTGAAGAAACTCTATTAACATTCACAAAAATTGAAGGTTCGAGAATAATTCAATAGAACAATTCAAGCGCCACCCCCTTCCAGTTTCTCTTCACAAACAAACACAGTCGAATTTACGATTTCACGGTGGCTTCTCGCCATTCAAAAAACCTTCACGGTGAAGACGCAATTCTGCTTTCACATTTTTATTCAGCGCATAGACATACGTAGAGAGACTTATGTCAAGTCATTGGGTGTGACAATCCCAGAAATCAAAAAACACAATTTCACTGTTGTTTTTTTCTACATTAAAAACTGATGGTGATGGCGCAATTCTGGCTTCAGATTCAGCGCGTTGACACAAACAGAAAAAGTTGTGTCAAATCTTTGGTTCTGAAATCTAGTTTTTATTTTGTGGACCGGTGTAACAATACAATTTTCTCTCTTAAAACATCAGGGCTTCTGACATTTGTAATATTCGCAACCAACATCGTCCATCGACCCACAACCGATTTCAGCGGAGCTCACGCATCCTGAAGCAACTGGCTGTCAACGGAAGCGCCCCACCCGCCGCGCGCCCCCCCCCCCGCCCTGCGTTCAGGCGAGCAGCCACGCGCCCGCGCTCCCACGCCGCCGCCTCCGCCGCAGCGCCTCCCTCCGCTCCCTACGCCACAGCCTCTGCCTCCGCTCCCAAAGCCTCCTGTACTTCCACCAGCAAGGCCTCCGCCGCAGCCCCTCTCTCCGCTCCCAACGCCTAGGCTCTGCCTTCGCTCCCAAAGCCTCCTGTATCTCCACCAGCAAGACCTCCGCCGCAGCCCCTCCCTCCGCTCCCAACGCCTAGGCTCTGCCTTCGCTCCCAAAGCCTCCTGTATCTCCACCAGCAAGACCTCCGCCGCAGCCCTCCCTCCGCTCCCAACGCCTAGGCTCTGCCTTCGCTCCCACCCCACCGCCTCCCCGCCTCTCCCCCCACGCCCACTGCGCCCCTCCCCACACTTCTGCATCCGGCAAGGCCTCCGTCACTGGCTGTACCCCAGCCACGCCCACCCTGTCTCCGCCCGATCCCAACGCCTCAGCCAGCAAGCCTTCCGTCACAGCCTCTGCCTCCACCACGGCCGACTACGCCAGAGTCGAACCGCCGCCTCCACTTCCAATGCCTCCTGTGTGACTCGGCCAGCGTCTTCGCCACTGCCCTTACCTTCCCCAGGACCACCTCTGGTAGCAGCGCGGAATTGCCTCCACCAGCAACGCCTCCGTCCCTTTCGCTGTCTCTCCCGTCGCCACTGCCCTTGCTTTCCCCATGGCCACATCTGCCAGCGCCGCTGCCCCTATTTCTGAGCTCTCGCCGAGTGCGCTCCCTGCGTCTCTCTCACACCATCGCCTCCGCCAGCCCCGCCTCCATCAGTATCACCGCTGCCTTCGTCTAGATTGCCACCTCCAACACCACCGCTTCCTCATGCAGCCACATTCGTCTCCTCGACTCTGTCATCCTCTTCTCCATCATCATATATATCTTCTTCTCGCCGGCTCCTCGACCACTGAATCTGTCCCCGCAGTCATCCGCTACCTCCATTTCTTCCTCTGTCTCGCAGCTTCTCTCTATGCCCCTACCGCCATTCCTTCCTCCGCCTCCCACCCTCTATCACTGTCTCTACCTTTATCTACTTCTCTCCCTCTACCTCCACAGTCACCCTCTCTGCCGATATCTCCATCTCCGTCTCCGCTGCTGAAGATGGAGATCCTTGAGCGTGCCTGCTGTCATGGGCCGCTTTTAACTCGCGGCCGCGTCGCGCAACGCATTTGTATGCATTTCTGAACTCGCGCCCGCACTCGAAACCTCTTCCAACCGTCCTTCCTGGACTTCAGAACACCCGGAATATTGTGACATCAAAGAGTACTACCAACACAGAATCCCTTTAACGCCATATACTCTCATTTCCCATTTGTTCGACTGATTTTTGTGTGTTTCTGGACGCGTCAACTGTTGTGATAGTTAGTTCCGTAAATGTACTGCACGATTTTATTCTAGGTGACGGTGGTCCTTCCCCCCAATTGGTGAAATTCAGTGCCGACGTACAAGTCGGTTTGGGGTGGTTGGTCCCCCTCTGGATATTTCCCCAAATCCAGGACAAGCTGTAAGATCCTAACTGGTCTCCCGACATGTGTGGTAGTGTGTGCGACCAAGCTATTTACCTAGTGTCTGCCACCGTCGGGACTCGAACCCAAGGATCTCCCAGTCAGAGGCACTGCAGTGGCGTTTTCTCGACTAGAGCCTCTCATTAACATGACATTTCATCATAAGAATAACTCTTCCTCCACGATTGGCAACAAATTCCAATTATCTCCATCACGTGGCTTGTAGCGTACGTGGAACAGATGGTGTAACAAATATCAATTCTGTCATCTGTCTGTATTGCTTTCTTCTAGTAAATGCACTTCGTGGCATGGTTTGCTAAGCAGAGATTTTCAAAAGTTTTTAAAAATTGTTCCCCTCAGAAAAGAATAAAATTTAAATGTACACTCATTATAAAATTTTCCTGAACAAATATATCTAGCCAAATTATTGAGATGCTTTTAATTTATTAAAGAAATTGTGTACACAAAATGTATACACTACATTTTAAAACATTACCAGGATGGAGAAGAAATCAACAGTACTTTAGCTAAGTGGTGAATTGAAGTTTTTGGAGCATGCCTCACAAGCTTTCCGCTTACTTCTGAGTACCACAATGTAATCTAACGCATTAGCTCCAGGCTAAGATCATTGAAATATTTTAAAAAAAGAATTGTTAATACAAAGTGAAAATGTAATGCGAATACCTGTCACATTATATTTTGTATGATTTTGTGAGAGAATTATTGTTATCAATCAAGGTTTTAAAATAAATAAGTTATTAATTGCGAATGTAAGTGAAGCTGGCAGTTTTCATTTGTTTCTACCACCTGTCCCAAGAGTATTTCAGCACACATATATTCCACCCTCCAAGAAAATACAATATTGTACGCCGCTAATTCTGCAACATGATTCAGTATGTAAAGGGAGAAACTGGTATCAGTTTGCAGAAATGACTAGTAGACACAATAAACGAAAAATTATTCAGAGCCATGTGTGCACATTTTGTATTGGCAACATTAAAAGAGACTCGCATGCAAAATATATGAGAGGATAAGAAATGGATATCTTAAAAAAAAGTTAACGAAACATGTGCCGAATACTTGTTCGAGCGTATGGTGTGGTAAATTACATTACATGATAAAATGATTGAAACGATGCTGAATGACTCTGTGAAGTGAAAAGACTGGTTGAGTTTTTTCTTCTTCTATTTAGTGTCCATGTTTCTTCCAAGAGCCACGTTTGTAGCCTTTTTGTTCTGGTGTTGTTTTGGAAGATCACCAATAAAGATATCGCGTAGATCTCTTAGCGGTAATCGTATGGATTAAATCTTTCCTCCTCTTGATTATTCCAGCCTCTTGTCTCGTCGAGATTCCCAGAGCAGTTTCCTGCTCCATGAAATTTCGACGACATAAGCACCGGTGTTTAAGGAGGTGAAGATAAGTATCGTGAATTTGTAATAGAACACATTGCTGTGATTTTTTGGCGACGGGAGAGTTACGAAATTATGATTATACTAAGGTGCAAATCCAATACTTGCGATATAATCGTAATTTTCACTCACTTGATCTTGATGGAAACTTCGAATGTTCTTTTATTATAAATAGTTATGTTATGAAACAAATTTTGATAAGTGATCATTTCGACTTTCAATTCTTTTTTTTTTTTTTTTAGTCATTCGTTTGGAAAATGTATGTGGTAAAATACGAGCAACTATTGCAAATGATCGTTAAAAATAGGATCATACGATGTATTTCAATAGTTATTGCCATGAACGTAAAGTAAGTGGGACGAGTAAGACAAGAAAAAGAAATGTCATAATTTCACCTTAACAACCACTGCGAGGGAATTGTTATGTAGTTATGTTAGTATATAATGGAAAACGAAAATGCAGAATGCTTTCGCGAATAAAACCATGACCAAAGAAAGTACTCGTTTGTACCTGAAGTTATTTGCTTGCTTATTGCATATGTACGTTAACATAATGTGACCATTCCTCAGTCTAAATTTGTTCAGTACGAATTTACGTATTGGACCACTCCGCAGTTTACCGAGAACGGCGATTTTCAGTTAATAGATATTTATCAATATGAAGACAGTTACCGAGATATAGTGACGCTCATTTTTTACTAATGTAAGTTTTCTGTACACTTCCAGTAAGCATCCTTGCCTTCAATCATGAATGTAAGCCTTAGACTATGCATAATTTTAATCGTTTGTTTATTCAAAACGAATCTGATAAAACTTCACAAAACATTTCAGACCGAAAAACATGTTCTTGAAATATCCTAAATTCGTAAAAGAATCTCCAAGAACATCCACGATCTCAAAATACTCTGAGAAACACACTCATTTTATTTATTCATTTAAGACGAGTGAAAATTGAGCACAAATATTTACCGACCATTATCTCGCTGGAAAAAGATGTGCGTGCGGCGTGAAATACAGTCCCTTGGTGTAGTAAGATGAATGCAAGCAGCGTGCTTTTTATTCTGCTCAATTAGAACGCACGGAAGGTGCCTGCTTTGAGTGGAAGGCGTCGGTCAAACGCCGGGAAGGTACCTTGTGGCTCTTCCTACTCACCTCTTTTGGCCCCTGGCGGTAAACGCCAGACACGGGGCTCAAGAAGTAGCATTGCCGGGAAAAGAGAGCACATTTTTTTTCTTCGTCGGCGAAACCATACTATACTGAATTAAGTATTGTGGGTGTATCCTTTTATTAAGATTATGAAGTAAGGTGAGTGTACACGTCGGATCAGCTGGGACCGACTCATCCAATCAAGAGCTTCAATATCAAAAATGAAGTTGTAAAAGTAGCTCCCGATAGGGTAACAGGCGTCACATCTGACTGCTGTTGATTGATTGGTTGATTGATTGATTTTTTCGTGTTTCCGGGCGCGTGAACTGCTTCGGTCATTAGTCCCGCTAGTGTAGTGCATGTTTTTCCCCGGGAGATGGCGGTGATCTTCCCCCGCTGAATGGCGAGATCCGGCGCCGACCTACCGTCGGCTAGTGGGGTTTCCCCCTAACCAGGACTCTCCCATCAGCGGGGCACCACCTCGGCCGGAACAAGCTCTAAGCTCCCGACCGGTCTCCCGAAATATGTGGTAGTGTGGTGCATGTTAGTGTAAGTGAGTGTGTAAGAGGAGAGGATAGGACAAGGAAGAGGAAGGACAGATTGCGCGCGGTCCGTGGCCCGTTTGGTAGGGTACTGCTCCGGCATTCGCCTGGTGTTGATCGGAGAAACCACGGAAAACTACCGATTAGAGCAGCCGGCCTGTAGAATTCTCCTCCAGACAGTGACTGAATTCGACCTAGCTGAAAAGCTATTGTCGAAAATCCTTCCGCCGTCAGGACTCGAACCTAGGACCTCCCGGTTAGAGGCGCTGCACTGACATCAGTTGATGCACTGAGCTACCGCTACCGGTGATTGCTGTTAATTCATCCTACGTGATATAGTACAGCGTACGCACAGTATACTGTAAAATGAATATGACGAACTTTAGAGTCAGTATTAATTTTGGACGCACCGACTACCTACATAATGAATAACGTAAGTGCAGAGCCAGTCATATTCCGTGAGGTGGATAGTTTCCACCCCCGGAGTATCGTGAGATCTGAAAACGACAGTCTTGTCGACCTTCGGATGTTTTCCCTACCTAGGTGTCTTCCCCAGCGGGATACCGTCGAATCGGGACAAAAGTTTCCAACATGTATGGATTGTACATATAATGGTGGTGTACAAACGTTTGTTCAAATTCCTTGTCTAAGCGTTATTCCAAGTCATTTATGAGCAATTATTTGTAATTTTACTATATTGTAGAAAAAGCTAAAGGGGGTCATAAAACAAACTATTCTTTTAAAGGGGGTGCAATGAAAGAGAAGGATTGGAAATCTTCCACCTCACACGCAATTTAAGAAATATCCTTAAAATATTGTTGAAAATTATAGGAATATTTATAAAATTATATTACGGTTGACATGGGAACATTTATGTTTACATTTAGAACATTATGATTGTCTTCTCAAAAGTACAGTGCATTCACGTATAATTACTCTAAATTAGTGACTAACACAGAACCCAGTGATATAGGAAACCAAATGTTTTCCAGTTCACTCGAAATCCTCGACAAACATCCAAATAGGGTCTACCAATAATTGTATTTAGCTTTTCAAGCAATTATAAGTACTGTAATGTTGAATATTCCTCGACTATGGCTCACTTTCGTTGTGTGACGTCGGCAGCAGCGGTGTCGGCATTTAATAATGAGGAGGATAGCATTACACCTTTGAATGTTTCTCAGAAGTCATTGGACCAATAGTAATGAAGATGAGTACAAAAACTGCGGTGATGAGAACACCAGCAGCGGCGACGTGGAAGTGGAAAAGGCAATATCTGTGGTAGCGGGGAGGAGGGCGAGCAGAAGATGGAGAACTGAATCTGAGTCGAAATCGTGGAGGGATGAAGAGACGGAGAGAAAAGGAAGACAATACAGAAAAAGGCTGGATACGAAACATTCGCGGATTTACAAGCAAAACATTTGTTGACACAATGCAAACACAGATGGGGCCTATGAACAGGAGATGGAAATGCAAACAGAGACGTACGTTAGAAACATTTGCGTTTCAGACTGCGGCAGATACACTGTGGATTCATATGAGTTGTCATGGAGACTCTAACGCTGGAAGGACCTTGATAAACTTCTCTCAACAATCACGATGCCAAATAAAACAATACATCTTTTAAATTTAATAACTTAACCGACATAAACAATGGAAACTGAGCAAAAATTTGCTCGTTTTCTCAAAAAGCTGCTCTCTGGTTTCCTGCGTCACACAAATTATGTTCATTGTGCTGTTGGTTATATGCTGAACTTCCATTTTGCCAACACTTTTAGTGACTAATTACGGAGAACAAATTTACCAACATGTATGATGGAGATACAAAACTTGCCCCAGAGTAAAATAAAATTAGTGGTTGTGCCAGGCAAACTGATTCTTCTCATTTTAATAATACTAGTTATGAATCGACAAATACTCACGTATCTTTCAAAAATGTGCCAGACGAAATGTAAAGACCTAAAATTGAAAAAAATGCATTGAGAAAGAAATTTCTGACTTAAATATTAGCGGTGTAGGATAGATTCAACAATAGATTTGAACTTTGCAATTTTCATTATGTCATTGGTTTTAATGAAAATCGGAACTATACCATTTTTATACATACATTTTCTTCTATTCCAGCAAAATATTTAAAGAAAAAATTGCAACCATCTTCTAGAAAATGTTGAAAATGTCACAGGGGCTTTATGTAAAGTATCATCAAAAATTAAAACTATATTAATTATCTCCAAAACAGCTCAACTAGATCTTACTTCTGAAATATTTACCAAGATAAAGCTCAAAACCTTCTCATCTGACAGTTAAGGGTGACACATACTTTCCATCTTTCTATACTGCCATTTCGATACTTAAAAAAATATATTGCGGGTATCTCCTTGTCACCTGCACCTATCTTAACCATCTCAGGAGCACCAAACATTCTAATTCTAACGTGTGTGCAATAGCAGCTTTAAAGGACCTTAAGCACATATTTTATGACAAAAATTCGAAATCGTTTTATTGAATTACGTCTAATCCTTTTCTTCCATTCGCTGTAGAATGCGAAGTAAAAAAATAAATAATATTATTTACAATAAAAACAAAATGTAAAGTATATAGAAGATATGTTTGGTAAACTCTGAGAAGAGCTATGTATTGTAGAATGTGAAAATTAAAAACAATTCAGCCTAACACACGTTAGAGTACAATCGGGACGGCGCGATGCAGCACAAGCGGGGAGGGGAAGTGAGGAGGAGGCGCGGGGAAGAGAAGCGGGGCTGGGGGGATGGGGAGCGTGGAGGGAAACGGGCGGCGAGGAGGAATGGAGCGGAGTGTGTAGAGCGTGGTGGAGTGGTACGGAGTGGATCGGGGCAGGAGTGGTTCTGATCAAGGCGGGGGGAAAGGTCGGAAGGGGGGAAGGATCAGGGAGAGTCGCGGCAGTGCGGGACGCAACGGGCAGGAGCAACTGGGGGGCTGGACCGAAGCGGGGCGGAGCGTGAGGGCGGAGCAGGGTGGGGGAGCGCCCGGCTCTTCTCGGGGCAGGGCGGGCCGGAGAGGAGCGGAGCGGGGCGGGGCGTGGGGTCGGGACAGGGCGGGGGGGAAGGGAGGGGTGGGCGGGGCAGGACGGGGCGGGAAGGAGCGGGCGGGGCGGGCTGTGGTGTGATGGACGTGGGCGGGGCGGGGCGGGCGAGTGGCGTGCTGGGATTTGAGCCTCTGGCGTCGCCCGCGGGTGGCCGCCTCCACGCACGCCACGCCTCGCCTCTCCTCGCCTCGCCCCGTCACACCGCGCCACGCCACGCCAGCGCCGCCTCGGAGGTTTGTTGAATAAAGAAAACGCCTTTGAGGAGCCGCTCTTCTCACGCTGCCCTCACACGCACCTCGCTTCGCTTCTTTGCTTTAGTCGCCCCTCCACGGCGCTTCCTCATTCAAATACGTAAGGTTTACCCCCTGCGTACTAAATTCGCTTCTTCTAGTTCGGATGGGTGGAATGGAAAATCCTCCCGTTCTTTCCGGGAACGGACATTTTATTTCCTATGTTGAATGATGAATGATGAGATACTAAAAGGTAGTAGTAATAAGTAGTAATAAGTAGTAGTAATAAGTAGCCCAGAATTACCAATATGAATATTCTACAACTATTTTTAAGTATGTTTTGCTCAAACCCTAGAAATATCAATTTATAAATGGCCTCCAAGAAGGGGGCTTCAGATCCTCCTCAAAATGAACTGCAATTATCGGTCACTGACACACTGATCGTACTCCACAAGACATATAAAACCCTTAAAATATTACTATTTGTGACTAGACATCTGTAGCGTCTGTCGATATCCGAAATTGAGAAATGATAGTTGATGAAGGAGTGTATTGTGAGTAAAATTGAATTGAGTTTTGTCTTCTTTAATTCAAACACAAACATTTATCAACATCAACGAGAAAATAAAGGTGCGTTAATTGTGAAATGTGATTGCTTCTAAGTTCACTTAATTTCGTGTTTATAATACATATGTCACTTATTCCATTAAACTATTTTAATATATTGAAATCACTAAATTTTTATTGTTATTATTATTGTTGTTTGAACTACTACTTTTGTGTTCTATTGTATATTTATATTTCATCATTGTAATTAACAGCCCACAAATCGGATGGAATCGTTTTCCAAATACATCTGTCTTAGGAACGAATCTAAGGGAAAAGAAAGAGTTCAGCTGTACTGGTTTCTTCCCAATTCCATATTATAACAATTTTTTTAAAATTCTTACCTCATCTCACACGTATTACACCATTAAAGACAGACACGTTGCCTCGCATACCTCAAAATAAATACGAACACCTCCAAGTACAGTCCCGGGAGCACATTACTCTTGTGCACCGTCGTCATCCGTTTTTACGTCAGAAGACCTACCCGAACACTGCATCTACACGAGCGCAGCTCTCCGTCATCAGCTCATATTCCTCCTTTTTTGCCGGCTGTCCGCTGGTGCTGCCGCTCTGGGTGCGTGGCGCGGAGCGGCGTTTCTTGCGGCCGTGGCGGGGCGTCCCGTTAGTTCCTTCCTGCTTCCCTGGGCCGGCGCTGCACCTTGCGCGCGCCGCCCGCCGCTTCTGCTGCTGCTGCTGCTGCTTCTTCTTCGTCGTCGCTTCTTCTGAGCGCCACGCGGCCGCTGCCAGCGCCACACGCCTCCCGTCGCCGCCACACGCCGGCACCCCTCCCACCCCTCCCGCCCACCGACTGCCCGCCGCGGCGCGCGCAGTGTGCCCGAACCACAACACGCGCGCGGAGCTCACATTGATTGATGGATTTTTTCCGGGTGCTTCCGGGCGCGTCAACGGCTTGAGTCATTAGTCCCGTAAGTGTAATGCATGCTTTTTCTCGGGAGATGGCGGTGATCTTCCCCCGCTGGATGGCGAGATCCGGCGTCGACCTACCGTCGGCTAGCGGGATTTCCCCCTAACCAGGACTCTCCCACCAGCGGGACACCGTACCAGCCGGGACAAGCTCGAAGCTCCCGAGCGGTAGTGTCGTGCATGCTAGTGTAAGTGTGTGTGTGTGTATGTGGGGGGGGAGAGGATAGGACAAGGAAGACGAAGAAAAGATTGCGCGCGGTCCGTGGCCCGTTTGGTAGGGAACTGCTTCGGCATTCGCCTGGTGTTGATCGGAGAAACAACGGAAAACTACCGATCAGAGCAGCCGGCCGCGAGAATTCTCCTCTATACAGGGACTGAATTCGACCTAACTGTAAAGCTAGTCCTGCCACCGTCAGGACTCGAACCTAGGACCTCCCGGTCAGAGGCGCTGCAGTGACATCAGTTGATGCACTACGCTACCGCTCGCGGTGCGCGGAGCTCAGCACGATGTGGGAAAGAAGTGTATTACACGCGCACGTTTTCTTGAGCCCCGGAATAACTACCCCCACTCCTTGGCCAACGTTAGTTGATTTAAGAATAATCGATACCAAAGAGGGTTTTACATAAAATCTGATAACCAGAAAGGTTCGCTCCCGTGTATTAGAAACTATTTTGTAAGTTTTGGACGGACCTTTGGAATTTTTAGGCAGAAATCGTTTTTTAAATTTTTATTATATCTGTTTTACATTTATTTAGACTAACGTTTCGAATGTAATTGTCCTTCTTCTTTAGAGTCTAATGAAATTAAATATACATAAATCAAAGCAAAAATTATTTGTTTAATATATATTAATTTGTTTTATATATATTTATAATTGGTGGCTCAGTGCATCAAGTGATGTCACTGCAGTGCCTCAAGCCGGGAAGTCCTATGTTAAAGTCCCGACGGCGGCAGAATTTTTGACACTGGCTAGGTCGAATTCTGTCGCTGTCTGGTGGAGAATTCTAGTAGCCAGCTGCACTGATCGGTAGTTTCCCGTGGTTTCTCCGATCAACACCAGGTGGATGGCAGCGCAGTACCCTAACAAACGGACTACGAACCGCGCGCGATCTTTCCTTCCTCTTCCTTGTCTTATCCTCACCCCCACACACTTACACTAACATGCACTACATTACCACATATGCCGAGAGACGGGGCCTTAGAACTTGACCCGGCTGGGTGCCGTAAGGTATCTTCTCCAGGGCCATCGTTCCAGTGAAGTTCTAAGCTCCCAACTCATCTTCCAAGATATGTGATGGCGTAGGTCATGTAAGAGTAAATTCGTGCAAGTAAGAGTAAGTGCCAAGAAAGAGGGAGGAAAGATCGCTCACGGTCCATGGCCCGTTTTTTAGAGTACTGCTGCGGCATTCGTCTGGTATTCATAGGAAACCGCGGAAAACGACTCATCAGAACAGCCGGCCGATACAATTCTTCTCTGGACAAAGATTGGATTCAATGTAGCTGTGTCGAAATTCCGCCAATGTCGTGACCCGAACCCTAGAACGTACAGGTGCTGACAAAACACCAACAAGTGTTCACCCCGGATGTAAAGTGTCTTCCATAAAGAAGCATCCACCCATGTGAGGTGTGCTTAAAGGCAGGATCTAATGCATTTTTTTTTGTTATTTAACGTCGCATCAACATCTAGGCCATTAGCGACCACTAGTTTACATTACGGTAATTATGAATATGAAACGATATGGTGGTGATAAGGGGTGAAAGGACGAACACAAATACAGCCATGCCCGAGGCGGGACTCGAAACCGCGAGCCTTTGGTTCGAGATCACTACGACACTACTGTCTCAGCGATTTCGTCCACCGGATCGGCAATCTAATGCATTTGTTAACGTGTCCTTAAAAACCGGATCGAATGCATTTGTTGGCGAGCGCCCGCCGCGTTACGGACCACAGTGCGTGGAGACGTGCGCCGGCCGCCGCCGCTGCTCGCTGACCGGTCCGCTGGCCGGCTCGCGTGCCGCCCTGAAATTAACACATACCCAGCCTCACGGAAGAGGCTCCGCTCCCGCTCCTCTCCCGCTCCCGCTCCCGCTCCGGCTCCGCTCGCGCGCCGCGGGCCGCGCGCGTCTTTTTGTCCACCTGTAGCCGCGCCCGCCCGCGGAAGGCGGCAGGCGGTAGGAGCCTGCACTGCTGGTGGGGCGAGGGGGCGGGGAGGCGACGACTGGCGTAAGGGACACGCGCACCGCTCGGAAGGGGAAGACGGGAGAAAAACCGACGACCTGTATATGCGAAAACTCTCAAGACAGTACACCTGTTGGTGACGGCGAAGTGTGATACCGAGAACGAGGTTGTACACGGCTGGAAAGATAAAAATAGATTCTACATTACATTTACTTCATTCGTACAAACCGAGTACGCAAATGAGTGAGTATTTATTGACTCTCGGTGCATGAACTACCTAAGTGATGGTTTTGCTCTACCGCCCGACTTTGCGATCTGGCGCCGTCCTGCACGGCGACGTGCCGGGTTTCCCTCCTCCAGGTACCTCTCCGGCAGGGTAAACTCTAAACTCTCGACAGTTTCCAACCATGTATGGTGGTGTAGCGTTTATAAGTGTTAAGTGGGAGGACGACTGTCGTAAGGGGGCACACACAACTCGGAAGGCTAAGGGAGAAAAACCGACAAAAAAATCGATTGACATCAATGCGAGGGATTAAATGCATTTGACTTGACATTGAATGATTTTAGGTTGTTTTTAATAAATTATATATTCTTACATTTCGCATTTATTATCCACACACAATGTTGTGTATTTTACCATTTAAAAAGTTAGTATCGAAATATATTTCTTTCCACTGTGACATGGTTTAACAAAAGCAGTGTAACGCCCCCAAAATGGAGGTTAGCGAATAAAAGTTTTAAAAAATTTAAGATTTGACTTACAAAGTGCCATCAACTGAGTTTTCCTCATTTAGATATTAGTTCAGCAAGGGTGCATTGATGAGGTAAAAACATCCTCCCGGTGCTTACTTTTTACAGAAATAAAATAAATTATATTTTCATCTAGGTTGTTTTAACTTGACCTATTATATCTTTGAACCCGATGAATAAGCTGATACGCCAAAAAAACTTAATTTTACAGGGGAACAAAAAACAACTTTAAACTAATACTATAAATTAGGGATTAATGATATTGAAACAAAACCTGCACAAAAGTAGTTTTGTTTAAAAATCACCTTCGTTTGAATATCATTAATCTCTGATTTCATTCATTTAAACGTTATTTTTTGCTCTCGTGTGAAATTAAGTGTTTATGACCCAACAGCTTATTCACCGTGGTCAAAGATATAAAAGCAAACGTTTGGCAAATATGCTAATGCACTCCTCAAGTTACGGTAACTCGAGTTATTCTGAGGCGTAAGAATAACGCGTTGGTGACATAGAGCTGATTCAAGCGAGGCTTGCGTGCGGCACTTGAAGGGGTGTGAAGGCCTTTAGAGACGTCGTAGCGCAAGGTGAATTTTCAATTTGAATTTGCTTAATTTTTCGTGGCGAGACTCAGGCCATGAGGCCCTTCTCTTCCGTCAGACCACGCAAATTTCGTTACACTCCTTTCACCAATCATGGTAGAAAGAAGGTATTACTTGGGCGACGAAACAGGCGATTTGAATTTAGCTCAGAGGCGTCATTTAGGCTTGAGGATCTTTTACATGCAGTAAATCTACTAACATGGTACAGCCGGCTTTACTTCCCCTCCGAAGGAAGGCGTACGAAGGATTTTTTCGTCCTTAAAAATCCACGGCTTCGATCGGGTTTGAACCCGCAAACTCGGGAATAGCAGTCCGATACGCTAACCGCTACACCATTGCTGCCACAAGGTGCGGGAGCAGAAGCCGTTGCTTCCACCACCGTGGTATAGACACGTTGTATAGACAATAAAAACATCGGTTCATGGTTTTTAGGAACTCTACTTAGAATTTTAGGAACTTAGAATTTTACCCACAGAGGTTTGTCTTAACAACTCCATTTTATTGAAGCTATGACTGGAAACAAGTGCTTAATTGAATGTTTTCAAACCTGTTCCGGGATAAACCAAAGGTTCAGAAGAAATGTTACAGGCTTCTAGGATACGTAGAAGGCACGAAGATGATTACATTTAGCCAATGAACTTGTCGTAGAGAACCTCATGTTTTAAAGTAACACATGAGACAACTTTGGCATGGGTTCCCTGATTGAACGACAACTTATCCTTTGGGGCAGAGAGTGCTGGTAAAACTGATTTTCCATAATGCCACATTCTCTTGATTCGCACTTGTTCGACACTGCTGCCACTGTTGTGAACAAATTGCACTTGCCGTAAATACCAACAAATTGCATTTATCATAAATAATATATTGTACAAAATACAAACCACGTGATTAGAACCGATAATTCTGATGAATGGAGTGATTGGTTACAACCGATAATTCTTATGGTTTTTTGGCTGATGTGGTCATCAGTCCACAGTGTGCATGTTTTATCACGAGAGGAAGAGTTGGTCTTTCCCCAATAAATGGCATGATCCGGCGCCAAACTACAAGTCAGCTTGATGGATTTTCTCACCCAGGCATCTTCCATCAACGGGATGCCACCCAGTCGAAACAAGCTCCAACTTTCCGACTGGATTCCCGACATGTGTGGTAGTGTAGTGTATGAGTATGTAAGTGGTGAGAATACGACAAGGAAGAGGAAAGAGAAATCGCGCTCGGTCCGTCACCCGTTTGTTAGTACTACTCCGGCATTCGCTCATTCGCTTGGTGTTGATCGGAAAAATCACGGAAAGTTACGCATCCGAAAAACCGTCCGCTAGAATTCTAATAGAAACTGAATTCGACTCAGCTATCTAGCTAGTGTCGAAAATCTTGCCAGAGTCACGATTCAAACACTATGACCTCCCAATCAGAGGCACGGTTCTATGACTTCTCGATCAGATGCTGAGACATCAGTTTATGTCCTAAGCCATCTTTGTCGATGGGTGAGGATAAGACAAAGAAGAGGAAGGAAAGATCGCGCGCGGTCCATAGCCAGTTGTTAAGGAACTCCTCCGTCATTCGCCTGGTGTTGATAGGAGAAGCCACGGAAACATACCAATCGGGGCAACCGGCCGCAATAATTCTCAAAACATAGTCTAAATTCGACCCAGTTTTCTAGCTCTTGTCTTTTCAGCTAGGTCGAATTCAGTCGCTGTATGGACGAGAATTCTAGCGACCGGCTGCTTTGATCGGTAGTTTTCCGTGGTTTCTCCGATCAACACCAGGCGAATGCCGGAGCAGTACCCTACCAAACGGGCGACGGATCGCGCGCGATCTGTCTTTCCTCTTCCTTTCCTATCCTCTCCTCTTACACACACACTTCCACTAACATGCACCACACTATCACATATTTCGGGAGACCGGTCGGGAGCTTAGAGCTTGTCCCGGCTGGGGCGGTGCCCCGTTGGTGGGAGAGTCCTGGTTAGGGGGAAACCCCACTAGCCGCGGTAGGTCGGCGCCGGATCTCGCCATCCAGCGGGGGAAGATCACCGCCATCTCCCGAGAAAAAACATGCCCTACACTAACGGGACTAATGACCGAAGCAGTTGACGCGCCCGGAAACACGAAAAAATCAATCAATCAATCAACAGCAATCAGATGTGACGCATATTACCCAATCGGGAGCTACTTTTACAACTTCATTTTTGATATTGAAGCTCCTGATTGGATGAGTCGGTCGCAGCTGATCAGGCGTGTACTCTCACCTTATCTCATGATCTTCATAAAAGTATACACCCAGAAACAATCAATCTAGCTCTTGTCGAATATCCTGCCACTGCCGGGACTCGAATCCTAGGGCTTTCCAGCTAGAGGCGTTGCAGTGACATCTGTTGACACCCTGAGCCACATTAGCCGGTATAATTCTGATGGTCTATCGTTTTACGATAAAACATTACTGTGCCGTTTTAGTTCGCGCATGCGCAGTCTCAAAAGGGAGTTTGTTTACGATACAGAGCTTCTTTCTGTGCAAAAAACTCAATTTTCTACGCGGTCCATCTACGAAGGTGTGCGAACAGTACCGCATGGGCGTCGGTCTCGCGGACAAGCTGTCTGTGCCTCGAGGGCTTTGGGAGGCCTTTGACCTTGCCCCCGCCCCTCGCAGCCTCCTGCTCGTCGTCGGACACGAAACTCCCTGCAGGGGGCTTTGGCCTCTCCCAAACATTAGAGGACAGACGCCGACGTCCCCACACCGCCTATTACACCGACTGAGTCACTTACGCTGCTCAGCTATTCTGAAACAATTCCGGGCATTGAAATTTTCTTTTCACTCCGGTACGTTAATTGGAAGGCCTGCCACGTTCCAGTACTCTATTTTTGTCACAGATTATTTTTTGGTGGAATTTTCAATGATGCGACCCGTTACGAACTTCTACTGTTTAAGTCTTTGGAGAATTTCATTTCAAGAAAAAAAGAAGATGCATTACATACCACTTATATCGTATAAAAAATGTACATTTTATGTTTTCGTAAATGATAATATCCTTTTTTTATATTTTTAAATGCAGTTGTTTGATCATCAATGAAATATTAACGAGCACATTATTATCATCATATTTTTCTTTTTGTTCTTCAGCAACAAGCAGCAATAACAGAAGCAGCAAGAGGATTAATTTAGTTCTATCTGACAAAAATGCCATGTGAAGATTTTCGTTTTTCTGACGTTCTAGTTACCTATGATCTATTGTTGATATGTATCCTGTTCTTTCTACAGATTCCTAGTTTGACTTACATACTTATAGGGTGAACACAGGTATAAAAACAAACTAAAAAGAACGCCAATTCCGCGTTAAATTTTTGAAATAAATATTTTGATCCAAACTTGTGACACTACCCCTATGAGAAAAAAGATAACATCACAACTAATATTTATTCCCGAGCCGAAAAAGATAATCTAAAACCGTGATTTTAATTTTCTTTATTGATATGAAGGTGATTTTTCATAGAATAATTACAGGGAATGAATGAACGATCTAAGGAGAATTCATTCTAGACGTCCAAATTATCAATCAAAAATTTGCCTACGCTATATTCACGCAATCTCCCGCCATTAAGCCTGTTCAAATTTTGTCGGTCAACACTGAAACATCGTTTCTGGAAAAATCTTCAATCTTCTCCATGACACGTTTTAGTGGACGCCGTCCAAATGCGTATGCCTTCACTGAAACTCGGGTTTTATTAATCTATCAACGACGAAAACAAATATTAGGGTGAACGACGAAGAAATATTAGGGTGAACTGCATTAAATTTTAATGCGAATTATTACGGTGGGTACAAATATTACGGACAAGCGGAGACAAGAGTTCTCATTCCATCCCAACGTTTGTCGGAAAGCATTTCAGAAAATTTATTGAATCTGTTGAATAATTTAGGTGACAAATTCGTTGAATCGGATGTTATATTTTATCGTTGTATCAATTTCTACCCAATCTTCTCAGGATTACAATAATTGTAATGACCGACTCACATAAACTTCGTTTTTTTACCCGTAATTATTTCATTAGAATAGAATTTCATATATTTCTTGGTTATTGCACAATATCAAAATGCTGAAATTGAATTACAAATATACATTATATCTGAGAAATCAAAACCACAAAATACAATACGCCTATTTTGGACACAGACATTCTGACAATGGTATACACATTTCATCAGTTATTCATCTGTATGTATTTGAAATACCTCATCACTAACCATTGTGCTGTGAGGACGGTACTGAAACTATATAAGAAATGTTACAATTGTAAAATACAGATAATCAACGTTTGAACGATTAAAGACTAAAATATGCTGTAAATGGTCACACTCTAGAAGAACATTGATGTCATTAACGAGAAACCTTCCATCATCTCAAAGACACTTTTGAGCCAGACAGATCTAAATGCTATAAGTCGGAAAGAAAATGGATTTTCAGTCTATCAAAATTTGTTTACCTCTCAAATACGAAGTAGGACTAAATGGGAAAATTGCATTAATGTTAATGTAAAGCACTGTGGTTGTAGACATAAATATGATGGTTAAGTGATTAATTCTTCTCTTGGAAATTATTCTGCGGGATCAAACCTGAAAACCGGTGGTCTGAACATAGAAGTACTAAAACATAGGAGATACTCGTATTTTCTAACGATAAATCCGTTTTTCTTCAGAAAGCAGCAAAACCGTTGGGTCTTAGCTGCAAATGCCACATTCACTTCGACGCGTACCAACACACAGTTTGCTTCATACCAGCCTTTTCTTCCGACTTTACCACACCCATATACTAAATTTACCCCGGTTTTAGAAGAAAATTTAAACCGACGTAAGTCATTAATTCTCCCAGGGCAGGCGCGTACAGTGCTTTAGCGATTTGGGGTAAATCAATAACTAGCACACAAATTTAAAAACTTGCTTTTATGCTTTTTATGTCTACGACTATTGAAGAAATAAAATTCGCAAATTGGTGGAAAAGAAGTAAATATGAGATGACTAGAAATGTGCGTCATCAAATATCGCTGGGCGTTGAATCCAATTCAATGTCCGTCAGTCCAATGATTGACGTCAACAGAATTAACTTTCTTTATTTTTTACCTATAAAATACTTTCTATTTATGCTGGAGTTTTCTCAATTTATTGAAATCTCCCTCCAATAATCGCGCTTTCTTGAAGAAAGACCTTTTTAAAAAAAATAAGCTACAAGAAATAATTTATTATAACTATGTAACAATTACGTTATAGTCTGTTAGCAAGAAAATATTAGATACAATGGATATGCATTCTTCCTAGGGTGATGGATCGTAATTCGTGTAATGGAGAGCCATCCACGTGCTGGCGGTACCTACTACCAGTTTCTTCTCGGGACTGTGTGGATGCGGGCAATAAAATCTCAGCCAATAAAAAATCTCGGCCAAATCTCGCTACAACGTTGGGAGAGAAAACACTTCTCCTTTAATATGAATGCAAATGCTAGTATATGTAGATATCTTTACCTGGAATGCTGTAATTATTTTGATGGATGTCTGTTTCTGAAGATATGTTGTGAATGACGACGAAGTAAAGGTGATATGAGATATAGAGGAAATGCGTCAACTCCTAGGAAACCTGTCGCGAACTCGTTTCATCCTCCACAAATTCCACATTGAACTACCGGGTTTTTAACCCAACTGGGGGAAGGCGAGTCCGCGGAGTAAGATCAGGATCAGGAACTAAGACTCGCGTGCGGTCCGGAACACCATTAACCCTCCAAATACTCGTGTGAGCTGCAGGTGCAGCCCAGCCATTTTATTTTTGTTGTCACCCTACCTCTTGTAGCGTCATAGACTTGACTCCCTGCTCCAGAGAGACAAGTTGCAAGGTATGGGAATGAGGGAGCCAAAAATAGGCTCCGAACACAGGCCAACCCTTCAGGTAAAGTCCAAAAGGGGAGAGAGCTTGGAGGTGCCGGGTGCAAATTGCAACGGGAGAAGCAGACGCCTCATGACGAGTGCGTGGGGGAAAGATGACGCAGGAAGTCATGTGACTCGAGCATATAAAAGGGCTGTCGCAGAAGTCCTGGGTTGGGTAACGTTTCTGGTTTCCTCGCGACAAAACACTTCAAAACTTGTCCGGCCAAGTCTGGCGTGGAAGTGCTGTAGGCACGTGTAGGTGTTCGAGCACTGTGAAGTATGCTCGATACTTCGGGGCAGATTGTCTGCCGAGGCACATCAGATGCCAAGTTGCGACTCGGCCGAGTTGGCTAATCGCAGGCGCGGCCGCAAGGAGCGTGTTGGGAGAGGGGGGCTGCTGCAGGTAGCTCCGACAAACACCTTAGAGTGAGGTCTGTAAATAGTGTACATAATTTATTGTAAATAAATTGTAAATACCCACTCGTGTCTGTTTCTTTGTGGTGTAGATCCCTACTCACGACGTTACATTCTACTATGTTTAGAGGACATAAGTAGGTTCGAATAGCATGTTACTCTAACCAACCACCCAGCTTTTCATAGCAAGCAAGTTGACGTCAGATAGTTTTAAAGTCGGTTGGGCTAAACGTGTAGCCCGCGTGAGCACTACAGTTATGTACGAGTTTTTTCCAGGAAAGTTAGTCATTCAGGAAACCCAAAAAAGGTAATGCTATTGTCAGAGTCATATAATATTCTACTATATGTCATACTATATGTCATGACTGCTGAATGACTTATAATTAATTTCTAAAGGAGAAATTAAATATTTCGAATATGAATAGATATCGCTAATTTCCATTTTTCATACGGGAGCCCAAACAGATAAATTTAAACGCCTTAAGTTAAAGTTTTATGACTTTTATATCATCAGATATCCCACACCTGCGGGGCACCGCCTCAGCCGGGACAAACTAAGTTCTCCACCAGTCTCCCAACATGTGCGTTAGTGTAGTGTAAGTGTAAGCAAAGGGGTAAGGATAGGACAAGGACAAGGAACGAAAGATTGGGCCCGGTCCGTGGCCCTTTTGGAAGGGTACTTGTTCCGGTATTCGCCTGGTGTTGACAGCGGAAAACCTCCGATCAGAGCACCCACCGGTAGAATTCTCCTCCAGTCAGCACCTGAGTGAACGTCATCCGTCATTCCCTGAGAACTTGTTTATTTCGCCGCGACGAAAGCGGGACAGTAAGCAAAGGGGTAAGGATAGGACAAGGACGTGGAACGAAAGATCGGACCCGGTCTGTGGCCCTTTTGTAAGGGTACTTGTTCCGGTATTCGTCTGGTGTTGACCGCGGAAAACTTCCGATCAGAGCACCCGCCGGTAGAATTCTCCTCCAGCCAGCGCCTGAGTGAAGTTCATCCGTCATTCCCTGAGAACTTGTTTATTTCGCCGCGACGAAAGCGGGGCAGTAAGCAAAGGGGTAAGGATAGGACAAGGACGTGGAACGAAAGATCGGACCCGGTCTGTGGCCCTTTTGTAAGGGTACTTGTTCCGGTATTCGTCTGGTGTTGACCGCGGAAAACTTCCGATCAGAGCACCCGCCGGTAGAATTCTCCTCCAGCCAGCGCCTGAGTGAAGTTCATCCGTCATTCCCTGAGAACTTGTTTATTTCGCCGCGACGAAAGCGGGGCATTTAGGGTGCAACGCATTAGCGTTAATGCGGAGCCTGGCGGTCAAGGGGGAGGGGCAGGGGAGGCGCGGTCGGCGTGGACGTTCGGCGTTCCTGGCCTTCCAGCCGTGGGCGACGCCTTCTCCTGTGGATCAACAGACCTTCGCGTGACTCGCAGCCATCAGCCGTTGACAATTGCCGCCGCCGCCGCGCCGACCGACCGAGACATCCGAGGGAGCAGTGCCCCCACCCGCCTCTGGCAGACGTCGCGTGTTGCAAGACGTGTTTCGATACGATACGATATTGGGGATCGATACTGAAACATGATTAGTTGCATCGATATGTCCATGGTTTTTAGGTATTATTAGAATTTTACCTACAGAGGTTTGTTTTCACAACTCCATTCTATTGAGGCTATGAGTGGAAACAAGTGCTTAATTGAATGTTTTCAAACCTGTTCCGAAGTAAACGACAGGTTCAGAAGAAATGTTACAAGCTTCTAGGATACTTACAAGGTACAAGATGATTACATTTGGCCATTGGAAATTGAAGCCATAGGGAACCTCATATTTTAAAGTAACACGTGAGACAATTTTGACATGTTGTCCCTGTTTGGGAAACAACCTATCTTCTGAGGCCGAGAGTGCTGGCAAAACTGATCGTCCATAATGCCACATTCTCTTGAGTCGCATTTGTTCGACGCTGCCGCAACTCTTACGAACAAATTCCATCTACCGTAAACACGTAAAAATTATATTATACACGATATAAGTCACGTGATTACAACCGATAATTCTGATGGATTGATTGACAGATTACTTGTTTTTTCGGGTCGAGTCAGATGCTGTGGTTATCAGTCCACAGTGCATGTTCTATCACGGGAGGTGGCGTTGATCTGTTCCCAATTAATGGCATTCCGTCAGCCGTTGACAATTGACGCCGCCGCCGCGCCGACCGCCCGGAACATCCAAGGGAGCAGTGCCCCCACCCGCCTCTGGTAGACGCCGCATGTTGCGAGACTTGTTTCGATACGATACGATGTTGGGGATCGATACTGAAATGTTATTAATTGCATCGATATTTTCGGACGTCAGATATTGCTATTTTAAAATTGGAAATAGCAAACTCTATTAATACTAACCGATGTTTGTCGATTATTCTCTTCGTAAATTATTATATCTTATTTTATCTTATTAATTATAATCGATCATAAATATCGATTAGTATTAATAAGTAATTTTAAAGGAAGTAATTTTACACACGATAATTGTGTATTATACGTGCAGGTTTTCTTGAGCCTTGAAATATCTATCCCCGCACCTTTGCCAACATTTGTTGAATTATGGGTCAAATACTCTTAATATTGAAAACGAATATTTCGATGTGGACGTGTATGAGGTATCGTGATGTCAAGGTTCAGTGGAAACTTGATCTGACTCATTATCTCTTTTCCCACACGCAGAAAATATTGATAATAGGAACTAACAAGTTCAAACCAAAAACAACTTTCTGGATGGCTGAAATTTCTAAAAACGAAAGGCTGAAACGAAATCGTGAACTTATTTCTTTTATATGACAATTGATCCTGTTTTTCTTTTTTTAGCAATTTTATCTACATTCATTTTATTAGTTTTTTTACTTATTATTGTGCGTAAGTTAATAATAGAGTTATCCCGTACGTTATAATGAAGTGTAGGGGTAGCTGTATTTCAGCGTTCAATCTTCATATGTCACTTAAAATTTTCATTGTACGCAGTTGAAACGAATAAAAAAGATATTAGATATTATTAAGCAATTTTGAGAGAAAACGTGTAATATTCTCTCATGTTTGGGTTTACATTTGCAAAATATTCAATAAGAATGTCTTCGTATGGGAATCTCATCTTGTAAAAGAAGGTTAACAGGATTCATATTCTACTTGTATTCAATCGTTTGAAATTAACTTGAACTGATAGAAAAGCTTTTAAAATTACTTTAAAATCCGAATAAGAACAAACATTTGACTTTACAAGAAACCTGAAAATCTAGGACTGTATCCTGTAGGCTTATATTTCAACACGTACTAAATGAAATGTACCTTCTTAATGACGTCTAGGAATTCTTAGTTGCAGGTGAATAAAATCACAAAACCTCTCACACGTTACGTTTTAAATAACTGTAAAAGATAGTGCAAAGTTATTAGGAAATATTCTTACATAGCATACTTCAATGACGATAATTCCTACAAATGAAAAACATGCAGTCTCAAACTGTGTACCAACTTGAGACACCTGTCACATTATACTTACTGACTTGAGTAACGTTATGTAATTACACAGATTAATAATTACGCTCATAACGACAGTAATGTAATTAATCCATGCATCCCGTTTTTTCCCTCCATCAAGCCACGAAACTAATGTCCCTCCTGGAACTTGAATGGCCCTTTTAATACTTCCGCATCCCTTCCCTACCCCCGAACGTCTTTAGCGTCGAGAAAATAGTAATAATCGAAGAAATAACACCTTAATGGCAAGTCGCGTAACGACTGGTGGCCGCGTCGGCTAGTCGCGACCGCATCCCGTAAGAAGCCACTCCAGCGGGGGCTACCCCCTGCTGCGGGCCCGGGCTCGCTCATTAAGGGTTGTTTACCCCCGCGGAGAGGGTTGGCGCGGTGGGGCATTGTGCGGCATTCTGCCATATGCCCCAAGCAAGGGTTCCGGCTGCGTGGTAATCGATTTCGGGAGGCGGATCCTGGACCGCTCGTGCCAAAGAGTCCCGTTCCCTAATTTGCTAGGGTGGGGGTGGGGGCGGGTGGGGGTGGGGGAGGAGCTAGGGGGGTTGGCGCCAGGTTGCGAACGGCGTCGCCGCTGCCGGGGGCGGCGGTAACGGTGCAGGCCCGCAGCGGTGCATCAGAGGGTAGCGAAAAAGATGAGGGTGCAGGATGTCTCCTATATGTGAATGTGTGTGTGAGTGTGTGTGAATGCAAGAGCGTGTGCGTGTGTGTAAGTGTTGTTGGGTCTGGGTCGAATAGCATAACATGCAGTGTAGATGAGCATAACAATAACATTTGGAAAATAAATTGCTAATCGAATAAATAAATGTGCATAGTGTAAACATTTGTTATCATTTTATGACCACATTACTACAATTTTTTTCAAAAGTAATTTACAAAAAAAGGAAAAAGAAATAGCAGAGATCGAAATTTGAGGTCATTTTGAATATTTACGTTGGTAGCGAGAATGATGAGGATGCAGGATGCTTCTGTTTATGCGTATGTATGTATGTATGTACGTATGTATGTGTGTGTTTGGGTCAGGATCAAAAAGATTTTAAAAACAAATTGCTAATCGAATTCTTGAATATCCACAGCGTAATCATTTGTTTCCATTTCATGGTTACATTACAATAAATCGTGTTTTAAATCGTAATTTACAACATAGTCGAAAAAATAGAGCGCAGTTTAGTGTTTTGGGATAATTTTGAATATTGATATTCGTGTGTTTGAATGTGACATTAAGATAAAAGGTAGATAAGAGGAAAGGCTAGGGGAAATAATGTCGTAAATATCTACTGAATAAAATAATCTACATGTTTTTATTAATTTAATAATTTGTTTCCAATCAGAAACATTTCCATCTAAATTTTTTTAGTTTAAAATATTTGCTATATCACATAAAAGGGTGATAAACAAGTTGCCGTGAAGCATGGAGACCAAAAAAACTCAAAGTGACTAAAATATTGCTAGATACAAGTTATTGAGGTTTGATATCCTCATCCTCGTATCTATCATCATCAAAGATTACCTTTTTTATTCATTATTGTTATGTAGTATTATATATTTTCCGTTATAAAGGTAAATTCTTGTGATATTTAAAATTTTTAATTTTACAATTTTTTTCTGTAAACCAACTAGTTTAGTAGGGAAATAACCTAGACTAGTCAAGGGTTCCGTAAGTTGCATAAGTTTTTAAAACTTTCTTTTTAATTCCGGGGTCCAACTTCACCAACCTGATTTATTGCTCTTGGAGTTATAAAAATTTCATTTAATATTTAATTAATTAAAAATTAATTAAAAATTTGTTTTTTACCAGTCCGAGAGTAGTTATAACGCATTAGTTGTTGTGATACCCCTAACCCCGCATTAGCCCAAGATAGTCGTATTGTCTACAACTGAAGTTTTTCTGACACGGCCTTACCAACAATACTTTTTGCACTAAGCCTTCAGTTGTTCTTTCTAAATATATCATGTTCCCTAAAGTCACATCTTTCTCCTGGAGACGGGTAAGTGTTGACGACAAGGATCCAAAACTACATTTGATGTAGGCTAGATTTCTCTCCATTTCTATGACTGGAAACTTCTTGAATAGTTCGTATAGCCTTGCGTCTTATGCGTTAAGTGAGTAAACTACATTTTTCACATTTTGAAAATAACCGCAATAATATTCACAGATATCGATCAACGTCCCCATCGCATTATAATAGGCTACAGCGGTAGTGGAATGCTATGAGCTTGATATGAAAAATTCCCTGCGTGATGAAGCTCTTAGTGTTAGATACAAGTGTGTCAACTTCGGCCACTCTGTGAAAAGCGAGAGAAAGATTCATGAAACATTTACTAACAAAAAACACGAAAAGGAGACAAAATGCGTAAAAATAGAAACAATGAGTCCAAAAAAGGCATAAAAATTGAAAAATGACAAAAAAGAGACTCAATATGAATTTTTATTATTACATCACCTATACGTCATGACAAATATTCAAACAAGTTTCCTACGTTTAGAATGCACCGAAAAGATGTTATGTCACCAGAATCACAGCCCTCGTCATAAATAACTAGTATGAATTCGTTTTTCTATCGTGTGAGCAAGTTGGTCCAGAAATTTCTCTCAGTTGCGACTAATGCAGACGCGTGCCACCACAAGCCTTGGGGTGGGGGTAGGCCATTGGCGTAGGCAGTCCGGAGGGAGCGACGGTAGGGATCACATGGCAGCAGGCAGTGGCGGCGGTGGCGGCGGCGACGGCGGCGGAGACGGAGACGGAGACGGAGGCGGCGGCGGCGGCGGCGGCGGCGGCGGCGGAGGCGGCGGCGGAGGCGGAGGAGGAGGCGGAGGCGGAGGCGGAGGGGGCGGCGACCGCGGAAGCGGAGGCTACGGAGGCGAAGGCGGTGGAGGAGGCTGTGGAGGGGCGGCGGAGGCGGTGGGGGGCGGTGGGAGGACGGCAGCAGGGGGGGGGGGGCGGCGGCGGGGCGGCGCGGGGGCGGCGGCGAGGCGGCGGCGGAGGCGGCGGCGGAGGCTGGTGGCGGAGGCGGTGGAGGTGGCGGCGGTGGCGGAGGCGGAGGCGCAGACGGTGGGGGAGGCGGCGGGTACCTGCAGAATCGGCGCGTGCGGCGGCTGCCGTCACAAAGGCGGAGGTGGGGGCGGGGGCGGGGAGGCGGCGGAGGCGGCGGCGGAGGCGGAGGAGGAGGCGGAGGCGGAGGGGCGGCGACCGCGGAAGCGGAGTCTACGGAGGCGAAGGCGGTGGAGGAGGCTGTGGAGGTGGCGGCGGAGGCGGTGGAGGTGGCGGTGGTGAGGACGGCAGCAGGGGCGGAGGAGGCGGCGTGGCGGCGGCATGGGCGGCGGCGTGGGCGGCGGCGTGGGCGGCGACGGGGGCGGCGGCGGCAGAGGCGGCGGCGGAGGCGGCGGCGGAGGCTGAGGCGACGGCGGTGGTGGCGGAGGCGGTGGAGGTGGCGGCGGTGGCGGAGGCGGAGGCGCAGACGGTGGGGGAGGCGGCGGGTACCTGCAGAATCGGCGCGTGCGGCGGCTGCCGTCACAAAGGCGGAGGTGGGGGCGGGGGCGGGGGAGGCGGCCCAGCTCCGTTAGCTGGCGCCCGCACCCTTGACCTCCCACGAGCAGGCGATTTTTTTCGCGCTTAACGGGTCGCCGGCGTTTGACAAAGGGCCGGCTCGCAGCGGGGGCGGCGGGGGAGGGAGACAGCGGTCGTGGCAGCGGGGGCGGAGAAAGGTGATGAGGTCACAATGTTCGACAATGACATTCTGGGTGAGGACCCTCTTTGAACCATGTTGAAAACATAATAACCATGTATCATTATTAGTCCACGAATGTTTCTGTTCTAATAGTTAGTACTTACGAGATCCATACCAGAAGTACATACCACTACAACCTATGAAAAACACTCAGAAACCACACGAGAATTAAAGTTGATTCCCAAACATGTTTGATTACATACAATTTTCTAATACAGATAATTCATTCTGAGGTGCACAGTGAGACTCGTCTCTCTCATAAAAAATAGTTGTTAAGTACGAATAGTTTATAATTTTAAATTACGGAATAAATCTAAAAAATACGGGAAAAATTACGTGAAACTGAACCACAAATCACATTAGAAATTATAAAATTTGAAGGAAAAAAACGAGATAAACACCTTAAGATATTATATTACAACACGATATTAGAAAATTATCAAACGATACCATTGAGCCGAAATGTGAACACAAATATTGTTCAAAATGTTCGTTAAATCCAATGACCATTTTAATTTTTTAATCTTTTAATTTTTGTTTTTAATTCGACGAAAGGCTCATACACCGACAAGCACTGCTCGCGAGCCTCTCTGATGCCTTTTGCCATTCTATCTCGGCGACAAGCTATCAACAACGGAACAACCCGAGAAAACCCTACAGTCGCGATACATTTTTAAACAGAGCAAGAAAATCTGGCAAGCTGCACTTGAGGGCCACGCCTCCTTAAGAAGAAACGGCAATCGACTGCCGTGCGCTTCCTGGACGCAACCATGCCGAAATCGCGGGAAGCAATGCGCCTGCTGGAGTGAGGGTGAGCTTTCTCCTTCGTTCCTCTGCAGTGCCTCTGACCGCGAGGTCCAAGGGTTCGAAACTCAACAAGGGCAGGATTTGCAACTCTAGCTTCATAGTTAGGCCGAGTTCAGCCGCTGCCTGGAGGGGAATTCTACCAGCCGGCTGCTCTCGTAAGTACATTTCTGTGGTTTCTCCATTCAGCACCATGTTCATATAGAACAGTACCTTAACTACGAACCGCACGCGATCTTTCTTTCCTCCTCCTCGTCCTATCCCCATCCTTACTTACACACTCTTACACTTACTACCACCCATGCCGCAAGACCAGTCGGGAGCTTAGGACTTGTTCCAGCTGCGAGGGGTGGTGATAACGGGAAAGCCCGCAAGGCGACGGATAGGTCCACATCGGATCTCGAAATCCAGCAGGGAAAGATCACTATTCTCTTAATTTTTTTAATATTTATTGTGACATACCAATATGTCACTGAATATTGTACAATATTTATTATAAATGGCGTCAATTAAAGGGGATAAATTATGTGAATATGCTAGCATAGCAACGGTAAGCGAGCCGTCGTCAAGGTCAACATATTCATGCAGTGACAATAGAGGCAGTTAATTCTGTATAGAATTCAGGGATTGGCCGAAAAAGCAGTGACAGTCGTGAAGACGGCTAGTTTGTTTTGCAAGAAATTTAGGGATTGGCTAGGTACGAAGTGTTATCTGCAAATAAACAATCGAAAAATGGACCGAGCTTTGCAGGGCTGAAAGAACACGAGAGACATTCATTCTGACTGATGCCGTGCTCATCAACGGATCGTGCTCCAATTAATGTTAGGAGTTTTTTCTTTGGGGACTTGTAAGCATCTACTAGGGAATGGATATTGAGACAACATCAAAATTTGAACACTAAGTTTGACAGTGGAGCTTAAAATATTTCATGTGAACAAGTTGGAGGGACATTGAGGGCTTGGGCGAACTTGTCAGTGATTGAACTGGAATGTTAGCAGCAAATAGTTTATTGATCTGATGAACGGTAATTGAAGTGTGCTTCCGAGAAAAGAAGAGAGAAGATGGTGTCTGGACCTGAGGACGGTGGCGTCGGAGATGGATAAAGATGGTCCAAAAGCGCGCGAAGACATTAAGGTTGGAACAGTTATGACAAACGTTTAATTTTATATTGGGTAAAGTTATACAATACTAAAATTGTTTTAAATTGTTTAATAAATGTCCATGTTTTTGTGAAATGAATATATGATTTATCATTGAGCCAATTGTAGCAATGAAGTAGCAAGATAGAAAGATATTTGCTTTTCAGGTTCCTCGACCGAGTTTGTTTGAATAAGTTGCAGTTTATTTCATTATATATTATAATTTTTATAATATATAATCTACACAATTAATATTAATATAATATTTATTAATATTATATCTATTAACTATAGCTATTCACTAGAATGCCTCAATATCTCGTATTACCAATGAACTATCTGGGGTCAGTGAAGTATCTATCACAATTGTAGGATATATAATTTTAATATGTATTACATTTAGCCATGTTAGTAGTGTTAATTTGTTTATGTAATTAAAATTGTAGAACCACTGACGATGGGAAGGGTGTTCCCGAAACACGTGTTTTTTTATTTTTTACCTTTAATGGCTAAATATAATACATATTAAAATTATATAGTCTACTATTGTGGTAGATACCTCACTGAACCCAGATAGTTTATCATGGAGTACCACAAAATCTCCGCTGCCACCACAGAATTCATATAACCAATTCAAAACGAAAACTTGGAAAAACATACACTACAGTTACGGGACTAATGACTATAGCAGTTGACGTGCCCGGTATCAGTAATCAATCTTCCCCTACAAGAGGCAGCAGTCGCGTGCCCCCAGACCAACTCCTGGACGCAGCCAAGCCGAAAGCGCGGGAAACAACGCGCCCGCTGCAGTGAGTGTGTGCAATCTCCTTCCCCCTGCCCCTCGTCTCCCTCACCCCTCTTTTTTTCCCCAGCGCGTCATGTGCAGCGCGTTCCGCTAGGTGCCGATTCGACGCGACTGCTGGCTAGCTCTCGGCCCAGCCGCCCGCGCGCCGCCACCCGCCGCACCCGCCTGGCCGCGGCTACGTCATTAAAATTCGAAATATCGATCGAATTTTAGATAGCGCGCCCTCACACGAGTTGCGTGCCTCCCAATGGGATGCTTCGTGTCAGATTGGCTCTCGGATTCAAATCTCCGTATCTCGGAGCAAGCACCTTCTCGTTTGGGTGATTGGATATTAAATGGCGAACGATGGATTGCTCTCGAGGCGTACGCGGACGCGAAGGAAATAATTAGATCTGATTGCTAGTACTTTATTTAACCCCCGAGCCTTACGCTGTTAGGAGAAGGTAGATAGAAGCGAGATAAAGCATACAGATGCTCAGTCACGCGAGTATAACAATTTGAAACATTTAACTAAGTGAATTGTCGGCGGCGTATACCATGTTACCTTCTGCATGTGATTTGTAATATCATTCATTTCCATGATCTTTTTTTAATGTTCGACTTAATATTCCAAGATAGTATGAATACGACTATTAGTCGTGTTATAATTGTGTAGATTTGTGATGATTTTTGAGGTAAAATATCATCTCACACTATCTGCGCGACTTAAGAGAACTAAATTAAAGCTGTAGAACGTGGCATTCAATAAGATAGATTGATTGATTTTTTCGTGTTTCCGGGGTGTCAACTGCTTTGGTCATTAGTGCCGTTACTGTAGTGCATATTTTGTTCTCGGGAGATGGCGGTGATCTTCCCCCGCTGGATGGCGAGATCCGGCGCCGACCTACCGTCGGCTAATGGGGTTTCCCCCTAACCAGGACTCACCCACCAGCGGGGCTCCGCTCCAGACGGGAGAAGCTCTAAGCTCCCGACCGGTCCCCCGGAATATGTGATTGTGTAGTGCATGTTAGTGTGAGTGTGTGTGTAAGGGGACAGGATAGGACAAGGAAGAGGAAGGACAGATCGCGCGCAGTCCGTGGCCCGTTTGTTAGGGTACTGCTCCGGCATTCGCCTGGTGTTGATCGGAGAAACCACGGAAAACTACCGATCAGAGCAGCAGGCCGCTATAATTCTCCTCCAGACAGCGACTGAATACGACCTAGCTTATAAGCTAGTGTCGAAAATCCTGGCGCCGTAAAGAATCGAACCCAGGACCTCCGGGACAGAGGCGCCGCAGTGACATCAGTTGATGCACTGAGCTACCGCTCCCGGTACATGCAATAAGAGAGTGACCTAGGTCAACTATTGCTAATACTGGCAAGCCCTTACGATAGAGAGCACTTGCACGCCGAGGTGCGCTAAGTGGTTGCCCGAGCACGAGGTTAGTGGGACGATGCACGGTGGGGGCGTGGGTGCGCGCATGAGCTTCAATTGGACGTAATTTCGTCCGTTCGCCGTCCAGGATTACCGTAAACCCGTCGGCCTCCTATAATTAAACTGTCAGCCGATCCACTTCTCTTCTACGCCTCCACTCGGGGCATTCTTTCGACCTGGCGCAACGGCCGTACGTGGCTATCATTCCGGCCCCGCCCCCGCCTCCGTCGTCGCCACCCACGCTTCCGCCTCTGCCACCGCCTACAACCCCGCCGCCATTGCTATAGTTCCCGCCCCATCCGTCACAGGCGCTCTCGCCTTCGCCTTCGTCCCCGCCACAACGACCACCACCACCACCGCCACTACCACCACCTCCGATACATCCTTTGCCACCAGCACCGTCGCCATCACCGCCACGACACCGCAATTGTCTCGCTCCTCGCCCACAACCACCTACATCTTCATCACCATCGCCCCCTCAACCTCCACCTCTGCCGCCGTCTCCGCCGCACCACCACCGCCAACGCCAACGCCAACGCCAACGCCAACGCCAACGCCAACGCCAACGCCAACACAAAGCCAACACTAAAGCCAACACTAAAGCCAACACTAAAGCCAACACTAAAGCCAACACTAAAGCCAACACTAAAGCCAACACTAAAGCCAACACTAAAGCCAAGCCAACGCCAACGCCAACGCCAACGCCAACACTAAAGCCAACACTAAAGCCAACACTAAAGCCAACACTAAAGCCAACACTAAAGCCAACACTAAAGGCAACACTAAAGCCAACACTAAAGCCAACACTAAAGCCAACACTAAAGTCAACACTAAAGCCAACACTAAAGCGAACACTAAAGCCAACACTAAAGCCAACACTAAAGCCAACGCCAACGTCGTCTCGGCCTCCGTTATTCCCACTGCCACGCCCACCTCCATCACCACCGCCTCCGCACCCACCTCCGCCGCCCGCGCACGCGCCGCCCTCTTGTTCTGGAACAAAAGCCACGCGCCGCAGCATTCCTCGCAGGTGGCCGCCAACGTATTCTCCGACGCATCGCGCTGTGACCGATTTCGGACACGTGCGCCCCCCGCGCGGGGGAGCCCATCAGGCGGGCGGGGGCGGGGCCGCTAATAGAGCGCGGGTGCCAAGGGAATGAACAGACGATTCTCAACCTGAGTGGAGGGAGAGGGGGCAAGAGGCCATGGAATAGATCTAAATGAGAAAAAAAAATTGGTGAACATTCGTGCATTTTCGTAGTTGTTTATCCTTAGGATACATGGACCCGGGAAGCTACCTGAATGATATGCAGGACCTCTGAGGCTTTCGAAAAATGCGAAGAAAATTTGTTTTTTATTCTTAAATATTGCAATGAAAGTCAAGTCTTGTTGTTAAAGAAATGATTATTTATTTAAATAACTATTAAATGTTCAGATTGAATATTAGAATTTTTTGCGGGTTATAAATTTGAGAGAAACGACGTTATTTTCACTTGTTTTCCCAACATTTATTATTATTATTATTATTATTATTATTATTATTATTATTATTATTATTATTAACATCATTATAATGATTATTATTATATTTAGAGAGAAAAATAAAACAAACTAAATTACTCGTGAAAAGTATTCCTACCTCACTGCACTCACCGAACTGACACTGAACTGGCACACAAGTAGCGTGGAAATTACACCTGTGTACTTTAGAACATCGAATGCTCGAAAGAGTTTATGCTACTTAAGTTATTAACTACTCATGCGAACAAGGAATTTCAGTATTACCACATATTTTGAAAAAAATAAAACATCCGCAACATTTCTTTTGTGAATGAAGAATTAAAGTTTATGTATAAACTACCACCCCGTATGTAACTATAGTCCAAAGGTAAAAGGTAAGCACTTGCTTGGGCAGATAGAGATATAGGCAGAACAGAAGCGAGGTGAAAGCAGAATAGTAGAATAGTCATAAAAATCGGGTGATGTATGCGAACAATGTTATGAAATGGCGACAACGGAGCCTTCAGAATCTACGATCTACCTGGGGTAGTACTGCTGTTATGTAACTACTACTACATCAAACCGACTGATAGTAATTGGAATTCATATGACTGATTTGTAATTCGCGTAGGAATTGAGAGAAATCTCCACTCTCTCTGTTCCTCTGACAGGTGTCTCTGATTTTGTTATATACCAGGAACTCGAAGAAAATACAAAAACAATGAAAGTTTTAATTGAAATATGCAAATATTTGAATTTTACTCCACCTCTTCCCAAAATGTGCGTACCGGCTAAATACTTTTATTCAGTGTATCACTACTTATGACATATTTCACACCATGTGGCAGCAAGACTACAAGGAAAGGGGATGCCATTAAATATTTGCTCATTTTCATACTCAACTTACGTGTTGCATTATGAAAAATAAATGTTTGTATACTTTATTAAAGAATTGTACAGTACAGTATGTACACTGCACTACGTTGCGGTTTTCATGAACACTGTTTTTGTTTAAATACTCAAATTATTTCAGATTCATACGAGAGTACTTTATTTGTTGTTCTTGAGCGGTGTGCATGGTAATTTGTTGGAAAACCACTTTGTGTGGTTTTGTTCAGCAGCTCTTCTGCTTCTGCATACAGTTAGCAATGAATTATTTTCGAAACACCGTGTTTGTGCTGCAGCACATTTTTTGAATCTCTGCGTTTAGCAAACTGAGGACGGACATTGACTGATTCATTGGGTGATTGCATACTTAATATTTTCGAGTGCGTCAACTATGACGGTCATGAACCCCGTAAATACATGTTATATCCCGATAGGTGGCGGTTCCTCGCTCATTGCAAATTGAGATCGACGCCGACCTACACGTTGGCTTGTGGGGTTTTCCTTCTCGAGGTATCTCCCACGTAGACACACCGTCCCTGCCAGGACAGGCTCTACGCTCCCAAGAGATCTCTCGTCTTGTGGTAGTGCTGTGCATGTAAATATCAGTGAGTGGATAAAGAAGAGAATAGCGTAAAAAAGAAATAGTAAAGATCGCGGGCAGTTTCGCATCGGTTTGTAACGGTGCTGCTTCGGAATTCGCCTGGTATTAATAGAAGAAACCATGGAAAACTACCAATCCGACTAGTCGGTCGCTATAATTCTCTTCTAGACAGTGGCTGAATTCGATCGAGCTATATAGCTAGTGTGCAAAATCCTGCTAATAATCTGGAAACTTAGAACCTGTTCATCAGCGACGCAGAGTTTTTCGACGAGACGATTTGCAGAGTTACTACTGATAATGATAGCACTAAGCTATCCGAGTCGCTACTTCTCATAGAAATACTACTCGCGCAACTTTTCTTGAACGATGGATTGAAGAAATGCGGGCCGAGGGGGGTATTAGTTACAAAGTCAGCCACTAGAGTATGTGCAGTAGTGCTAACTTCTAGAAAATCAAAGTCAAACCTGCTGTGTATGCGGCCAAGTCATCGCTCTGGGTAGGCAACAGCAGGGAAACTAGATGGAGTTTTAAGCGCCTTTGAACGACCTGGACATGCCTGAGCCATTTCTTTAGATAATAGTAATAAAGTTGAACAGAGGTTCTTGACTATGAAAGCAACTATCTTCGACTAGCTTCTGTTTCGCGCCAACGAAGTTTTAATGCTTGGAATGTTGTCATCAGTGCTCGCTGCGAAGTTTAGCCTTCAACTGTTGATTGCTCAAGGGAGGGGGAAGCAAGGTCATCGTTCAAGAAAAGTTGCGCGAGTAGCACTAATAATAAATTCGTTTTCCTGGTTTTCCGCACGTCATTTTGAGGCACGCCCTGGTCCCACTGGTCGTATAAAAAGATACGGGCAGCCAGCGGCGAGGAAAACGCAGAACGGCAGGATACACTCGAAAGACCACGGGCGGCGAGCGGTGGACGCGAGCCAGCCAGACGGGCGGGGCGGAGTGGGCGGCCGGGTGCGGCGGGCGACGCGGGCGAGGGCGCGTGTGAGCGACGCCATCTGGCGCGCGTGTCGGGGGTGGCTGCCGCCGCCCCCGCCCCCGCCTCACCTGGCGCATCCTCGCGCCGCCGCCGCCGCACGCGCCAGTTGTGGCCGTCGCCCGGACTCGCAACCCTCAACGCGCAGCCGGAGAGTCGTTTAGATTATGCGGGTCCTGCGCAAAAAGGAATCCCATACAAAGTCGCTTTTTTTGTGACTTGCGGCTTTCTCAAGACGTAGAACTTGTGCAGAATATAAATCTGTGGTATTGCGGCAGAACCTGATGTGTGGGGAACGGAATGTATATTATACAATATATAATATTGTAATGAAAAAGGTAAAATATGTCGTCGAAAGCCGGCTATCTTAATAAAGCTGATATGTTGACGAAGATGACTTCTTTTATTTCTTCTTATAAGAACGTCAACAACATCCAATCAGAATTCCCACAATGTACATACATGTGTTTATTTTTTATAAAGTGTGTAAGAAAAAATTGAAAATATGTAAAATAAAAATTGTTATAGGGTTGATAATTCGTCTATACAGGCATTTTACGAGCACACAACGTTGGCGTTCGGATTTCAACAAGGATTTGACGATTTTGAAAGAAATTTCTACCTCTACAAACGTAATGGAACACTAGTTTTTTTCGACATATAAAATATGTTAGTCTTATATACAATGTTTACGAGAAGCTAGTAGTCGAGTGAATAGTAGTACCACTGTGTCAATAATGGACCCTAGACTTGAGAGGGGATGTGTCCCCCCTACTCGAACAACGCGATAAGAAAAGTATCTAAAAATATTTTCTAGTTAATCGAGTTACGCATAGGACCTATAAAAAAATGAGCAAGCTTATGGTAAAAATTTATACTGCTTCACGTACATCCTCTTATCCTTGATCCGGAAGAAGCAGAGAAGTGTATTGACAATTCATGGAGAAAGTCTGGTTGCCATAGAAGCGCATTGCTTTGCTACATAAGATAACGATGATTCCAGTAACATATATTCCAAACTTGCATCTGAAATGTTCCGTTGTGACGTATAAATATATGTAAATGTAACGAAATATGTAGTAATAGTAGTGTAAAAATAGTATATGTAAAAATATGTAATTATACGAAAATATTTAAAAGTATGTAAAATAAGAATACTTCTAATTCATTCAAAATTTTAAATTAAAATTTTTGAATGTAAAATATGTATTCACATGAAAATCCTTTACATACTGATGTGTCGAAGAAGTTGATTCTTCAGGAGTTGTCGAAAATGCGTGGAAACCCGTGACTAGTTCAATAAAATATTTACAGAAAGGAAAAGTTTTTTTTCTATTTGTGAGTGGCTAATTACAATGAAGGGAACATAGTAATTGTAGTTTATTTATATTACTAATTTCGTACGCGCGCAGAAATTGAGAGAAACGTTGGGCTGTTCCAACACCTCATTCTTCACACTCCCTACGGCAAGATTATTGCTGCCGCATGCCACTTGTTAAAGTATGTTCTTGCAGGCGATTTACAACCATTCGGGGTTTTACTGTCATTTTCTTCGTTTACATTACAAACGAAAATTTTCTTTTCTTCTTTTTGCTTTATAGGGTTCTGCCTTTGTACTACTGAAATAAAATGAAATTCGGTACATAATTTAAATATTTTCTATCGTTTGTTAAATAAATTAATTTACTTTTCTATTGATTTGCGCCAAATACGATACTGATATTTTGTAACTTTTGAGGTTGAGGTTGAAGCAAAAATCGACATTTACAAATATTGCCCAGAGGTAAAACAAGGATCCATCTCAGCATTAGCTCAATGGATCGAAGAAAACGAGACTAAACATCTATTAATATGGGAACGTTGTTATAAAAATTGCGTACATTAATTTGACGTGTTTTAAAGTAGGTTTGTGTTGTAGTCCCAACAGTGATAGAAACGATTTGTTTTCTGTTCAGGACGCAGAGATTATTGTTATTTTCATGTAATTAAATCAATAATGTAATTAAATCACTACAAAAAGAACAATAAGTCAGATTCTTTATATTTTGGGTCACCTCAATATACATATTTTCGTTTTAAATAAGAAATTGGCGAAAGAAAAAGAACTTAAAATTTAAATGCTTTCGAAGCATGTGAAATTAACTAGAAACTTTTTTCTCTTTATTTCTCCCAATCAAATTGATTGAATAATCTCATTTCGTACTATGGTCATAATAATTTTCGGTTACAATTTTCATTGAAAGGCCGAACAACATTCAGGGAACGAGTAAATTGTCAGCAGATCAAACTTCACAATTATGATTAACGTGTCGCAACTGTGAAAACGAGAGAAAGTTGATTTGTGGAATTCTCAGGTCTTCTTCGACATGCACTGCCTCCCCCACACTCCAGGCGCGTTCTACGACACACACCAATCTGCTGGCACCCGACAGCCTCATATGCCCCGCCAGGGATCTCGAGAATTTATGGCCAGAGGGGAGGGCACGGGGCACAAAGAGGCGGCGGGAAACTCGCCCCCAAACGCGGCTTCCTGCTCCGGAAATTATGGAGTGTTGTTCGAATGTAATTTTATTCATTGATTCAGATTACGAAATTCCCGATTACTTCCATTTCTTCACAAAACTTTCGAGTCAGCTTGCAAAGACCGGTAGATTGTCCCTAATGACAATTACCCGTCCGTTTTTAACGCTCTATATGGGCCTTGGACGAGGAGTTCATTTTCTCGATAGCTCCTTTGGAGGCGCGGAGGCCGTTCCCCAAAATTAATAGCGGAATGATGTTCGAGGACGGATTTCCTGCGGTCGGGGCTCACCTGCGCCCACACTGCGCATGCGCACGTGCGCCGCGCGCAGAGGATGCGGGCGCCAGACGCGACGCGACAGGGCGGCGGCGGCGAGGGCAGCAGTGGACGAGGTGGCAATTTATTACGAATAAAAACAGTGGCACGGACTTCGTGAGCAATGGGATAAGAGGTACGTTCTCCTTCTGCTTCTGTCCATTTCTCTCCTCCCCCCACCCGCTTCACAAACCCCTTCTTTTCAATCTCACCCTTTCTTCCTTTCACGCTCCCAATCTCTTCCAATCCCAATCATTTTCGACATTCCTCCCTCTCACTTTATTCTCTATGCCAATCTCCCTTCCCATATCTCCCTCTCCTCCACTCCCCCTCTCCCCCACACCCCTCTCCCCCACCCCCTTCCCTCCTCCCACTCCCATCTCCCTTCCCCCACACTCTTTCCCCCCAAATCTCTCAGTCATTTCCCTTCTTCCCTCTCCCCCCTCTCCTCCCCACCTCCAATCTCTCCGCTCCAATCTCAATCCGTCTCCAAGTCTCTCCGTCTCCAACTCTCTCCGTCTCCAAGTCTTTCCGTCTCCAACTCTCTCCGTCTCCAAGTCTCTCCGTCTCCAACTCTCTCCGTCTCCAACTCGTTCCGTCTCCAACTCTCTCCATCTCCAACTCTCTCCGTCTCCAACTCTCTCTCCGTCTCCAACTCTCTCCGTCTCCAACTCTCTCCGTCTCCAACTCTTTCCGTCTCCAACTCTCTCCGTCTCCAACTCTCTCCGTCTCCAACTCTTTCCGTCTCCAACTCTCTCCGTCTCCAACTCTCTCCGTCTCCAACTCTCTCACTCCTCTCCCAACTTCTCTCCATTCGTCTCCAACTCTCTCCGTCTCCAACTCTCTCCGTTCCTCCAACTCTCTCCGTCTCCAACTCTCCGTCTCCAACTCTCTCCGTCTCCAACTCTCTCCGTCTCCAACTCTTTCCGTCTCCAACTCTCTCCGTCTCCAACTCTCTCCGTCTCCAACTCTCTCCGTCTCCAACTCTCTCCGTCTCCAACTCTCTCCGTCTCCAACTCTCTCCGTCCCGTCTCCAACCCCTCCGTCTCCAACTCTCTCCGTCTCCAACTCTCTCCGTCTCCAACTCTTCCGTCTCCAACTCTCTCCGTCTCCAACTCTCTCCGTCTCCAACTCTCTCCGTCTCCAACTCTCTCCGTCTCCAACTCTCTCCGTCTCCAACTCTCTCCGTCTCCAACTCTTTCCGTCTCCAACTCTTTCCGTCTCCAAGTCTCTCCGTCTCCAACTCTCTCCGTCTCCAACTCTTCCGTCTCCAACTCTCTCCGTCTCACTCTTCAGTCTCACCTTCCGTCTCCAACTCTCTCCGTCTCCAACTCTCTCCGTCTCCAACTCTCTCCGTCTCCAACTCTTTCCGTCTCCAATCTCTTCCGTCTCCAACTCTCTCCGTCTCCAACTCTCTCCGTCTCCAACTCTCTCCGTCTCCAACTCTCTCCGTCTCCAACTCTCTCCATCTCCAACTCTCTCCGTCTCCAACTCTCTCCGTCTCCAACTCTCTCCGTCTCCAACTCTCTCCGTCTCCAACTCTCTCCGTCTCCAACTCTCTCCGTCTCCAACTCTCTCCATCTCCAACTCTCTCCGTCTCCAACTCTTCCGTCTCCAACTCTCTCCATCTCCAACTCTCTCCGTCTCCAACTCTCTCCGTCTCCAACTCTCTCCGTCTCCAACTCTCTCCGTCTCCAACTCTCTCCGTCTCCAACTCTCTCCGTCTCCAACTCTCTCCGTCTCCAACTCTCTCCGTCTCCAACTCTCTCCGTCTCCAACTCTCTCCGTCTCCAACTCTCTCCTCTCCAACTCTCTCCGTCTCCAACTCTCTCCCTGTCTCCAAACTCTCTTTCTTCTCCACCTCACGTCTCCACTCTCTCTGTTTCCACTCTCGTCTTCCCTCTCCTCCTCCCACTCTTACCACACCTTCTCTCCATCTCTCATTTTCTTTCTCACTCACATCCCTCTCCTCGTTTCCTCACCATATTCCTCCTCCTCACTTTCTATTTGAAAACATTCTTTCATCTGTTTTCCTAGCCCCTCTCTTTAGTTCTCCGATTTCCCCACCACACCACACACATCACATCACATCTGCCTTTCTCTCTCTCTCTAACACAAGACCAGATACTACACGACTGATGATCTCCTCTGAAAAGACTTCTATCTTATTGCCTAGAGGTTTAAAGTACTTCTCAAGAATTCTCCAGATCACAAAATCCAAGAAGAAAAACGATCAGATCTGCCTGCCTCTTCAATTCACAATTACTCAGATCGTGGAAAGCCGAATCCAGGTCCTCCCAGTCTACGAACCTATTGTTGTGGGCTCTCAACCCTAGTCAATAACGTAAACTTCTATTATCAGGTTGTTTGGGCATAATTTGGGACTGGGAAGTCATGATGAGCTGTTAACTAATATCACTCTACGTTATTGCGCCGTATATGAAGTTCGTACCGTTTTGCATGTTTCCTATGCAGAGAGAAATTTAGATCAATCAATTTCAATATTTCAAAATCAATGTTCTAATTAGCGAGAGTATTAATTAAATCTCTTCAGATTTGTAAAACCCAAATTTTCTAATTCAAATTTTTGGCTAGATATTTTCATTACAAAAATGGTTAAAGTTAATATAATTAATTGGTTCGATTGATTGATTAGTGATTCCGGACGCGTCAACTGCTAAGGTCATTAGTACCGTAAGTATGGGCAGATCCGGCGCCAACCTATTTCGACTTGTGGGGATTCTCCTCAACCAGGTATCTGCAATCAGCGAGGCATTGACCCAGGACATGCTCTAAGCTTCCGACAAGTGTGGTAGTGTGGCGTCATGGAGAAAAACACACAGACATTTACAAGTATGTACAAGTTTATTTACATGTATGTACAATAACCAACTTCTGCTCCGAAACTACACACTTGTGAGTATTTCCCTGTGGATACCCCACATAGCTAGGGGTGCCCCGCCTCCTCTGACGCTACTCCAGCGCCACTACCATGACCTCGTCACCCGTGCACTAGGCACTACACGCTCCTGTGCACGCACGCTGGGCGTAAAGTTTTGCGCATCGCGCGAGGTTTCCAGAATTAAAAACCCACGGTCTGAGCTCGTCGGCTCGATTTTATACCAGAGTGCAGCCGTCACGTGACCGTCCTAGGTGTGGGAGGGAGGCTCGCGTCTACCACGTGACCATCCCGGTCAAGCAGGCGTCCCCTTTGTCTAAATGTATCCCAACGCCGGTGCCTAGCTATTCATACCCGCAGGTATGCGATACTTCCGCTCCTCCTCCCACCCACGGCCGCCCGTGACGCTACAGTAGTATAGTGCATATGATCGTGTGTGTAAGTAATGGGTGAGGATAGAACAAGGGCGAGGCAGGAAAAATCACGAGGGGTCCGCGGCTCGTTTGTTAGGGTACTGCTACGGCATTCGCCTGGTGTTTGTCGGAGAAACCACGGAAAACTACCGATCAGAGCGGCCGGTCGCTAAAATTTTCCTCCAGTCAGAGGTTGAGTTCCTTCTACTGTCTGGGTGGAAGATACACTAGCCAAGAGACGGGGAGCAGTGTGCGTGGGAGTCACGGAGGTAGATTGCGAACGCAACCTCAGAACTGTACATAGTGTAAATCTTGTAAATAAACAGATTTGTAGAGATCGTGTCTGAGTTGTCATTTCTATATCATGACGCCGCAACATGAATCCTAGTGGTAATTATTTTACGTGTCTGCCAGAAGCAAATTACTAATTTCTAATACATGTAGAAATTGAAAAGAAAGTATGCAGTCTCCGGATATGTGAGAGGTGTCTATGGTTTCTTTTGATATCCAGAAACTCGGGGAAAAAACAATGAATCAGTTTCGATTTTGACTGACATTATGCAAATATTTGATTGTGCTATTTCGCCAATTCTCATACTCAGTGCGTTACTACTAACCACACAGTCAATCAACAGCGACGCTTCATGAAAGAGGACGCCCACAATGAAATATTTCTTATTCACGTGTTGTCTTATGGATCAGTAACACTTCTGATGTTCTTGATTCGTGAGGAACTGGTGTACAGTGGATGTACTATACAATATCAATGTAGCGTTTGCGAAAACTGGTTTTGTATAAATGTTTAATTTATTGCAGTGTTATAGGAGATACATTGTTAGTCGTTCTTCAGCAATATGCGTGCTACGTTTTTGAAAATAATTGAGTGTGGTTTTGTCCAGCAGCATTCTTCCTACTGGGCAGGGAGTTAAATCTAACTAAACGTTGTCTGAAATTACACGAATGTCATTATTACTATTATTTTTTGACAGATACACCAATCTAATGAACATACATTGAACTTAAATTTCTCTTTGAAATAAGAGATTCTATGTAAAGACATTTAACATTTGACAATAATCTCTATTCTTTATGCAAGATGGGCCATTTATAGTCATGTACGAAGGTAAAAAGTGTCTGAATGAAAGTTGCATTATCCAAATTTAAAACTTATGAGTTTTCGTTTTATGAGATAATATTTTAAATATTTTGATGACACAGTGTGAATGGACCTCCGGCTAATACGATTGAGCCAACTGCATTTCTATCATAATGTTCATGAAGTTTAACTGGGCAGCCGACAGTACCGCAGAAGAGGAAGAGTTATACATTCCTTTATTAAAACCTCTGGCACTGAAAATGTAAATTTTATTGCCATTTTTAAAATCTCCAGAGATTACAGCAACTAAAACTTCGAGTAAGCTCTGACCCTTGCGTGTACTTTCAGTTTTAAAAAATAAATCATGAACAATTTAACTCTCCAACTGACCATTCCCCTTGAAAGTGCACCTCCATCACTGTTTAAGTACACTCAACGCCCGAGACCTTACTGCGAGCCGGGCACAGCGCTTAACGTCCCTCAATTCCAACCGGTGGTTTATATTCGCGGCGTGTCATAGCCACGTACACGTTTACGATGCGAACCAGTCGGGAAACCGTATTTCCTCGCTGTCTCCGCCACCTGCCTCAGAGCCCAGCCGGGCGGGCGGCGCCTTCGTGTTTTCCGCGTCCTCCGTAGGGCGCATTAGCACTTGCGTAAGGAGACAGCCGTTGCCTCCGCGGCAAAAAGCGCCACGGGAACTTCGTAATGTGACGAGCGCCGCCGAGCGCGTTTTATTGAGGGGTCGCCGCACCCGACGCCCATTCATTGGCCGAGTTCGTTACGCGGGAGGTCCTAGCCCATACTCCGAGCGAGCGGGCAGGTTTCCTCATGCGCATCTGCGGCGACATTCCAGGCTAGTGAATCAGAAGCGGATTTGTTTGGGGGGACGTGTAATACAGTGGAATGTCGATGTATTGAACCGCAGTTCAGAGTGGGTGCACGCCATAGTGGAGCAATATGTTGTATGTCGAACCCATGGTTAAATTAGAAGATAAATTTTAACAATTTAATGTCATAAAATTTCACAACTAGTTATCCTACCGCAGAGCTAGACAGGAGAGATTTTTCACAATACACTTCCGCCTTCCAGGACGAGAAGACGCGCCTGCATGCGAGGCACATTCACAGCCAACTCCCTACCTTCTGCATCTCCGCTAACTTCTTTTGGCTGCCACGTTGATTGATTGATTGATTTTTTCGTGTTTCCGGGCGCGTCAACTGCTCTCGTCGTTAGTCCCGTGAGTGTAGTGCATGTTTTTCTCTCGGGAGATGGCGGCGATCTTCCCCCGCTGGATGCCGAGATCCGGCGCCGACCTACCGTCGGCTAGTGGGGTTTCCCTAACCAGGACTCTCCCACCAGCGGGGCACCGCCCGAGCCGGGACAAGCTGTAAGCTCCCGACCGGTTTTCCGGAATATGTGATAGTGTAGTGCATGTTAGTGTAAGTGTGTGTGTGTAAGGGGAGAGGATAGGGCAAGGAAAAGGAAGGACAGATCGCGCGCGGTCCGTGACCCGTTTGTCTAGGTACTGCTCCGGCATTCGCCTGGTATTGATCGGAGAAACAACGGAAAACTACCGATCAGAGCAGCCGGCCGCTAGAATTCTCGTCCAGACAGCGACTGAATTCGACCTAGCTTAAGAGCTAGTGTCGAAAATCCTTCGGCCGTCAGGACTCGAACCTAGTTGACTGCCACGTAATCGTCATCAGCTTCCCTGAAGAGAGGTGTCACTCGGTCAACACATGCCCGATCACCGGGGGCCAGTCTCCACTGCCCAGCTCGCTTTGCATTAGGGGGGGTCTACTCCCCCCTTAACTGGCCCTCTTATTCGCCGCCTTTTGTTTGTCTCCATGTAGCACCCATCTCTCCACAACCCGCTACGAATTCGGCAACTGGTGACGTTACAATATCGAGCAACGTTTTATTAGTGGATTTTCTCGCTAACGCATCCATCAGAACTTTTCTATGAGTACTTATTTTCTAATTTTCATGTAAATAAAATGTTGCACACACTAAATATTCCAAATAAATTAAAGGTATGGGAAACACTGGTTACACCACGTTGAGTGTAAATTGAGATACAGCTTTTAGAAGGAATCGTTTTCATACAGCTGCTACGGATTTTCAAAGACAAAATTCAACACTGTTCTGTCATTTGGGATCACAAAGTTGAATTTTTTAACGAAAAACATTGTGCGAGGACTAATATTGTATTTCCATAAAAAACTTTAAAATCCATATTTGAGGGTATATTCCTTCATACTGTTCACGTATAAGAGAATATAAGGCAAGATCTAATTTTCTTGCACTTAAGCGATTTACAAAATTTCAAATGTTTTAAAGGAAAATCGAAACTATACCGTATTTATCAATGTACCTTTCACTATTCTACAAAAAAGAAAAAAATATATTCCTTTTTCAGCAAAACGTGACCTTGGCATAGGGGCTTCATGTAAAATACCCAAAAATTTAATAGTTACTTATGCACCAAAGGCCTTATAAGAGTTTTAATGAGTTTGATAATCAATATTAATAATTAATTTTGGCCCTCGAGCTGAAGGTCCTCGCGCATATCGTCGCCTCTCCATCATTACAACGGGTGCGTTGTAATGATGTAACTACTAATGTTAACCTAACTCGGTTTGTCTTTCCATATTTCCCTCCCATAATTCCCTTTCTTAATTTTCTCTCATAATTCCATCCAAAAGAACATGTAACATCATTCAATTGTGTCTATACTTTCCTCGTAACCACGGTCTTCTCGATGCAGAAAAGTCATGCAGCGTATATCGAATTTTGTAATGAAGGCAATAACAAGCTATAACGAATCAGTTAACTAGTGGTGCTAGAACAGCACATACGTTCATGCGTTGTTGGAAAGGGCTACTTAATATCAAAATATTGCATTTTATGCGCTACTAACATTTCGTCCAATTGAAAACGTCCAATTCAAAGTGCTTGTGATACATATCTGCATTCATTTTCATAGTCACGAGCAGCAATCATTTCTTACTTTGACAAATAAAACAAACTGGAATACATTTGACTGATACATTATTCGCAACAAATTATACAGATGCGCTGATGCCAACGGAGCGTTGTCAAAAACATTTGCATTCGCTTGGGGAATAATATCAATTCTTCCGCTTATTTTCATTTGTATTCAGATTTCAACTTGTTTATCAATTAGTCATAATACATATCATATAGTTGATGAATAACTATAATACTAATAAACTACTTAAATTACTAATATTCAAAATTTGTAATATTAAATTAATTTTTTATTGCCTTTCTATATTCTATTGACACCACCTCCAACGAAGCGCAGGTAAATGAAACTTTAAGGTAGTATGTTACAGGCTTTCATGGAAAAAGTTTCGCGGGCACAGTTTTCTTTAAGTAACTGAAGACGTTTTACGGTTAATGTACCTTTTTCTTTTATTCAATGCGCAGTAAATTTTTTTAGTGATCATATTGAAATGAACTGAATATATTCAAACAAACTCGGCCGAGGAACCTGAAAAGTAAATATCTTTGTATCTTGCGACTTCATTGCTAAAATTGGCTCAATGAAAAATCATATATTCATTTCACAAAAACATGGAAATTTATTAAACAATTTAAAACAATTTTAGTATTGTATAACTTTACTTAATATAAAATTAAATCTTTGTCATGACCGTTCCAACCTTATAATGTCTTAGCGCGCTCTTGGACCATCTTTATCCATCTCCGACGCCGCCGTCCTCAGGTCCAGACACCATCTTCTCTCTTCTTTTCTCGGAAGCACACTTCAATCACCGTTCATCAGATCAATAAACTATTTGCTGCTAACATTCCAGTCCAATCACTGACAACTTCGCCGAAGCCCTCAATGTCCCTCCAACTCGTTCACATGAAATATTTTAAGCTCCACTGTCACACTTAGTGTTAAAATTTTGATGTTCTCTCAATATCCATTCCCTAGTAGATGCTTATAAGTCCCCAAAGAAAAAAAAACTCCTAACATTAATTGGAGCACGATCCGTTCATGAGCACGGCATCAGTCAGAATGAATGTCTCTCGTATTCTTTCAGCCCTGCAAAGCTCGGTCCATCTTTTCGATTGTTTATTTTCAGATAACACTTCGTACCTAGCCAATCCCTAAATTTCTTGCTAAACGAACTAGCCGTCTTCACGACTGTCACCGCTTTTTCGGCCAATCTCTGAATTCTATACAGAATTAACTAGCCGTCTCCGCGATTGTCACTGCATGAATATGTTGACCTTGACGACGGCTCGCTTACCGTTGCTATGCTAGCATATTCACATAATTTATCCCCTTTAATTGACGCCATTTATAATAAATATTGTACAATATTCAGTGACATATTGGTATGTCACAATATGATACTAAATGGTAGATAACATACCTCACTGGGCATTCCGCGGAGTAATTTCTACACGAGAAAGTAAAAACTGCAACGAAATTCATCGCAAACGAAAGTACTGGCTCTCGGCCTAGGAATTACGCTGTACAAATCATGTTATTGACAGCAGTGATTCTCTGAAGGCACGAGAGAAAACCGCGACAAAACATGGATTATCAAAGTGGTTTTAAATAATTTCTGAAAGGTTTAATTGGAATATACAGCAGCAGGACTACATAAAACAGCTGTATCTTATCACCGCCACCATTTCGACGTTCAACAATACTGAGTCTCTCAAACATCGATGCGGCATTGTTGCAAAAATTTCAATTAAGCTTTGCACATTGCTTAAAAAGAAATACATCAATACATTGAGAATACACATTGAGTAAAAGTAAAAGTACGAGTAAGTAAAATAGAATTAATAATGAGATTTTCAATAGTAAACTATAATTAAAATTAAATTAAATATTTTTTATATCATCCATTCAATTTTTTGTGGCTCGTAGTTGGTGTGAAACTCGTATGTACTTCATTAATTTCAAGCAGAAAATAACGCAAAAACCACTCGCTTTTTTAAAAAATGTACATGACCTTTTTTTTTCCACAGACTTTGTCTGAGGTAAAAATCTTTATCTTCAGTTATGTAATTTTGAAACTTTTTTGCAATTTTAAAAAAACCAGCAATACCAAAATATTACATGTACGGAGAAAATTTAAAGAAAAACTTTTGAATGGTTTTTGAAAAAAAAAATGCAAAAATGCCCTTTCGAAAATGTCATTAAATTTAATGTGGATCAATGTATTGAACATGACAATTAATGTAACCTAGTACATTGTAAGGCACTCAATATTTTTGTATATTAAATTTAAAACATAAGTAAAAATCAGTGTAAATTTAATATAAAGGTTCTCCCTTTTCCCCTCACTCTTAACATTTATATCATGTATTCATAAACACCAGTCCATCAAGATCATTTATTCCTTCCTCCCAGATAAGAACTTACAGATTTGATGTTTGCATCTTAATGTACATGTGTACATGAAATTTAATGGGCGTTCATAATAATTACTTTAATATATTTTTCATAAAGTAATGCAAACATTTCTGTCAGTGTACTATTATTGAAGTAATTTGAATACTTTTCCTCCTTGTTCTTCAATTCAATTTAATGATGCCTTATTTTCTGAGGCGAAGCTCAGGCCATGAGGACTGCACGTCCACCTAACCATGCAAATTTAGCTACTCCCCTTTCACTGACTGGCAGAGAAAGGAGGTATTAATCGGGCAATGAAACAGGCGGTTTGTTCTCAGAGGCTTCATTTGGGCTTGAGAATCTTTTACATGCAGTAAATCTACAACATGGGACAGCTGACTTCACTTCCCCTCCGAAGGAAGGCGTACGATGGATATTTTCACGCTTGAAAATCCACGGCTTCGATCGAGTTTGCACCCGCGAACTTGGGATACGCTAGTCGTTACACCACCGAATTCCCGTACTTAAAACGGGGAGGGAAAGTATAAAAAGAATTAAAAAACACACACATACACCATTTTCTAGGAACTCGATTTTTCATTACCTACAAGTACGTCCACGCACTCTCTCCTGCCTTTGTCGGCGTCGCGGCCGAGCACTTGCGAATTGCAAGTGGCCGACGCGCAGCCCGCAATTAGAGGCGGAGCAAATCCATCGCGGCGGACCATGCGGGCCCATTGTGCCCACATGGGCATGCGAGGCAAAGCGGAGGCAGCTGCTGGACCTAGGCCGTCCTAGCGCCACCTGGAACTGTCTTCGTGCGGAGAGGTCGAGTTCAAGGTGTCTGTGTTGTTAAGAAGGAAACGCCCGCCATTGTTGTTTTTTTGGCTGTGCAAACTCTCTTCGTAAACGACTGTAAAAATCAGCTTGACTAGTTCGGTCAGCCCGTATGGTCAAGCTGACACGGCTTTCATAGGGGTAGCTGGCGGCAAGAAATGAAGGTCGCTCCGGAGATGGATAGCTGAAAGATTATGAGATGATTCGTTATTGAGATTCTAACTTGTAAAACATGTACTAAATGAGTAGTCGTTAGAGTTTTCATGTTTTTGCATTGTTATTGCATTGCAATTTATATAAAAAGAAGTGAGTTAACTTCCAGTTTCGTTAACATAGTTGCTACTGTCTAAGTCTTTGTAAAAAAGTTTTAGAACGTATTTGCTATTACGACTATTGAAGAATGTATGAAATATTGCTCCTAATATTTGTAAGTCAATGTAATTTATACGTTATATTTTCTTACCGGGAGAGGTGGCTCAGGACATCAACTGATGTCACTGCACTGCCTCTGATCAGGAGGTCCTAGTTTTGAGTTGCCACGATTTTCGACACTAGCTTGTCAGTTAGGTCGAATTCACACGCGGTCAGAAGGAGAATTCTAGCGGCCAGCTGCTCTGATCTAGATTTTTCCGAGATTTCTCCGATCAGCACCAGGTGAAAACCGGAGCAGTACCCTAACAAATTGGCCACCGACCGCGCGAGATCTTTCCTTCCTCTTTCTGCTCCTTTCCTCACCTTACTTACACTGACATGTACTACATTATCTCACACACCGGGAGACCGGTCTGGTTCTTAGAACGTATCCTGCCTGGAGCGTGCCCCTTTCGTGGGAGATGCCTGGTTGGGGAAACCCCACTAGCCGGCACCGCATCTCGCCATCCAGTGGGGGATGATCAAAGGTAAATGCCATCGCTACCTCACGAGGAAAACATGCACTACATTTACGGGACTAATGATCTCAGTGCCCGGAATCACAAAAAATCAATCAATTGTTATATATTCTTTCTTTAATATGTTGTAGTTATTAATTTAAAAACCGTTGTTTTTCATAATTTGTTTCTTACAACGTGGCCGTCGATGGAACATGGGAAAATGACTTAATATTAAGAAAATGTTTACAGCAAATCCATTTGCCGCTTAATATAATTGAATAAAGTAAAATATGTTTATTTTAATCATTTCTGTTAAGGTACATTTCTGTTAAGGTTTTCTACAGAATACAGCATCTACTCAAGAACATATTTTTTGGAAATTTCTTTGAAATTTCTGACCGGATGCGAAAACAAATTATCACTTCCCCATCGGGAGACCGAGACGCGTCGAATGACACATCATTCGTCTCGATTAGTGCTCGGTAAGTGGTCTAGACGTGAGTGACGGAACGGCACATCCGAACACTCGGGAGTTATTCAAATACTATATAAAGATTAAATCCTATTGAGATTTAATGTCCGCAAAAAATACAAAATAACACAATACTATACAAATTACGTATTCCGCTAGTGATGAAATTCATAGAATAGTAAACGAGATAAGACACTTAAAGTTTATAGGTGTAAGGAAGAAGATGTAAATTCGTAGGTATTTTCTGTGACATTCACCTTTGTACACAACAGTGGTTGAAGGGAAAAAATATGCTTCTTGAGGCGTATGTTGTTGCATGGAAGACCTAAAAACTATTTTATTGGAAATCACGCGTATCAACACATAAAACAAGCATTGAAAAAACGCACTTAATGGACGACCGTCAATCTTTCCAGCAACCTTACGATTGAGATGAAGGAGAATCGAAATAAGATAATATACGCAGATGTAAAAATCATTAACAGGTACGCTTAAATTGTAATACTGGCAATAGTTTCGTAATTATTGTTCAAGAAAAAACACTTTCTCCTATCTTCGCTTTTAAGGGCTCCATAAACGAACTCTTTCGTGGCTCCATAAGTGAACTTGGCTTGCACTTGTTAAAAGTATGACTCCGTTTCATTGTGCGCACTCTCGCACACAACTGAAGCAGGTTCTAGCGGCGACATAAACGATACAAGACAGTTGCAAGACAGTTGCAAATCCGTTGCAAGACAGCTCATTGAGCAAGGCTTTCCCGACGATCTCTAGATTTTCTCTAGAGGAAATTAAGAAAATCATTAAATACATAGATGTAGAATTCTACAAGAATAAACTGCAGGAGAAACCTTTTTAGAACATATTTGTAAGCCAACGGATGAACAAATTGTGTAAAGACAAACATTTTCCGGTTGTGAACCCTCAGTGTGTTGCAATTTACACACATGTTGTAGTTCAACGGTTTTTTGTATGGATTTTGAATCATAAATATGAGTTCCTTATTATAGATGTATAGAATATCATCAATTCATTAAGTTGCCCTTATTCTTTCAACAGAAAAGTTTGGAGTAGTAAAAAAATGAGCCACACTAGCTACAGTCTGTCATTCGTAATGTCATTAGGTGGATTTTGGTATGTCCGATGTACAGCTCATTTCACTAAACATAATTTTTTGAAATTAATAACGTCAATTCTCTGAAGAAGTCAAATATATTTTGACGAAACATCAGGGGAAAAAGAAAGAAAATAAATAACTATTAGTTCCCTTTGCCGAGACTCGGTCCAGTGGTCCATTTCATTCTCCTTGTCCAATAATAATTATTTGCGGATCAATCAGCAGCAACATCAACTTACATTATAACTTATTTTGATATTACATAGACCTTGATGAAATATGTCAAGGAGGTGAGTCACAAAATACACTAGCCGCACTTAACATTGATGATTATTGGAAGTATTTCCGGGGCTGGTGTGGCTTATCTTTTACTACTCCAAACCCTTCAATTGCAAATTGCAATAGTGGCAGCAGCGCAACTAAACATTGCCCAATACACTACAGGTGACTCCATCATCACACCTTCATTTTTAGCCCAATCCCGTACCATTGCTTCCAAAGGCCACTTGCAAATGTCCCGCCCCCACCACCACTCCAGTCACTCTCCACTGTCGCAGCCACCCCGCTTTGAGGCGCTCGGGTGCACCGGCGTGTCGAGGGGTCGCGGACACCCCTCGCCCCCCACGTGCCCCCGCTCTTAATTGGATCACCTGGCGCGCGCCCGGGGCATCGGATTCGCTGCGCGGCCCCGCCCCCCTCCCGCCCTCGCCCCTCCGCCCCCGCCTGCGCCCGCCCCCTCGCCTCCATCCCGCCCCCGCCAACGCCCGCGCCTCACCCTCGTCCACGCCCTCGCCCGCGACCCCGCTGCGCCCTCGCCCCCGCCGCCGCTGTCCACGCTCCGCGCCCCGGAAAATCACCTCACTTGTACGGTGTCTCTTTGCGCGCCGGCGCAGCCCCAAACAGCCGCCCCCACCGACCCTCACTCGCCGGGCTTCGAACCCAGTGCTCAGGGATGACACTGCTGTGTCTCTAACCGCGAGGTCCAAGGTTCGAGTAGCGTCGTGGTCAGAATTTTCGGCACTAGTTCCATAGCTATTGTGGGTCGAATTTCTGTCGCAGTCTCAAGGAGAATTCTAGGAGCCGGCTGCTCTGATCGGGAGTTTTTCGAGATTTCTCCGATCAATATCAGGCGAATGCCGGAGTAGTATCCTGTAGACCGTGTGCGATCTTTTCTTTCTCTTCTTTGTCCTTTACTCACTTACTGCATCAACTACACAACCATACATGTCAGGAGACCAGTCGGAAGCTTAGAGCTTGGTCCGAATAGGGTGGTGTCCACCTGTTGGGAGATACTTGGGTGCAAAAACCCTGCAAGACGTGGTGTAGGTCGGTGCTTGAACTCATTATCGGGGCGAGGGGAAAACACCTCTACCTCCAGTAATAAAAACATGCACTTCATTTGCGGGACAAATGATCATAGTATTGACGCACAGGGAAACATAAAATTAGTCAATCGAAACCAAACGAACAAGGGTAACTCCATAGCAGAATAAACGATACCCGTGTCTCAAGCGTCCTTTAAATCTATGAAATGATTTCTATGCATTGTGAAGCTTGCAATATTATTTCTTCTTCCAACAGTGCTGTATATCCGTTAATGCCCTGCCCGGGCATTCACTTCCTCACAATTCTACTAGACTTTCGCAATTCAGACTGGAATCGAGGATTATTCCAACACCCAAACCTTTCTATTATTTTCTATTTTAACTTTTTCATTTTTCATTTTTTTCGCCTGTATCTAAAAATGGGAATTGTAACGATGGGCATAGAAGAGTCGGTCACGGTTCATATCTCGTTGCGAAAGACTTTGCTTACGATGTTTCGGGGTCTGACAACTGTCAACACATACCGTACGAGTATACCAAACAGGGACCGGAGAACAGGGTGGAAAAGGAAGGATAGCACTCGATTAGTGGCCCGTTTCATAAGGCACCTCTGGCATCGACATAAGACTTCAATAATATAGTATAAATTCATAAAATATACAATTATTAAAACAAAACAAAAAAAACAGCCTATACTTCCTTTCGAGCCTACAGAAATGAACGAAATAAAACGCTAACGGTACTTCTTATTTCAAAGGTGCAAACATGATATGCCAGTTCTCAGATCAGAAATGAACTGACTGCATTAACAGCTGGCTCTTCTGAGAATTTATCCTGTGCTATAATCTTGACGTGTTTGTCACTTGGCTATACTTAGCTGTAGGATAAGTTGAAAGATAATTAAGTATGCCAGATACATCAAGCTCTTGTGAAAAAGCGGAAGGCATAAAAAGCAACTGACTGTGAGGAAACAAAAAACCTGCGATGAAACCAAAAAGAGTTCGCAGACGACAAAGAAAAATAAAATAAAATTCGAAATGAATCAGAATAATAATTGACTGTTCTTACAGTCGATTGAACTGGTTTCCAACAGCCGGTTGTTTCGTTGTACGTTGCACCGGGAACGCATATGACGTCACTGACACGAACCTGTGCAGCCCAACTCTCAAGATCTGTGTGGTCCGTCCAATATCTTCCTTGATTAATGAGACGACACAAATATGGCCAAGCAACCGTTTTAGACGCCGCCCTGTACGTCGTAAATTTCTTCCTCTAATTCATTGGCCCACTCATATCTTTCGATGATAAATTGCATAATACTGAACCTGGTGTGAGGAAATAAATCACAACGCGGTTTAAATTGATACGTTAATTAACCGCATATTACATTTTTAATCATCTAATGTTCGTCTGGTACCTGTGTTTCATTCTTTCCTAGCTTCTAGTTTATTTATAACTATCTTTATGCCTCTTTTGGGACTGTCTTGATATAAAATAATCAGAAAGTTTCGTATTCTTTATTGTCAATGTGTTATGTTGTTACTCAGAAATTTGTTGAGCATTGTAGCTTTTTAACATATCTCCAGCTTTCATGTGCTACGACATGGCATGAATCAAAACTAATTAGATACTGTAATTGATATACAATATCAGTAGGATGGTAGGCCGACGAAACAACTCGGATCGCTACCAGATTTTACTCTTAAAAAATGCCACGTCATGTGATATTGACATACAAAGACGACGTACACGGCGACACAAAACCGGAAACGAATGTCTTTCCGTCAAATTCCCGGTTAATATCGATTTAAAAATTCCATTCTCGTCCTCCCTTCAAACCGGCACTTAATGTATTCGCGTTCAAACGCACAGCTGCAGATGGCTGCATATCGCACAAACATCGATAAGCAAACGACACCAACCCGCAACGACTTTTTTCACCAAACATCCCGCAAGAATTCAGACCTCGACGTACGGCCTCCGTGAACAAACCACAGGCGCGGAATACGTAATGCGAACAAGGCGCGGACTGTATTCTAATGAAGCAAACCGGTAGGCGGCTGTGGCGCGGGCGGACACCGGGACATCGGATATCTTCCGAAGGAGCGTCGCGGCGAGCGGGGGCACGTGCCCCCACCCACGGGGGGAGGGGGGATGCGCTGGGGGGAGGGGAGAGGTTGGGGCACGCCTGGGTGCCCCATACTCGCCCGCGCGCGGCGGGGCCACCCGGCGGGCCCCGGCCCCCGCCGCCGCCATTAGCCAAATGACGCGCGCGTGGCCGGGGTTGGGCCGCCGCCCCCGCCGCCCGCTCGCGTTACGCGCGTGCCCCCGCGCGCGCCCCCTTCGCACTCGCCGTGCCCCCGGAGGTCGCCCCCCCCCCCCTCTCCCCGCTCGCTCGCGCCCTCGGGGCTTCCCGCCAGGCGTGCCGCAGGGAGCGGATCCCGGCCCCTTTTTTTCTTCAGGCACAAATGAGGCCCTTGCGATACTTCCGATTTTATGCTATCCATGTATTTCTTTAAATAGGAGTAGTCATCATCGTCATCACCATCGTCATCAACGTCATCGTTATCAACGTAAACGTCATCGTCATGGTCATCAACATCAGCATCAACGTCATCGTCATTAACATCGTCATCAACATCATCATTATTATTGAATATTCTGCTATTCGAAGGGATACAGCAGCGTACATTATTTGCTATTGCTCTTTTCATTAATATCTTATGCCTTCTCCCTTAAGTTGGACTCATTCTTTTCCTTCCACTCCTCCCTTTCCACCTAGCCCTCTATACATATTCTCAATGTGAGTTCTTCCTCTTTCAGAACTTGCTCTCCACTGCGTTTTCCTTTTTCTTACCTTCCAAACGTCTTTTCTCATTACACGCTTTAAAAAAATTATCGTTTCTAACTTTGGTTTGTCCATTTGATCCTTTCTAATCTTCCTGCAATCCACATTTCAATAATTACTGTTGTGGTTGTGTCAATATAGCTAATTGATAGGATGGCAGTATCGATATCAATACGGAAGTATTGAAATTGGAAAACAAAATAATAGATTTTTAACACGATAACTCTAAGAATTTCTTTATTTCCATTTCCTCATTTAAAAGTATTTTTCTTTTTGGTATTATTGGTTATCGAACAAATGTGTTGTTGATACACTTACGTGACATGAACTCTCAGAGAAGCCAATAAACGTTAAGAATATTTTTATTTTGTTTTATGAAATATAGAATATGTGCATGCGTTAAAGCTAATATTTCATTAATCTCATCAATAAAAGTAATTGCCAGGCATCATGCGCATGTGATGTGTGATATTAATACAGACATATTACGATGCAAATAGTCATCCCAATAAAAAGATAATCTTATATGTAGATATAACAAAAATAAATATTAATACAAACAATGAATAAATTTGAAACATTATTTGCTTATAAATGAGTAGTGACTGAAAGGGTAATAAGACAGAATAAACTAAACCGATTAAGTTCATATCAAATTAGAATTTACAACTCCCTCATAATGAAAAGTACACGGAAATTATGGTCAGAGAGTGCATATACATAAATGAGAGCAATTTAGAAAGTAACTCCGTTTAGTGATGAATGAAAAGTAATCGTTTTTGTCCTTACGTCAACTATCAAATGAAAACGACTCTTCGTTACCTTAAACGGTACAAAAATGTTTTGGTTGCTGAAGTTATTGAATCACATCATAAAGAGAGCATATCACATTCATTGGCGCTACCAACGAAGGGGTGGGCTCATGGGACTTCAATTTCTCCCTCCAGAAGCCGATCAAATATTTTGACAGATATTGTTTTCACAATTTTTGGATAGTAAAAAAATATATAATTAATATCTCAACTGAATACGTAATAAATAATTACAAATCATAAGTAAAAATAAATTTCTGCGCAAATGAAATGTTCATAAAATGAAAAATTGAGTTCACCAATAAACCCTCCCTGCCGGTCCCAAAGAATAATGCTAATTGCGCTACCGGTCACGAGTTTGTCACTGGTCGTTGCCAAATTCCACGGAATGGTTATACCACTCCCACATAAGAATTCACCACCGGTTATACAACTCCCACATATCGAATGCCGGAGCAGTACCCTAACAAACGGGCCATGGACCGCGTGTGATCTGTCCTTCTTCCTTGTCCCATCCTCTTCCCTTACACACACACTTACACTAACATGTACTACACTACCACATATTCCGGGAGACCGATTAGGAGCTTAGAGCTTGCCCCAGCTGGGGTGGTGCCCCGCTGGTGGGCGAGTCCTGGTCAGGGGGAAACCCCACTAGCCGACTATAGGTCGGCGCCGGATTTAGCCATTCAGCGGGGGAAGATCACCGCCATCTCCTGAGAGAAAAAGCATGCACTACAGTAACGGGACTAATGACCAACGCAGTTGACGCGCTCCGAAAGACGAAAAAATCAATCAATCAACATATCTAATCATAGAGTAAAACTGGACAATACGAGTGCCTTTGGAATCCGCTTCAACACGCGACGCGCAAACACGAGCGAGTGAATCTGTCGCGTGCGCCGATCGCGCGCGGGCGAAGGCAGTTGCGGCGAGAATCTCCCCCGCGAGCGGGGCAGAGCGGTAGGTGCACGCCCCGTGCAGTGTAACGTGTTCGCGAGGGCGGGGGTGGTGACTCGGATGCGCCCTGCGGCGGCGGAGGGGGGCGGAGGGGGGCGGAGGGCCGCCAGGTGGGCGCGCCCGCGTCTGGCCGCCACCTGTCCGCCGTAACGGCGACGCCACCGACGCTGCGGACGCCGCGCCGCGACGCCCGCCGGGAACGAGGCGACTCCGTTAAGGGCTCTGTACACGGTGGATTGGTTGGTTGGTTAGTGGCGCATCAACAGCTTAGGCCATTAGTGTCGTAAGTGCAGTGCGTGTTTTTTGCCTCGGGAGATGGCGGTGGTATTCCCCAGCTGGATGACGAGATCCGGCGCCGACCTACCGTCGGCTTGCGGGGCTTCCCCTGTGACCGCCCGTTTTCTTAGATTCCGAAAACGTGTCACATACCGCCCTAAGGAAGCGAGGGAAAAGAATATTTTGAACGCGCGCCAACGCGGATGAATATTTGGAATGCTAATTAGAATTTAGAACAAGAGAGACCGCCACCATAGACCAAGGGCGAGACCGGAGGTCGGATGAAAGAAAAAGTTCTTTCTGAAGGTAGCAGCTGAACTGGGCGGACGTATGGAAAACGGTACCCAGGAAGTGACATTGCAGCGGACTTCAGATTTGCAATTTTTGAGGAAAACTCTTCTAGAAGACCAGAAGAGGTAATTATTCTATTATAAATTGATTTCAACATAATCTTAGAAGAAAGGTAATAAGAAATGTTATGAATTTATAATGGAAGAATTAGGGAGAGAAATTTTGAATAGATGGCAGTAATTAATAGCTTGCATTCATTTCTCTTTCCAGTTTTTTTTCTCACATGCTTTTCTTATATTTAAATACTCTCTTGAAGTTGGTGCTCGTATAAAAAGGGGTGATCTCTGGATTCATTTTCACTCTGAATATCCAGTTGGTCATTAACCGTAATTGAAAATAAAGTAAAATTCATATGAGAGCACGCAAGAATATAAAACTTGAACGAGAAGAAGAAGGCGATTTCTGGGAGCAACTGCGTTCTCAACCCGAGGCCACGACGCTTCAAGGCCGAAGCAGCTCGGTGAAAAGGGGTAGAAGGAAGCCCAGCGGACTGCTCTACGCGGCCGAGAACACAGTAAGGTCGTTCCAAATAAACTGTTTTGTAGGGATAGGAGTGATTCAGTTTAATAAGAAAGCTTATTCTGTATCTGTCACGTAGAAAGAAAAGGAGGGTAACAGATTTACCATGCTTAAAAGATAAGAAAAGTAAAAGTAAAAGTACATTTGTTTCCGACTTCTAATACGTGAGAACAGAATCAATCTTTTCTTTCAAAAAGGATTTGAAGATCAAATATTGTAATATAGTGATTAAGAGTTTGTGTAAGAGTATACTTATAATAATAGTCATTCTCTGGATTTTAGAGAGAGAAAGAGTTTCTTTTTGTTGTAAAAGTAATGTTAAAAAATTTTGATTTTAATGTGCGTTTCTTTCACATTTTTGTAAAGTAATATTTTAACGATTCTTTCGAATTTCTGAAAGTGTGTTTGTTAAACAATTGGGTTGTAGATGAAAGTAGGAAATTGTGTATTGAGTTATTAGTGTGTGTGTGTGTTTTATTTCAGTCAAGAGTATTCTGTATTTGATTTTTTTTCTGTGTGCCATTGTATGTATTTGTCAAAGCAGCAAATATTTTTAGAATATATTCTGGATTTAGTGAAAAGTGATTCTCACCCGAGTTGTTTGTAATTTTTGCATCCAATCCATAAACGATCTTCACGACCCTGCCCCCCTATTTTTTATTTATTGTGTCCACACTGGGACGTCTATACTGAGCTATTCGACCATCTGGTGAATTGTGTTCGCCACCCCCCCCAAGACGTCTCAGGTCGGGTGCTGGCCTTACGGCTTGTACCGGACGGTACTGTGGCCCGCACCCCCTAACCAGGACTCTCCCACCAGCGGGGCACCGCCCCAGCGGGACAGGTTCTCAGTCCCAGGTCGGTCTCCCGGCATGTGTGATAGCGTAGTGCATGTTAGTGTAAGTGTGTGTGTAAGGGGAGAGGATAGGATAAGGAAGAGGAAGGAAAGATCGCGCGCGCTCCATGGCCTGTTTGTCAAGGTACTGCTCCAACATTCGTCTGGTGTTGATCGTAGAAACCACGGAAAAATACCGAACAGAGCAGCCGGCCGCTAGAATTCTCCTCCAGCCTGCGACTGAATTCGACCTAGCTGAAAAGCTGGTGTCGCAAATCCTGCCGACGTCAGGACTCGAACCTAGGACTATCCGGTCAGAGGCGCTGCAGTGACATCAGTTGATGCACTGCGCTACCGCTCCCGGTTGCATGGTCAGCCACTGTCTGGAGGAGAATTCTAGTTATTGACTGCTGATCGGTAGTTTTCCGTGGTTTCTCCGATCAACACCTGAGGAATGCTGGAGCAGTACCCTACCAAACGGGTCACCTCTTCCTTCTCCTATTCTCACCACTTACATACACACTAGCGTGCACTACAATAACACACATTACGGGAGACCAGTGGGGACCTTAGGGCTACTCTCGGCTGAGGCGGTGCCCCACTGATGGGAGATACCTGGTTGGGGAAACTCTCTGCAAGTCGGCGCCGGATGTCGTCAGAAAGCGACCGCAGAACATCGACTACTCCCACGATAACAAAACAGCACAACACATACGGGACAAATGACCTTAGCAGTTGACACGTCCGGAGTCACTAATCAATCTATCACGAAGAAATCGTGCTTGGCGAGTCTGTGAGGGACACGGTTTCAATCTACAAAATGGAAGGAAATGAGTTGTTAATGAGATAAAGTTGTATTTGACTTCAGCTACTAATAGAACATACTCGGGCTGTAATCTGTGGCAAACAGCTACTGTCAAAATATTAAATGTAGGTGAAGATATGACTAGCGAGTTATGACATCAATTTACTCGAAACGACGGAAAATTTATTTCGAACCTAGTCATTCCAAACGATAGTAGTTGTGTAACTAATGCTATTCATTACATAAACAATGAGGCAGGTTCCTCCGACGATCGTGTATGCAATCAGCGCCCTCAAAGATAAGGAAGGAAAGATCGCGCGCGGTCATGGTCCAGTTTTCAAGGAATTGTTGTGACATTCGTCTACTCTTGATAAGAGAAACCACGGAAAACTATGAGATCAGAGGAGTCAGCAGCTACATTTTTTCCAGACAGCGGCAGGATCCAATACAGCTAAATAGCTAGGTTTTCGATTATTCGCTACCGTCGGGACTCGTACCCTAGGACCACCCAATGAGAGATGCTGCCAAGTGCTAGCAAAGCTTTTTAGCCTATGTCCTGGTTTAGGATTACGCACTCGAATGCTACAGTCTTGGACAATCACAAACCTCTATCCTGAAGAAAGTGAGGAGACATCAGGTCATTCGTGATAGTTTCATGGGTGGGGTTACGGCCACAGACGCTCCTTTCAACCCGGACGGACAATTTGATTTGATTTGACTTTTTCGTGTTTCCGGGCGCGTCAACTGCTTCGGTCAGTAGTCCCGTTAGTGTAGTGCATGTTTTTCTCGGGAGATGGCGGTGATCTTCGCCTGCTGGATGGCGAGATCCGGCACCGACCTACCGTCGGCTAGTGGGGTATCCCCCTAACCAGGACTCTCTCGCCAGCGGGGCACCGCCCCAGCCGGGACAACATATCTTTCTTCAACATAATCATATCATTACAATATTCATATGATAATTTTAAATATTATCACGTACGTATTTTGTCACAATATGAGGATTGGTAGAATAATTATTACAGACATTATGGCATTCCGTAAGTAGCAACCCTAATTTTATTGTTACAACCCTTCATCAGCTTTCTTCTGTTCTTTCCTCTTTCCTTTCTTTCTTTTTTCCTTTCTCTTTCTTTCTTTTTCCTTTTTTAATTTTTTCATTTTTTCTTTGATTCAAATCAACAATACCACTCCTTTCTCCGCAAGGAATGCAGGTGTTCTCTACATCAATACTATCGAAAACCATAATTGACATAGTTGAGATCAAAGAGTTCCTAATTTTGAATTCCTCTCGCCCATTTTGCCTGATTTATGACACATTCGGTAGATATTTTGTATTAATAGAGAATATACAATAAGGAAATCAATGCCTTTACACATATTTTGGGATATACGGCTTATTCTATCGTGTTGGAAAACAATTCCTCAAAGGATACGTGCAGTAACTAGGTTACAGAAACAGGTTTAAAGAAGTTTAAGAATGTCGCCTCATATTAATTGGACTTTTTATCTTCAACTGCATCAATTTATGGTCACGTGCGACTAACGAAATTCAAAAAAAGGAACTATTATTCCTAACATGCCAGAAATACTTGAAACATGGTTTTTAATGTAAGATAAGAAACTAACTTGTTGAAACAGTGTTATTACCTTTCCGTTTGAAATAGATTGAGAGTAGGTCAGGGATTGTGTGTAAGCTGAAGTACACCATTGACTCTGGCATTTAGAATTGTATAAAACGAGGTTATAAGAAAGAATTCTTTGAACTCGTTTACATGTTAACGGAGAAGCATGACCTAATTCGTGATGATTATCAGATTGACGCGCTGTATTTCCGAATTTTTTAGATCGTACATAAACGTTATTCCATATAAAAGTTTTTTCATTAAGAGATTAGTACATTTTTGTCTCAAATGACAATTTTGAAGAAATTAAAAATCATTTTATATTTTGAAAGCGGTTCCACAGACCATTTACTTTGATTTCCCAGGTAGCACGCGCCTTAAATTTCCACTTAAGCATATTACTTCCCCATCGACCAAAATATTATTCTAGATATTCACCATTCATGTCTCCCAGTAAATGGTTTTCATAACATAATAGTTTATAGACTCAATACAGCCAATTGCTTCTACTAAGTCATTGATATTTGTGGTTCTTGGAACTAGACACTAGTTTCCGACTCAATCAGCACAATTGAAGCATTAATTTTTTTCGTCTGTGATGGACGTTAGCAGACTTCCAGCCGAGAAGTTTATTACAATACAACAATGTATGCAAAATGTTTTAAGACAATAAATACTGTTTTTATGTTGATGCCTTGATTTACAAATGTCTTTCAACTTTCAATTGACTCTTCTATTGAGTTCACTTAAGATGGACTACCTATATCCGTTTCGAGCTCCTCATTTCATACAAGACAATATCGAATCGAATGAAACACTCTGCAGCTTAGCAGGTTCTATGATTTTCTCATACGTTTTACACTATACTTGCCGTTTATTTAAATAGAGGAAGATTTATAATAGTTTACAAATATAATACACATATCATTCTTTTGTGAGGTAAAGATCCTCCAGAGAGTGGGAGCCTGGGCAACGTGTGCGAGGCGAAGGCCCTGAGTCCCATAGAAGCGCAATGAAAAACCACAAACACACAGAAGAAAGCGTCTGCTTGTGTTTGGACAGCTCAGCTCATCGCGCGCTCCCCCTCCCCCAGCAGCGCGTGCCCCGGGGCGAGGGTGGGGGCAGCGAGGGAGCGCGAGGGGGCGTCACAGAGGTTTGGCCCGCTGGCCTTTTGGCCCTCTGGCCCTTTTCCGCAGGCGAAAAGCGACGACCTCGCAGCGTGGGAGGGTGGGAGCGAGCAGATGCACCACTCCCCCTGCAACCCTTACTCCCTCCGCGGCCGTTTCGTTCCCCTCCCATGCGCCCACGGCGGACACCGCCGCTGACGCTTGCCCCCACTAGGCTCTCCACGCCATTTTTTGAAGCACACTCTCCGCGTTGCGCTCTCCACGTTACGCTCTCCACGTTACGCTCTCCACGTTACGCTCTCCACGTTACCCTCGCCACGTTACCCTCGCCACGTTACCCTCGCCACGTTACGCCCTCCACGTTACCCTCTCCACGTTACGCTCGCCACGTTCCCCTCTCCACGTTCCCCTCGCCACGTTCCCCTCGCCACGTTCGCCCTCCACGTTACGCCCTCCAGTTACGCTCTCCACGTTACGCCCTCCACGTTACGCCCTCCACGTTACGCCCTCCACGTTACGCCCTCCACGTTACGCCCTCCACGTTACGCCCTCCACGTTACGCCCTCCACGTTACTTTTACACGTTAGACTCCCCACCATACATTCTCCACGTTCCGGTCTCCAAGTTACGCTCGCCTTGTTTCACCTTCTGTGTTACGATTTCTGCTCCACTCTCCACGTTATCCACTTCACTTTAGCCTATCCGTGACAGGATCTTTCGTTTCGGTCTCTCTTTACGCCTCTTCACTTTAACCCTCTATGGTGCGCCTCTGCTTTAATCCCCTTCAGGCTCTGCCCTTCGGGCTTCCGCCTTCACGCTCTCCGCTTCACGCTCTCCGCTTCACGCTCTCCGCTTCACGCTCTCCGCTTCACGCTCTCCGCTTCACGCTCTCCGCTTCACGCTCTCCGCTTCACGCTCTCCGCTTCACGCTCTCCGCTTCACGCTCTCCGCTTCACGCTCTCCGCTTCACGCTCTCCGCTTCACGCTCTCCGCTTCACGCTCTCCGCTTCACGCTCTCCGCTTCACGCTCTCCGCTTCACGCTCTCCGCTTCACGCTCTCCGCTTCACGCTCTCCGCTTCACGCTCTCCGCTTCACGCTCTCCGCTTCACGCTCTCCGCTTCACGCTCTCCGCTTCACGCTCTCCGCTTCACGCTCTCCGCTTCACGCTCCCGCTTCACGCTCTCGTCTGCGCTTCACGCTCTCCGCTTCACGCTCTCCGCTTCACGCTCTCCGCTTCACGCTCTCCGCTTCACGCTCTCCGCTTCACGCTCTCCACGTCTCGCTCTCCACGTCTCGCTCTCCACGTCTCGCTCTCCCGTCTCGCTCTCCACGTCTCGCTCTCCACGTCTCGCTCTCCACGTCTCGCTCTCCACGTCTCGCTCTCCACAGTACGCTCTCCATGTCTTTTTGGTCATTGCTCACCGTACATGCTCTTTTCGTCACGGTGTCCGTGACAAGTTCTCCAAAACAAGCTCTTTGCAACAAATTCTCGGCAGCATGCTGTCTACTGCACACTCTGACAACCTTCTGTATTGTGGATCCTATAACCCACGGCCGGCTCTCCGCAACCAGTTTTCCGAACTCTGCATCCCTCATGTCCCACTCATAACCCCAATCTCAGAACGCGTAAAACAATAAAGGAAATACTGTTTTAAGTTAAAACTTATAGCTAATATCTTTCACGCTCCCCATATCTTTGCGCTCACCTCTCCCCCATACACCACTCTCGTTTCTCCACATTCCATTCGCTTGTCCGTTTTCTATTTGCCACCACCATGCGCCCCTCCTCCACTTCCCGTCCACGCATCATCTACCCTCCCATACCCCCTTCCCCTTACCTTCCGACCTCTCTGGCCTGCCCCCCCGAACCCCGCCCGACTCGTGCCCCTACCCCGTCAACGCGGTAGTTAGAGACTGCTCATTGCGCGCGCATAAAAGAGCCATTGTGCGCAAGCGCGGTGGGGAACCTCCGTCCCTCGGCCAAGGGGGGCTGTTGGCAGCGGTGGCGGCAGTGGCGGTGACGGTGGTGGTGGTGGTGGTGGTGGCGGTAGTGGCAGTGGTGGCGGCGGAGGTGGTGGCGGTCGTGGCGGTGACGGTGACGGTGGCGGTGGCGGCGGCGGTGGCGGTGGCGGTGGCGGTGACGGTGGCGGTGGCGGTGGCGGTGGCGGTGGCGGTGACGGTGGCGGTGGCGGCGGCGGCGGCGGCGGCGGCGGCGGCGGCGGCAGCGGCGGCGGCGGTGGCGGCGGCGGCGGCGGCGGCGGCGGCGGCGGCGGTGACGGCGAATGTGGCGGCGGTGACGGCGAATGTGGCGGCGGTGGCGGCGGCGGCGGTGACGGCGAATGTGGCGGAAAGTTGAGGCTCACACCTCGCTGCCCCGTCACCCTCGCGGTGCCCCTGCACGCGCCCCGTCCCGTGCCCCGGGCAATTTATTTTAATTGACCTCTCGCATAAACACCGACGCCACGATTTGGAAGAGACCTTCTGCCTCGGCCGCACAGCACACGGCTTTTCTCAACCCTCCCCCTTCCCCAGCTGCGGCGGGGTGCTTTAATCATGCTTGCGTTCGAGCAGGCGTTGAATGAGAGGGTTAGCATTGTGCACGGTGTACCTTAAGTGTGCTCATTCAGATAGGGAGCAGGTTGGATGAGTAAATATCAGAAAAGAAAGATGATACGATTTGTTTCTTCGTTCTTATTCCGTGGCGTTATTTTTTTCATGTAAACTAGTGAGAACCCGTCAAAATTTGACGGTGAGATCTGAGATAAATGTAAAATACTGTACCCAGACTAATGTTCACAATATATTGCATTGTTTGGATCTTAGGGTATAATAAGTTTCTGTGAGAGTTCCCAAAATTTTAGTATGGCCCCCAGGGGCAATCCATCATCTCCTATAAACAACTGTTTGATTTCTTCTGGCATATTGCTCGAAGGTATACTTATTTTCACATTTAAGCAACACACAGTAAATCGTTTGCAGAATTTCCCTCACATGGAAATTACAAAGCAGAACAAAACTGACATTTCATAGACAATGACCCAATAGAAAACGAAATGACCTCACTATCACGATACCTACGCTGACTTTTTCTTTCCCTGCGCCCAGTTAATGTACGTTTGCGTCTTTTGGGGCGCGTGGACAACGATTCGGAATTCGACATAACCTATAAACAACTTCACTACTTCAGTACAACCGAGCAAAACCCACTGTGCGAATGTTCTCTACAAAATACACCACAGAACCAAATACATGCAAACTGTCAACACCACAATGTAATTATTACACTGAAACAAAACCTTGATGAATTGTAAACAAATCTCAACAACAAAAACATCAAGCAGCATGGACTCACATCTATGGACTCGTGTATATCGATTTTGAAACTGCCACCCTTTGAAAGAAAACAATTGACTATTGATAAGCGTACTATTAAAGAATGAGTTAATTAATTAATTTACACCGTAAATGTTTGTGAATCAACACAAACAATATCTGATAACACATCTAGGGATCATATTCTTTCATTTAAAAGAAAAAAATACAACAATCGGTTCTATAGAAGCTCTAAACGAAGCCATGGCAGAATACCTTATTTTTTAAAATATGTAGATTGAAGAAGTCCGAGAAAAAACACATTATAACAAATATTTTTTGGCTAAACTTACAGCGTATTCAATATTGTTTTTCGTAAATGGGACCCTTAATATTTTTGGATCAGTAAAAAATGACTTTCGAATCGGTAATGTAAACAGCAATAATCCATGAATTAACACTACATGGTGGAAATTTGTATATTAATACGTGAAGAGAAAACTATAGACGCCCTTTTAGGCACATTGCGCGCACCGAGAAGTGTGAGATTTGGCATACCTAAAATTTTGTAGTGCATGAGAGCAGAAAGCTAAAATGTGTGTATAATATTATGTTACAAGTATATTGAATTAAATAATATAGCGTGCAGATGCAACACACTACTATCGTACATAATCAGGAAAATATGCGCTTTAGAGCCTTCAACCTGATTTTCATGTCCTCTAGGGGAATAGAATTTTGTTTTCTATTCCTTATCTACAAAATGAGACTTTTTAAACATACTCCTAGCGTTTAAGAGATAAATATTTCACTGTATATTTGAATTTGTGTAAGAAGAAAATCTTTTAAAAATAACAATAATTGTAATAATAATTTTTGGACGTGAACGACGGTAGTTTTTATAGAAGTTCGTAGTTATTTTTAACTTAAAATAACATTACAATAAATAAAAGGTACTGGAGGCAGTTTATTTGACTTAAGGAGGTGAGAAGATAAGTTTCCGTTGTATTTCTCAGCCATATGGGAATAATTACCCTGTTTTTATAGGTTTTTCAAATGTCGTAGGTATTACAAGGAATGAAGGCAATACATTAACTCATTTATTACATTTTTTCAGTTGATTCATTTCAATTGATATCTCGATTGTTTCAGTGAGATTTAATGGACGAGATACGTATTTTTCAATGAACTGGATTTTATGGATGATAAACGCAGGGGTGTTAATATTGGTCTGTAAACACATTGTTTGTGGAGGTTAACCGTCAAGAACCGTCAAGGTGCGGCAAGCTTTATTACTAATGACTATAATATCTCCACAGTCACATTCTCCATATTATTCTATAATTTCTCCACAAGTCAATCTATGTACCCTCGCTTGCATAAAAAATGGGCGATGTCCTGAGCCGAACTTTACCAGAGTTTTCCGACCCCTGCCCCGCCCTGCGGGATCGAGCTGACCAATCCGCTTTAGCTTCATTTCAGGGGCAGGGACTATTCATCTTGAACATTACAAAATGGCGGTGATGGCGAGTTATATTATAGTAAATATTTGAATATAAATATTAAATCAACCAACAGTTTTACATAAATTTTTGTATATACATTTAATTACATAAATAAAGGCATGCAATTTCCCAGTAAAAACATATTTTAAAACTGTTATAAAACGGGTTTTGCAAAAATAACACTGGACAACGACTATTAAGCTCCATGTCTACATTTCGTCGTTTATTATTGTAATATTTAATATAAAATGCAAATAATTTGCATTGTATGCATTGTCTAACCTAGTTATTTTATTAGAAAAATTAATAACTTAAAGAAATACGTTTTAGAGTCAGTTTCACAAACACGTCTCCGAGATAGCAGCCTTCAGTTGTGAAATACTTCATCATCAATTTCTCAGATGACCCAATTAAAAAATACTATATGGTCGCGGACATTAATATTGTAATAAAATAGTTTTGATATATAAAATACTAAATAAACTTAAAGTATTTAAAGTTCATTTAGTCACAATGAAAGTTTTCTACTGCAGACATTATGATTGGTAAGTGCAGCTGTAAGCAAATGAATGATTATTGATCTTTTGTTTTGGGGATCACAATTAATTACCTCTTCAATCTAACGTTAGGGTGATTGCATTTTACATGGAGTTCTGTACCGCAAAATATTAAAAATCATATGTGATACCTAGTCTTTGAGGATTTTTGCGTGAGAATCAAAAACGACATACGACACTTATATAACATTTTAATATCTTAATGTTTGCAAAGGTAGAAACACCGGCTTTCGTCTATTGCGTGAACATTGGAGGAACACACACACACACACACACACACACACACACACACACACATACACACATACACACACACTCATATCAATATATTACATGTAATTTATGTGATTTCAATCCAACGCAATGAAATTAATATATTTATATTATTATAGCAAGTATATTTTTACATTACGATATTTTTATTTTCGAGAGACGAGCAATGCACACAAAGTTTTTCACACGTCATCGGAATGTTACACCCACTTCTTCTAAAATTTAAATGAAAGAAAATGAATAGGGATCCTCTTCTGTAAAATATGTTGAAAACGTTAGAAAATGAATAGGGATCCTCTTCTGTAAAATATTGTTGCAAAATAAAATTTTCTCTATTTTCATACATTTTTTACATTTCATACAAAATTGCCAATTTATTGGATATGTGTTCACTAACGCATCTTCAGTAATATTGCACTGCATATTCATAACTTTTAATGAATTGTTAATAAATAGCAATTAATTTTTTATTTGGGAAAAATTTCATTTAAGTTATCAATATTTATAAAGTAATTTAATTAAAGTACTATAATATGAATTAAGGTTGAATTTTAAAACTATAACTACAATATTGTTGAAACGCATTGCTACTATATTACAATGTAACGTTTTAAAATGTACTGCCCATTGATTGATAGTTTGTGTTCGTATATAGTATATCTCACGCAGAGACGAGTTTACAAAGAAAATCTAAATAATAGAAATAACCTCAAATTTATAATTCATTGGCATTTGGTCGCAACTTCGCGACCACTTTAATCAAGTCAGGAAGAAGGAGAAATCTGCGCTGGGTTCGTAACCAAATCTTCAGGGTCACCATTGCGTTCCTTTTACTTAAGTCTTAGGATTCCGAAAGTGATACTAGATATTTCAACATTAACTTGACAATACATGTTGCATACCATGAGAGAGAAATGATGAACAAATGTCTGGAGTTTTAAAAAAAATCTGCCTTTCGAATACTGCATCAGAAGTCCTACTGGCTATTGTAATTACATTTTCTGTCATTCGTCGATAAACTGCCGAACACTTTCCGGTGAATTATGTTATCGCCGCTAAAGCGAAAGATTTCCAGGTTAAAGAGACCACATATGTTATTGGTGGATCGAAAATAGATTTTAATTGTGGAATTGACATTATTCATAGGTGCAACATACAAGAAATGTGAATTTACTTTGTGCTAGTTTTCTCTTTTCACTTCAGTCCCATCAATTTTCGAGAAACATAATTCAATCATCTTTTTTTTTTTACCTAAATACAATATTTACTTTCCGACCTGTCAATTCGGAAGAATAGTTGTTCCCATTGAAAAAGCGATCATGCCGATAAATGAACAAAGTTAACAAATATCATAAATACCAAATAGAGTAATATCTGATATTTGTTATCTAAAGGACTCCCCTCTAGAAAATAATCAAATTTTCTTTGTTTTCATTTAATCTTTTCAAATAAGAACGTAACTTTGGTTTTGGTTTGGTATTCCGCAAGATCTTAACAGATCTTGCCCCCTTACTGTGCAGCACATAATAACAAGGCTTCTTCATCCGGTATCTTCCACTTCGGGTTTAAGGTAATTATTATTAATTCTTAAGCGAGTATTTTACAGTTCTAATGACCGTTTTTCGCAATCTATACACCAATGTTTTTTATTCCGTCAGGCATCTTCCTCTATTCTTCTGCCCTTCATTGTCAAATCGATGATGTACTTACAAGATTTCCTTGGCCTTCCTCGTTTTCTTCTTTCGAAAGGGATTCACTTAAAGATAATTTTTGATATTCTGTCAGCATGCATTCTGCAGCATACCATTAGAGTTGTTTGGATTCTACATTTTCGATCATTTGTCTCTCAATCATTATTATCTGTCTAATCTCTTCGTTTATGTTCTATCAAACAGTATACTACGAAACATCGTCTCCAAAGATTCATTTTCATAGCATTTAACTGAGAGTTTGTGCATCATTTTTAATTCTAATTTCCGATTCATACGTAACACAGCTCTCCACCATTGTCTTGTATATTGTCTCTTAGTTTTCTTTCGAAAATTTTTGTTTTATAAAATATTATGAAGTCTACTAATAATTGGCCTTCCCTAGCTTATTTTTTAATAAAGTCAATATTATTAGATCCCCCTGCTCTAATAATCACTCCGATATATTTAAATTCCTTTCCTACTAGAAATATACCTATTTCTGTTCTAGATCATATCGAGATTTCCCTACAACCATGTGTCTTGACTTTACATTATTTATTTTGAGTCTCCATTTTTTATGTTTTATTAATTTCTGGATTAAATGTTACAGATACAAAAAATATTATTTTCTACCTATTTTTCAAGTGATACGCTGACTCAAAAAGCGGGAAATCGCTTATGTATGAGTTCAAAGGTTTTGCAGCCGTTCTCGAAGTCTTAAACGATATCCACCAACATTTTTAGTTATTTGGATTATGCACTAATCAAACCTTTCAACATTTTGTTTTACCAGTCTTGCATGACTGATTGGGTGTCTCCTAAAATAATGTAACAAGTATTTCAACGTCAAGCTAAGGGGTAAAGAACTGTTTCTGATGAAATAATATTTTATAATAAAAGATCTTCATTTTCATCTTCATTACTAGTTTACCACTAGTTCATTATGAGAGAGAAATGAATATTTTCTTTTTTGTTTATTAATCAATATCATTCACAACAAGTACCTTTCAGAATGTTAGCAAATGGGCATGATAAACATATTTACTTCAACTAATAATCGAATATTTATTATATAAATACATGGTTTTAAAAACCAAGAATTATTTTTTTCAACTTCAAACTTATTCCTTAAAATTTATCTGCGTGACGCATGTTAACAAACACTTCACATATTACATTCTCGTATACTTACGTATATACAGAGTAATATACGTAGTATAGAGAATGTTATATAATGCTGCACTGAAAAACTGCGCATTTTCTGCGAAAAAATCATTGCCGCGCTCTGGTGACGAAAAACTGAATCAAAAAAGTTGCTAAATTAAGAGAAAAAAGTCCTCCTAACACGCGGTGTAGCCATAATATCAGTTTTGTGGATCCGTGATGCCAAAAACTAATTGGAAGCAAAATGTCTGTCTGTCCGTCTGATACAACTCTAGCGCCTAAACCATGCATACGATTTTTTCCAAATTGAAGAAACCCCTGTCGTTTTCGCCTGAGCTGAAGCTATGCGATTTTGAAAAACATTCATTAATTTTTGGGGGGACTATTTGTAGCCTTCCGGACATTTTAAATTGTTTTCAAAAAGGCTCCAAATTTTTCTATAAATTTCTTGTAAGGACTGTTTACTCTATAGTAAAAATACGTTTATAAAGGTAGAATATGTCAATTGTCACGTTAACTCCGAATTTTGAAAAATCGCTAAAATTTGAATATTTTGCTGCGTCTTACTACAATTACAAAATTAAAGATAGAATTTTTGCTTCAAATGAAATGTATTGCTTATAATTAGATCTTTTAATAAGGTCATGCAATTTTTTTAAAAGTTTTAGTTGATTTCGCACAATATGGCGTGCAATATTTGCAATTTTAAAAATTAAAAATTTTCTCAAAACGGCCCAAATTTTTTCTTTAAATTTTATTACACAAATGTAATTTTTTGAAATACCTCTCACGCTGTTAATATGAGCATTTGAATAGATTTGTATAGATTATTTAACTTGTGAGTAGAAGTGCTTCAAATGACTTTAGAGAAGTTTTTCAAAACTCAATAGATTCCTGTGAAAAAGAGCTATTTTGAACCGAAAAGTTGAGAAAATGTCAAAAAATGTATTTTGTGCGGCGATAGATGTCAGCTGGCAAGAGAACAGCAAGAACCTATGGAGTTGGCAGAACCTTAAACCAGTCCACACAAAGGAAATTATAAACATTTGCTACGAGAAAGTCTGTCCCATTCTGTAGCACCTCTAGTTCTTCATATTTTGGTAGTAGCGAAGTGTAAGCATTTCTTAATTTTTAAAAGCAAAGAAAAAATTTCAGCTAGAAAACTTGACAAAAAACAGTGAGACACAAATAAATGAAGTTAATTACAAAGAACGTAATACTCGTATTAGGGATTGGGAAGAAACGAACGTACCAATGTAAAAACCAAAAACGGCCTATGAACAGGAAAATATGGAGTAGTGAATGATCTGGTAAACGACCAGTAATCGAAAGTACATCAAATTCTTTCTGCAGTTTTGTAATGGTATCTTCTTGCAAAGAAAAGGAATGTTTAGGACATTCTCGACATCGTTATTAGGAATTTATTTTCATTGCTCGTCAAGTAAAAAACTGCTGATATCGTACGGGATTTGAACACGCGTTCCTCTATTGTGAAGCCACGCACCTAAGCGATTGCGCTACCAACACAGACGTACGTAAGCATTTCCGTGAACTTACTCAATTAAGAATCTCACGAATTTTGGTCTTCAAACTCATTGCTTTTCCGCACTTCTGCAATTTAAAATATTAAATAAATTACCTCTAAGAGACAATAAGAAAGCAAAGAAATCTACGCGGCACTATAAAATAGTTAATTCTACTTAAGAATGTTTCAGTTCAGTACTATGTAATTTTTGCGCTTCGGTTCTAGCCTGACGCTCACGCCTTATCGCCTCTGCCCGAAGGTGAGATTATTAGACGTGATAACGTTGGGCTAGCAGACAGTTTCGACACGGCCCGACATTCAGAATTCATTTGCTGCAAGTAATTACTAGAATCTAAGAAACATTTATTGGCTTCAAGAAAAATCACCTATCATTACGCAGTTATTATCTTTTTGTTCATCTACTCACATTTATATAAAGATAAACTCTTATTTTCTCGTGTTATTGGTAATGTTTTCTTAATATATAACAAATGTTACACTATTAACACTTCATTCGTTTTGAAAACTCTCAAACGACAACCGTAAATGCATACGCAAACTATTGAAAAGGAAAAGTATTAATTAAAATCACACATAGTCAAAATAAAAAGTTGCATGAACAGGCCAGGACGTGAACTCGAGTCTTCCAGTTCTTCAAACAAGCACCTGAACTACATGCGTCACTCCCCGCAGTCATTATACAATGCTTTACGTATTAGGATGTGTTGACGAGTGATACTTGTTGAGTTTGCTAGCTGAAGACAGGAATGTTGCTTGCAACGAAAGAAACTGATAAAAAGTACGATTTCGCAAAATCGGTTTGAAACGTTTTAATAGTAAGAAAAGAAAAACGGTTTCATTGCAGTTTTGCATTTCAAACAATTCTTTAAAATTGTAACTATTGCTTGCACTTTTGCACGAAAAATGCCATCATTTCAAGAAAGCCTACATGATTGTTATGCAAGAACGAATTATGGACAACAAATTTCATTTGAAAGACAAATCTGTTTTCAATTTTGTAGTTGTAGGATGACGCCCCAAAATGTTCAAACTTTAAAATTTTCGAAAATTCAGAGTTAACCATGAAAATTGGAACTATATCATCCTTCTAAGTGTATTTTACCTTATTTCTCCTACTTTTCAGAAAATTAGAAGCTGTTTTTGAGAAAATTTCAAAATGTCCGAAAGGTCTATGTAAAGTACCCCCAAATTTCAAGATTTTTCTAAAATTTCCAAGCTTCAACTACAGCCAGAAAACAGGGGTTTTTAGGTTGGAAAGGATCGTACGTGTGGTTTAGGCGCTAGTAGTGATCAAGATTTGATGGACGGATTTGCCTGATAAACCGCTTTTTCGACTCCAAAACGTGTATTACCGTTTAATCGCGAAATCGATTTTCCGCCGTATTACATAACTTCTCTCATACTACGTATACGCACGAATATATTACGTATATACGTCACATAATGAATATACTACGCATACTACGCATATTCGTGCGCATACGAGAAAGTAAAAACGAGAAGTACAAGTCTTGTTTTGTGCCGAGATAACGAATTATCATAGTTCAAAATCCATCTAAATGTGTTACAGCAGTTCCAAAAGGTGATACAAAACTGTACTCGAGAATTTTCTGCACATTGATTGTCATTTCAAGGTGAGTTTATTTTACATAAATGATTCATATTGCAAAATATGAATGTGTATTTATGTAATCAAGAAAAACGAGTAATTTGTCACATCTGGGCACGACGTTGTGTAAAAGTCATAAATTTCGATATCACTCATTTAAATGTCCAAACCTTCCTCATACTGACTTACGTAAATGATGACAGCGTGGTGACAAATATCAAATGCGTGGAAATACATGAGCCTAAGAACCCAACTGTAAACGTATTTTTTCGGAAGCTCAGTGGTCAGAGCAACTGGTCGTAAATCGAACGATGCGGGTTTGATTCCTGCCTGAAGGCAATTGCATCTTTAGTACTCAATTAATACGGTTATCAGGTCACAATTATGATATCAATAACGAACGGGATAAACATTTCTCATATTTCATTTCCCATAAGAAGTGATAGAGTTGTGACAAACTTCTTTTTTTTAAAGTGGAATGCAAAAATGTATGTCAAAACGTTCACTATCTTAATTCCAAGCGAGGTTAGGCAATTCTTACTAACTAAATACAAAATAAATACCACATTTGTACAAATATTTGTAACAAAGGATCAAACTAATTACACATTATATAGTATAAAAGTTCAGCAAAGATCTTATAAGCAATAAATAAATACAAGTATTTTCCGCTAAATATTCTTATCTTTTAATTCTCAGACTTAGGTAAAACAGAACGCGGAACAGAAGAAAAAGGCATCGCGCAGAACTCGATCCTCAACACTTCCTGATTTAAAACTCCGTGTCAAACGATTCAGCTACAGAGAGAGTTATTGGTCTCTCAGTAATCTGCGCCTTGTCGTATCTACGAATACGAAAATGTTTGTTCTGTAATTCTCCATTTTCTGAGAGTACGACGGTTAATCGAATTGAACACTAAAATTAAGTTCATTGTGCTACGCGTTCAGAATTCTTGCAAATTCAGTCAGCCTTCATACTGCTCGTTGTGTATACTTCAAGTGAATGTTCATTCCCGCCTGAGATATGGCATAATATCTCTAAATACATCTTATAGCACCCAGACTTCTAGATTACAAAAAATAATTGTACGAAAAATAACTAAATCCCACCCACGTGATTCATGCTCTCTTCATTAATCTAGAATTCTACCATTACCGTGTCTTCTTATTTACGAATCAGTGGTTTTTTGTAAAATGACTGTTTGATATGGGAATATTTTTTCAGAAAAATGCCGAAATCTATTACTATAACACTCGACGTAGAAATCATATTCATCAGGCGGTGACAGTATCAACAGCCTATTACAAAAAATTCACATACAATACATGCACATTATTTCATAACATTTCCTTGCTGTATTTATTAATAAACGATTAAATTTAACAGAAAAGTTTAAATCCCAAGTGAAATCGTTTCTGCTGCATAACTGTTTCTATATAAATAGAGACTATACTGAGCATCACAAGAAAAGTAAATACTAATTTTAACAATGATACATAATGCTTTATTTACTCATTTGAACTGCGTGTAAATGAGTATAACAACCCGTAACAAATCATTGTATCATGTTTCCGGCCAATGACCCTTATCTCGATCAGGTTTTTCGTCCAGTTTCGATCCATTGAGCAAATGCTGAGATGGCCCCTTGTTTTGCTTCTGGACATAAATGTAACTTCAATTCCTGCACGTCTTCAGAATTCATTGGGAAATACAATTATTCAAATTATCGTTTCCATGTTGTCGCGGCAGGAAGTAATAAGAGCCAAAATTTATTGCTTATTTATCTTTGAAAATAGATTTTATTACATGGGAGTTTTTGATTGTTTTTTCTCCCTTTCAAAATTCAAAATTTATTGCTTATTTATCTTTGAAAATAGATTTTATTACATGGGAGTTTTTTTGTTTTCTTTTCTCCCTTTCAAAATTCAAAATTTATTGCTTATTTATCCTTGAAAATAGATTTTATTACATGGGAGTTTTTGTTTCTTTTTTTTCTCCCTTTCAAAAATTCAAAATTTAAGTAGTATATGACTTAGTGTAGGGATCACAGAATTTTGAAAATGTGCACACAATTCACTTTTCCCCATAGCACGTCATACGCAGTTTTTAACTGTTTTTTGACGTAAAAATAAATAAATAAATAAATAAATAAATAAATAGCATTTATATTAGAAATCTCATATTCTCTAAATATATTCTGGTTTTAAGCAGTACAATTTCTCTGGAAATGTAACATTAGGGGCAACTGATGTTTTAACAATACATGATAATATATTTATTTATCTAACTGTTATCATATTATGAATTTTATAATAAATTTAATATTTAGATTTAAAAGAACGACATTATCTCAGGACATTTTGGAGATCCGAAATTCGCACCTCCTTGTTTTTCCTTATATTGAGACTAAATGACAGGTGATTTGTGCATTGGATCACCTAAGTACAAGCATGGCGTAACAATCGGATATAAATTAAATAATTAAAATTCCTTATTTTCTTTGTGAAAATTGGGACTGATTGAATGGTCACTGTACTTAGTCTCAGTCTACTTCACTAAAGATAAGCTGCATCAAACATTGTTTATTTAAAATGGAGATAATAATAAAAAAATATTGATTTCTTTCATATGACCATGTCAAATCGTACTTTATTTTGTTTTGAGTTAATACATTTTGAAATGTGGCTCCACCTACTGAAGACTTATACTAAAATTTTAAGAAGACCATAAAAGAAATAAGATTATCAATTGTTACAACAATTAAGGGATGCGTTAGTTAGCATTTACCACAAAGGTACAACACAAAATGGTAATTTTAATGAGTTCAAATAGTCTCTGTATGAACTTTGTTAAACGTGTAAAAAGACACATTCCTTTCTAAATTAATAAAGAACAAGAAATTACCTTTATTGCAAATTTTATAATAAACCCACAGATTCTGTTAAGGATCCTGATTATCCCTAGAACTGTTAAATATATAAATTACTAGTGATTATACAACTTGGTACAGACTTTTCTACATTATTTCTAACGATTACATAAAAAGGCGATAAATAGATATTGCAATTGAGACACTTGCTAATATTTATTTATCTCTTCTAAATTTGTTTTGCCAGTATTTGCTTAAACATAAGATACCAGCATACAATCTGTAATATAATCACATTATCGTTTACAAAACAACAAGTTTGCTCCTCCTTGCAAGAATTTTGGAATGTCTCTCTCGTGATGATAGTGATTAATGTGTTCCAGGCATCAGGCAAAAATATATATCTGACAGGATTTGATCTGGCGTCCATTCCTCATCTACTACCCAAGCCTAATCCACGGAGCTATCACAGAGGTACCTTACAGCACCGATGAGGGGTGCTGTAGAATGAATTCCCATCTTGACATTTATTGTTCTGCATACATTTACTCAGGTTACAGCAAACTCACATTCTGATAAGAATGTGGAATCATCAGCGCTGGGATACTATTCTATAGTTGATTCTAGTTAGAAATATTTCTGATTCGAATGTCTTTGTGTAGGCTCAAGCAAGTAGCTTCTGTATCCCAAGTGAACTGCTATCTTGCCCCTCCTATATCTTCACAGATTCCACATTACGCGATAAGACTGAACTGTAACTCGTCGTGAAACACTGGTCTGAAATACAGAACCGCGTAGTGATTAAGGAAGTAACTGTGGATTTTAAACCAATTAACACAACTAAGAGAATTTCGACAAATTTGCATTCGTTATTCATGAAAATCCTGTAACCTAAACTTGAATGATGTAATGCTAATAATATTTTAATTATCTGCAAATAGTTGATTGATTGTTTCTTAAAGAAATTATAATTGCTTTATAATGTAAATAATGAAGTAGTTGTACAACAACAGCACATACTTTCTTCTCTAATGTCACTGCTCCGCACATTATACTCATTACATGAATTGGGAAAAGAGTTTCAACCAGTAAGATCTCTATTTTCAATTTGTAGTTTCAAAGTTAACTTTTCAATTTTCAAAAATATATAGAGTATCCGAAATAGGATGACCAGCGCCTCGGTCAGATAGTACAGAACGGAGGCTTCTGGTCGTCGTACTGATGGACGATAAAACTGGCTCCTTTTAGGCCCCAAGTCTTTTCAAAATGATATTAATTACAAAATATTGATATATTACTACTGGAAATCACATTATAACAGATGAAAAATCACCTTCTGGATTCGAACTCACAACGTTAGCAAGCTGACAGCGTACTCTATGACGTTAACTATCTGGCTAAAGTGGTTTCTGCTCAGTTGCCACTAGAAAGTAGTTAAATATAATAAAACCATACAAAATAGAAACATAACTGCTCTAATATATTTTTCTGCTTTCAGAGGTCAACTTTTTATGTTTAAATATACTGTGATATATAATATAATATAAAAATGTATAATACAGGGAATATTAAATATATTAATATAATATATAATTATATTTTAATAGAATGCGAACTTTTCTATAGAAAGAAAGTACAATATTTTTTACTTTTCCTCATGCGTACTTCAGTACCACATTGTCATAATAAAACTGGAAAAGGGACTTGCAATTATTCGAGAAGAGCTTCAATACGTCTAGAAGTAGGACAGTTTTAAAGAATACTAGTGATGCTAAACAGCGTACTTTCACCGTATTTTCACGGAAACGTATGCTGAAAATACTAGTGCTCTGAAAATTGTACACATGATTCATTTAAAAATCTTATTCTTTTAAGGAAAAAAGTTTCATCAAGGGAAAATCTCAATTTCACATTTTACTTGTAGGAATACTTACGAAAATCAGTTTACAACGAACATGAGACCTGCAATATTCTCTCTTAAATGCACTTCAATTTCATCCAGTTTGCTAAAAATACAAAAATTATGGAGCCATTTGTCGGAATATTTGAAAAATGTCCCAGGGCTACATGCAAAGCAATTCCTCCCCAATTGAATAATTGGTTTCAAATTTAAGGCGCTAATGACATCAGCCAGATCGATTGGGAGTATCAATTTTGGTGAAAATCGGCTGAATGGTTTAGCCGCTAGCGTTGTTCAGGGACGGACGGACAGACATTTCCACCGCTACTGGGGTCGATTTTTCAGTTATCAACTCACCCACAAACATGGATTCTGGCTACACCACGATTTGGAGGATTTTTTTCTAAATTTAGCAAGGATTTATCCATTTTTCGTCATAAGGGCCGTAATATGCGTTTTTCTGCAGACAATTCGCCGTTTTTTCGCGTAGCACATGCAATCTTCTACTCCTTAAGAAGAAAGTAATTGATCAATATATGAGAGAATTTAGATTATGCGTTCATTTGAAAATTTTTATGCTTTCTTACAAAGCAATTTTCTAAATTTGGAAAACATTTATAATAATTTTTATAACTTCATTTGTAGAATTATATACTGAGAAGAAGAGTAAAGAGTTCATGAGAAATTTGAAACAGATTAGTAACGAAACGTTGAAAATCCCAGAGATATTAATCAAAGGTTACATGACATGCATTTGTAATAACGGTATAGTGTATCTGAACGAAGAGTGTAAAGTAAAAAGAAAGAGTCTGTTTTCAGAAAGTTTCAATAATGCAATATGAGCATAATGTAACATACTCCTCCAGAAATATTGATTCTGGGCTGATCTAGAATCCCAAATGAACTTTGCTAGTATAATATCAATTTTGAAAAAGAATACATTGATTTAGAAGTCAGTAATGTTTTAATTTTTTTGCGGTACCATGCGTACACAGGTCCTTTTCCTACAACGAGTCTAAAAGTAAATACATGTTCGCAGAGTCTTTTTGGAAATATTTTTTTGGAGTTCGTGATTTCAAAAGCCGAATTTTCCTTCAAAACCCCTAAATACCATTTTTACTTGATATCATTGTTTCTGTAGTGTGTTGCGCATTCGAGAATGTAAAATATAGTAAAATATTTAATGAAGTCTTAACTCAATATTAGCTAATTATTTTCCGTCACTGTTCCTCAGCTTCTAAAACTATGGAAATATTGTACGAAAGAAACATTATTAAATCCAGTGGTACTCAGCTTCAATAAATATGTTTATTTTACCAACGAAATAGAGAAAAGGTGAATAAAATATGTGATTATTGCTAAATGAATATCATTGCAATATTGTAGGAAATTTGAGAGAGTTGGAATATTGGTTATAAATAATAATCGAATTAGCTGACCATATATGAAAATTTCATTTTTGATTAAATAAATTTCCGTTTTATAATACTATTTTGCCTAGGGAAATAAAGTCCTTTAGGGTTTTATTAGGCAACGATTATTGAAAGTGCGAATTCAAATATGTGAAATTTTCTTTGACAATTGAAGTTGTTAATTTGTATATATTTCTAATGGGTCTTTAACTACGAACATATAACGACCACTGTGGATTTTTATGTTTGGGGTTTTGTAGGAGAATACGTGTATGACATCACGAACACACATTCATGTCCTTTTCGAGGCGGAACTCGCGGCCCTTCTGGAACCCAGGAAGCTGGGCGGCCTTGTCGTCCATTTCTCTTTCTCTCCATTTAGTAACTCCTCTGACACTTATATATCCAATATCAAATACATCGAAGATATCGCTTAATTTCCATCATTTGAATTACGTTCTTCCCGTGTCCCTGGCAACGTGGGATAAGTGAAATGAAACTCTGACTAGGTGGTGCAAAGTTACCCCGAGGAAGCCAGAAAGACATATTTATGGTAATATCTACTCTTACTACCAAGATTTTATCCAACGTTGTATTTTGAGTGCAAACAGAGTGGCAGAACACTTTTTCAAACTCACAAGGATCATAAGACCTTGTCGTGGTCGTCCTGTGGCTCTAAGCCTGAGGCAAGAATTGTTATTCACCTTCGATCGGCACTGCCACTTCGCACGGATATCTCGTGCAGTTACCTAATTTCATCCCCAGAAATGAAGAACAGACTCCATTGTAAAGCATGCTCCTGTGCACTGCGATAATGAAAGAGCCGAAGAAGGCATAGCTTGTTGACTATAGAGGAGATGCTGGCTACTGTCCTCCGCAAACTCTTTAAACTTTCTTAGCTATGGATTTATAAATCTAATATGCGTGAAGGGGATGATTTTTTAACATGCCTTTTATAACTAATTTTGCGTTTTTGGTAACACTGTCTTAGGCTATTTATTTCATTTTAAAATTAGTCATTTTACTGTTTTCCTTCTTTAATCTTGTAATTAATAAAATATTTTAACTGACTTTATACAAATTCTTTCAGAAAATTTCCATAATAATATTGCACTATGTAGTTGAAAAGATATTTGATACAATACACAGTTCTTTTATATTATTAAAGAAGGTATGAAGTTTCATTTCGTGAAAATAATAAAGACTGTAGTTTAGTTTTCAGATTTGAGAACTTGTGATCTCATTGAATCTCTTGTGTTTTCTGTGTTGATCTAAAACCAATGTGTTTTCTAGGTCTGATATGCATTCCAAGTATTGGGATCTTATGAGTACAAATTATTTGTCATGCGTATATCTTACAATGGCTAAAATTATTTCACAATTAATCATTAGAAACAAGGACGGTGTGTTTCCGTGAATAAAAACAGTTTCTTACTTCAACATCGATAACCGTGCCAAGGTTTCCGGATGTTTGAATTGCGGGAGATCTTCTTGAATCGAACTAAACACTCCAGAACCGTTTCTGGGCCATACAAAAACCTAACATAAATTGAAAGATAATACGATTCGAAACACTGTGTTCCGCTTAAATATTTTAATTGAAAAAATTGTCCTGGAATTGAAATTTTAACTAAATATTCAATCTCTGAAAGTTTATTCAAACAAGTTTTTGTTTCTTTCTTAACAGCCTGTTTTAAGAAACTTACATTGATTCGTACATTTTAAGGTTTTCAAATTTATTATTTTACTACGTGGTTATTCAAAAATATTTAAGAAAAATATTTAACTTCAGTGTAGATTTCCACAAATTAAAAGAATGTACCATGTTTATATTATTAATACATTTATTAAAGATATCAATTATTACAATTTTGCTATTAATATGTTATGCATGGATATGTTGAAAATAATTTAAATTTGTGTTAGCGCTATATTCATATCAGATTTGTACTGTTGCCTGTATATTACCTTTAAATAAATAAATAAATAAATAAATAAAAATATCACTGGGAAGCGATATTATAATCTTCAGCAGTGTAACAGAAAAAATAGTAACTTCTTTGAAAATATATGAAGAATAAGATAATTATATTTTCGAAATATTTCCCCAATGAGGTTCCTAGTTCTTCTTTTCACTGATTATCACTATAAAATTGCATCAATTTTAGAAATAGTCTAAACAATATTAACAATAGCAATTTTGCAATGATAATCTATTTGGGACACCTGGCAGTGATTTTTAATTGATTAACGAAATCACTGTTTGTATGCACTCGCTCATATAGAAAAATGGGCGATTGCATTTTCATAATGCGTAATAAATGTGTGTATTGTTTGCATTTCTTAATAAAGGCGTAATAATGTCAAAATACAAGTAAAATGTAAAAATAAAAGAAACGGAAATAATTCAATTGTTTGATAGATGTATATAGTAAATGTATTATATTGTGGTTTCTGAAAAATGATTATGAATAATTAGTGTTCTTGCTTTAGAACCATTAGCACTTAAAATAGTGTAAGAAAAAACTTTCTAATACATTAATTTAATCTGACACAAATTTCTACAATATTAGATACCATAAATTAGACTTCATTTTCATGGTAAAGAACTGATAAAAATGTCACAGACTCCATCCTGTGACCGCCCCCTTGGTTCGTCAGCGTCCACGGGGTTCAGGGCCAACGTCCAGTGCAATTGGCGGAGTGATCCTGCGCCGCGCGCACCAATCTGTTTCGTTTCTGTGCCCTCTCCTGTTACCTCCTCTACTTCTCTCACCCTCTCCTCTCCTGTTACCCCTGCTCACGTTAGCGAGGCAGCGTCACTGACTCAGAAATTGCTCTGCCTTGAGATAACTAGGAGGAAAATCTTCGAGGGGAGAAGGGGACGTGTCTGAAACTTGGAGCAAAAGCCAATGATAAGAGCGGATACGCCTCGACGCCAGGATTGTCAAGTGTCCAGCGATGGTTGTCCAAGCTGTGGAAAAGCCAGATTTGGCCGCACAAGGCATCACCCATATTCTGTGAGAGTGGGTATACATAAAAAATCGAAGTGTTTCTGTAATTTCTAAATAACTGCCTTTTTAATACCTTATATGGTTATAAACATGATTTTTGATTTCCAAATATTCTAATGTCTACCCGGCCTAATCTCAAAAACACTCAACCTTATTTTCATGGAGTTTTAATGAAAGATAGAATTTATGGTTGGACATAATTTAGGTTACTTATTTTCAGATCATTACATACAATAGTCGCGCTGACCGGAAATCGAACTTCATTCTTCTGGTTTACCTCCAGTGGCTGTGATAATATTGAGTACCAAGAAAACGATTGTTTTTATATAATATGCAATTTTATTCCCATCGTTATCAAAGTTTATGACGGGGCGAGGAGGATGAGGCGAGGGAAGGTGGAGCAATTGTGTGGAGTGTCAGGGTAGGTAGGTATTGATTGATTGATTGATTGTCAGTGATACCGGGCGCGTCAACTGCTATAGTCATTAGTCTCGTAAGTATTGTGCGTGTTTTCACTCGGAAGGTGGTGGTGGTCTTCCCCCGCTGGATAGCCAGTTACTGCACCGACCTACCGTCGGCTAACAGGGTTTTCCCCAACTAGGTATTCCCACCAGCGGGGCACCGCCGCAGCTGGACAAGTTCTATGTGGTAGTGTAGTGCATGTAGGTGTGATTGTGTGAAGGGTGAGGATAGGACAAGAAAGAGGAAGGAAAGATCGCAAACGTGGCCCTTTTGCCAGGGTACTGCTCTGGCATTCGCCTCGGAAAAAACAGGGAAAACTACCGATTAGAGCAGCCAGCCGCTAGAATTCTCCTGCAGGCAGCGACTGAATTCGACCTAACTGAAAACCTGGTGTCGAAAGTTCTGCCGCCGTCAGAACTCGAATCTAAGACCTCCCGATCAGAGGCGCTGCAGTGACATTTGTTATTGCACTTATGCACCGCGGGTAGGTCGAGACGGGCAGGGATCGGTCAGGACGTAATGGGATGGGATGGCAAGGAGAAGGACAGTGAGGGGAAAAGCCGGATTGGGGTATACTACTGATAGAATTCCTTTTCCTGTTTAATATATGATTGTGATCAAAATAAAAACCCAAGGAACGCGGGATATTTAAGCTTGTATATTGTTTTTAATATTGCACAAGTGCAGAAGAACACTACAATTTTCATATTTCTATTTCTTTTGGTAAACCAAACGTTCTTTTATATTATGATTTGCAGTGTATTCAATCAAGTTTTCAGGAAATACAAGAAATATGTGTAAAGTTTACGTTAATTACTTATTTGATACTGTAGATACCCTTTTCGCTCATTTAATGAACGGATTTCTATTTATTTTGTTATTGAAAAAAATAAGACACTTGATTTTGCAGAAAAAGAAATTTACTTTGCAGGAAAAATGGATGGAAAAATTTTAGTATTTGGAGGTGAGTTTAAGTTTTATCTTATATTCCAAAATGAGGAAAGGTTAAAACAACAACAAAAAATCCGAATATGAAGGAACAAACATTGTGAATTATATTATTAACCCTTATAATTTCTAACAATTTCTGCATCTACTTAAATGTATTTCAAAATGATCAGTTTATACGGCACTACTTCAAAGTCACGGCTAAAAACATGGCTCCCGGATATCCGAACCCAAAAGAAACTGATTGATGGAACGAAACATTATAGATGCAAATCTACTGCGGCAGAAGGGCGAAACGAAGTAGGTTTCAGCCGCCAACAAAGAATTTAGGTCAGAACAGGAGCCCGGGCGATCGCGAGGGCAGGTGGGTGCGAGCCGGTCGCAGCATCACACAGCCGTCTGCACCACCGTCTCGCGCGACGCGCCGTCTACGCAATTACCACGACCGCTAGCCTGCTCCAGCCGCCGCCGTCCCAGACACCGTCTCGTCTTGCCCGCCCCGGCTCTCCTCGCCTCCGCCCCCTTTCGACTCGATCTGGATCACGACCAGCGCTATACAACGATTTTCATAAAGATGATCCAAAGTGACAGTTCGCGAAAACAAGAAAAAACATCCGTAATTCAGAAAGTATTCCCGCCGCAAAAACCCGTTCGAAAACCCCCTTCAAAATGCTAATGGCTCCTGTGAAAACATCACTAAGAGTATCGTTGAGGTAACACGTACGTGAGCCCGGGGAAAATTTTAAAATTTAATTTGCATGTAAAAAAACCTTTAAAAAGTAAAAGAAAACGCCACGAATATAAATTGAAAGAAAAATGATTTGCCGGAAACACGTGCAGGGGATACGCATCTCGCTTTAAAGCCCCCGGTTTTAAAATAAACATAATATTTTTACAAAAAAAGAAATTCAATGTAATATATAATGAAAAAGGAATTTCAAAAGTACATAACACTGAAATTCCCTAATATAAAATTTTTTCCCAGCGCCCCATTTTTTTGTAGGACAGACACCAAAAAGGGGAAGATCAACCCGTTTAAAAGTTAGCCAACTGAAAACGAAGAATGGGGGAAGGAGTCTAATGGGTTTTGGGGAACAAAAACCAAAAACCCTTTCATTATGTTCCCACCTAGCTGTCACTTTGGCTATCATTGGGAAAATCCCCTCTATACCCCCGGGGCGGGAGGTGGTATCAACTGATGCCCTTGCGGGGTTTCTGACCGAGGTCCCAGGGTTGAGTCCCAAATGTTTCCCGGGGACAGTCAACTGTAAGGTCATTATTTTTGAAATTATATTTTTTTATCGGCAGTGATCTTCCTGCGGGATGAGGGACCCTTGCCCCCACCTGTCGATCAACTGGTTTAAACCGGGTTTCTCCCCCCAAAGGGGAACCCCCCTCAGCCGGGAAAAGCTCTAAGCCCCCGGACCGGTCCCCGGCATCAGTGATATGTAGTGTTTTGTGGGTGTGTTTCAGTCTCTGTGACACCGCTTTAGCATTCGCCTGGTATTTTTCGGAGAAGGGAAAAACGCCCGATCGGGAGCAGCCGCCCGCTAGAATTCTCCTCCAGACGTGACTGAAGCGAAAGATCTACCCAGTTTTGAAAATGCTCCAACCCTTTTGGGATAAACTTAGTACCTCCGGTCTTGGTGAATCCGTTGAGCCCTGAGCCATCTTTTTTTTATATCTGATCATAACCAGAGCTATTTAACCGGCTGTGGTTGCTATGATGTCACTGCAGCGCTTCTGCCCGAGAGATTCAAATTGTTTGATTTCCGATGTTGCCAGGATTTTCGAACTGCCAGATCGCCCGGGGCCAGGAGCAGGAGAATTTGGGAACTTTTTGGAATTTTGGCCGGGGCGGATCTCTTGAGGGGAGACTTGGTTTGGGGAAAACCCTGCGGCCTTTAAGTTGGGTTCCCCATCTCGATTGACTTTGTTTTTTCCTTTAAACTTTCGACCCTTGTCCCTTAGTATAGTATTTTTTTTGGGGAGAGGGGGGGGATTTTCCCGCTGGATGGCGAGACCCCACCGCCCTCCGTCGGCGGCGGGGGTTTCCCCAACCGGATTTCCCCCCAAGGGGCACCGCCCCAGTGGGGACAAGCCAATTTCGACCGGTCCCCCGGAATATGTGGTAGGGGTAGCAATGTGTGTGTAAGGGGAGAAGGGAAAGGAAGAGGAAGGACAGATCGCCCCTCCAGCCCTTTTGGGTAGGGTCTCCGGCATTCGCCTGGCGTTGACGAAAAAACAGGGAAAATCCCCGATCAAAGCACCCGGGCCGGGTTTCCCCCGACAGCGCCCAAATTTCCCGCCCCCATTGAAAACCCACGTGGGAAAACCCGGGCCGCCGCCGACTGGAACCAGGTTTCCCCCGGACAGGCCCCCGCAGGACTTTTAGTTGATTCACTGGGGCTACCGCTACCGGTCCGCATCTCGACGGGACTCATGGAACCAATGAACTTAGCAGTTGAGGAACCCAGAAACAAGAAATAATCAATCCAGGTCTACTTCCATCTCCATCAAATTCTGATTACCACCACCCAATTCACTAGCATCTTTTCTTGTTTTGACCCATTTTCCTTTACTACTTCCCCCACATCCCTTCTTTTTATCACTAATTTCCCCCATTTTCAAAGATTTTGACTACAGTATTAAAAAATAATCCCCTCATTTAATCCTGAATTTTTTCAATTTCCGTTATTTTCCTTTTGTCACAACCAAATTCCTCAACTCCATTTTTATTCTTCACATTTCCTTTTTGTCGTATTCTCAAACACTTTCCATTTCATCATATTCACGGTCACCTATGCTTTCATCACACCTACATCTGCCTCGTCTTTGATATCTCCTACTGTTCCTGTTCTTTGGCTCTTTGGTTTGAGACCGGGCCAACCAGCATGACCCTTTTGGGGGCCCTTTTGGGAAAAGGGGATCGGGGTTAGCACGAAGACATCGTAAAACCCCAAAATTACTGCAATACGGGTATTGAACGTTGGGGTGCCCTTTCTGTCGCCACACATTAAATAGATAGGGGCAGGGTAAGGAAACCCAAGGTATAATTTCCTTCCGAAATCAACTGGGGGAGCGAGCACGCTAACAAACGAAACCCCGGGGGAGGCATTTCCTCCCTTTTCAATTAATTAGGGTTTTTTTTTTCATGAGAGACAGGCCATTGCACCACAATCAGATTTCATTTTCGACGTTGAAAAACAACAGACAGCGAAATATTATTCGGGATATACTATCAAAAACTGGGGAAAGAGCCCTTTTTGGAAATTTTTTATAAGAAGCACAAACCCCAAAACTCCTGTGTCTGTGTAAAGTATATCAGTGATATAAAGATTTATATCAACATTTTTCATCAGAACTCTCATCATAATTCTATTATTCATTCAACGGTCCAGCCAAGGGGAAAATTTTAACCGGTAGATGGGTTTACAAAAGGGCCCATAGGGTTTGGGAAATCCCCCAACCCTTTCCCCTTTATCAATTCCCCTCCCAAAATTATTAAAGACATCCACATTTTTAAAGTTTCATGTATGTCATTTTTGAAAACGCCAAAGATTATCTTTATCACCACCCTAAACGACCACCGGATAATTTAACCCGATAAAATAGACTGATTACATTTCCCAACATTTCGCCCGGAAAGGGGAGGGTAGCTCATGCATCAACTGATGTCACTAAAGCCCTTTGCCCCAGGTTCGAGCCCCGACGGGGGGGAGGATTTTCGACACTAGTTTTTGGCTGGGTGGGATCAACCGCTGTCGGGGAAAATTTCCCCAGGGCCCTGCCCCTGATCGGTATTTTCCCCGTTTTCTGATCAACACCAGGCGAATCCCGGAGCAGTCCCCTTAAAAAAACGGCCCCGGCGCGATCTTTCCTTCCTTTCCTTTTGTCATATCCTTTTCCTTTCACACACACACACACACACACACACAAAAACCAACAAACATCACTACACCCCTTTGGGAGATCAGTCGGGGACTTCGTTTTCTCCCCGGGGGGCCCCACTGGGGAGAGTCCTGTTGGGGGGAACCCCCCCAGCAGACGGTGGTCGGCCCCGGATCCGCCTTTCCGGGGAGGAAGATCCCCGTCATTTCAGAGAAAAAATACCATTTTCGGGAATAATGCCCAAAAGCCGTTGACGCACGCGGAAACACAAAAAAATCAATCAATCGACTAGGTGAAGATCTCTGGATACAGTATTTCCGCGCACAGTATCACGCATAGCAACACGTGCCCGCTTCTGATGACAGCCTTCAAAGCGCCCATTACGAAAAGTTCGGACTTTTGGGCCCGGTTACCCCGGAAGGGGAAATTTTTTACGTTTGGGACCCAAAAGACCCCTCGGCCACCCGGGCCCCAAAATTGGTTCCCTTCTGTACCCCCTGCACTCCGTCGGCCCAAACCCCCAGGAGTTGGCCCCTTTGTTTAAACCCTCCATTTTCCCCCCACCCTTTTCTAAGCTTTATTTCTCCCTTTTCCCCCCTTGTCTGTTTAATTATTTTGGTTTGTTTTTATCTTCTATTGTCGCCTGATTGAAAGGGGTAGTACTTTGTGAGAAATTTTTCATCTTTCTCCCTTAAAATTTTTTTTTAGCGAGTCCCCCTTTTTGGAAGGATCTATTTTCCCACTTTTTGCCAATTATCCCCCAAATTTTACTTTTAACTTTTTTCCCACTGACCCCCTCTTTTTTCCTTCTGCTTGTTTGTTTTTTAAATGACTTTTTTTTGTCTTTTTTTGCCAAACGTCTCTAAAAATTTTAGTTTAAATTTAAAATCTTTGGGAGAAATTTTTATCGCACGTTATTTTCCCCTCCGTCTAGGGGAACTTCTTTTGTTTTCCCAAAAGCTGGTGCAAATGTTTGTGTAATATTGACACACACGAAAATTTTCTAACTTTGTTTTCGTATTCGTGAGAATTTGCATTCAGATTCAAATTTTTGGGGAATAAAAATTTTAAATATTACATTTTTACTCCCCAAGAGAATTTGATGATATATGTTGATCTTTTTTAAATCTTTAAAAGATTAATTATGATGTTTAAAATGAAGAATTTTATAAATAATTACTTTAACAACTAAATAAAACAATGGAAAAAATTTTGAAACAAACATTCATAAATTATCTTTCCTCGCGTTTGCAAATACTATACCACCACACTGTAGCCCTCGGTGTCTCGTTGGTAGGTGGTGTTCTCGATTTCCACGGCGCAACCCCGCGATCGATGCCCGGTCGAGACAAAATTAACGGCATTTTCCTTGCTTTGGGCCCCAGACCCGTTCGGGACAATGAAAAATTTTACTTCAGGTTGGGAAAAGGGAACGGCGAAAACCCTATGTAAAAATTCTAAACCCCAGGGCGCGGCGGATGCCGTTGGTAGGCTTTAGTCAAAGATTGATTGACTTTTTGTTTCCGGACGCAACTGCTTCGGCCTTAGTGACGTTAGTGGGGATGTTTTTTTTTTTTTGGGAGATTGTGGTGTTTTTCCCCATCGCGGGATATCGAGACCCGGGCCCCGCCCTTACCGTCACCAGGGGGGCCCCTATTACCAGAACCCCCACCAGGGGGCACCCCCCCAGCCGGACAAGCTTCCGTTCCTGCCCGGGCCTTCCCGGAAAAAGGGGGTTTGGTGCATGTTAGTGTGGGGGTGTATGAAAGGGGGAGAGGATGGGACAAGGAAGGGGGAAGGGAAGATGGGTGCACCGGGGCCCCTTTTTGGGAAGGAACTGCCCCGGGCTTTCCGCCGGGTGTTGAGGGAAAAAACACGGAAAACTCCCAATCGGGAGCAGCCAGCCGGAATTCTCCAGAAGCGACTAAATTTCGACCCATTAAAAACCCAATGTCGAAAATCCTGCCGCCGTGGGGGGGAACCAGGACCTCCCGGTCAGAGGCGTTGCAGTGGCATCAGTTGATGCACTGAGTTTCCGCTCTGGTGCTCGTAAAGAGCTGTTCGGCCAAAGTACATACATACATACCACCACATTTGTCAAGAGACCAGTCGATAGATTTGTTGATTCCCGGGAGAGGGCCGGGCCCCCCATTCAGAGATACCAGGGGGCCCCAAATCCCAGATCGGGCGAGGGTCTCGGAATGGATGTGGCACAAGTCACTTACGGAAAAACATCCAATTTAAATTTCTGGGAAAATGAACCCAGGGCTGAATCCCAAGAAACACAATATAAAGAATCTATTTATAACGGCGGGAAAACAGAATTTTCCCAACCTTTTTTCCATCGGGCAAAGGACGACAATTCAGTTATGATCACTTTCCGTTCATTCCCGGGCCCCTTTTGCGATTTCCTTTCCCTTCCCCCCCCCTTCCCCCTCCCTACCCACCGGCTGAGGTGGCCCGAGCAACAACCAAAACCAGCTGTGCCTTTTTGGGGGGTCCTAAGGTTATCGAGATCGGCCCTTTGGAGGGGAATTTCGGCCCTATCCCTTGATCCCGTTTTACTTTTTTTCTTTGATCGGAGCAAACCCTAATCAGGCCCCGGATCCCCGGGGGGATCTTTTCCCTTTCCCCTTTTCCTTTCCCTGTCCTTACCAATTTACTTTAGACGAACATGACCAGTCCCAAAAACGCGGGGGGTTGAAGATGCTTTGGGGTGTTCCGACTGGGGCCGTCACTGCTGGGGGGGAAAATACGTATTTAGGATAAGCCTGCGCCCACGCCGAATCGGCGAAAAAAAACCCCCACCCCGTGAGGAAGCATCATAATTTTCGGAATAAAGTTCATAGACATTACGCGCCCGGGAAAAACGAAATTGAACCAACCCAAAATCAACCCCAATCAGATAACCCCACCCGGGGCCATGCGGTCCCGCCTTGATTGATTTTTTTTGCCGGGGAAAGTTTCCCCCTTGGGCCTTAATGTAGTGATTTTTTAGGGGGATGGCGGGATCTTCCCCCCCTGGATGGCGGGTCCAAAAAAACCCACTCCCCGTCAGTGGGCTTCCCAAACCCGAACTTCCCACCCGGGGGGTCACTGCCCCCGCCGGGGCAAGTTTAAACTCCGGGCCGACTGGGAATGGGGTAGTGCAGCGGGTCAGGAAGGAAAAGGGGGAGAACAAAGAAGAGGGGGGATAGGGCGGCGCGGGCTGTGGCCCCCTTTTTAAAATGTTCCGGATTTTGCCTGGTTGATCGGGGAAAAACCCCGGAAAAAAACCGACCCGAGCGCCGGCCGCCGGGGAATTTTCCAAAAGCGCCGAATTCGACCCAGCTGAAAACCAGAGCGGAAAACCTGGCGCCCAGGGTTTAAACCAAAACCTCCCGGCCCAGGCGCTGCAGTGATATCAGTTGATGCACTGAGGTAGGTCCCGTGGCCATCGCCAGGCTTTTCTCCGCCCAGCCCCGTCCCTTTCCATCCCTCCCTGCTCCACCCCACCTTCCCGGGGGCGCCCCGTCACCCTCTCCCGGCCCCCCCCACCCCCCCCCACGCCACGCCCCATCCTGGGCCCCGCCGGTAAGGGAACGCCCCCCCGCCCGGGGAGACCCCGGGGAGCACGGCTTGGCATATTCATCCCAAAGCAGAATATTTTGCCACGGGGGAAGGTCTGACGCCAACCCGGGGGGCTGCGCCCTTTTCTTGGGGCTAAAAGGGGAGCGCAGCAGAACTCCACCAAGCTCGGGGGAAAATGAAAGCGGGCGAAGGTTTCCCGAAACAGCCAGCCCCCTTTTTGATTTGCGAGAAAATGCCACATCAGTTTGATATGTTTTTAAAAAAATTTTTATATTTTTATTTATTATATTTTTTTTTGGGTATCTTTAAAATTTGGGGGAAATTTAAAAAATTTTAAGAAAAACTGCAGAATACTTTGGATGTTATATTTTAAGATTAACAGATGAAATACGTACATGTGAATATAGCAGATAAATATTTTAATTAATATGCATATATCTAACTGTCAGCTCAATTATACTAACCAAAAACCCGTGTGTGGTTTAAAATTTTTTCTGGAAAAAATTTGAACGATTTTTTTAAAAAAAATTTGTGTCTGAAAAGTTTTAAATTTTTATTTTAAAAAAAAATTAATTTAAAAAATCACTGTTCTTGATTGAAATAATTTTTTTCAGTTGAAAAAAACTAAGAAGAAAAAGCAAAACACGGGATTTAAAAAGAATGTGTTAAATTTATTTTATGTTTTAATAAAGATTATTAAAATTTACAATTGTAGTTTAAACAAAAGAATTGAAATGATTTAATGAAGATAAAAAATCGGGTTTTCCTATCGATTTGGGTAAAAATTTCCCAAACCCAAAAGTAAATTATTTAAATTTTAAAAATTTTTTGATCCCTTTTAGACTGGAAAAAGAGAAAAAGGCAAAATGAGACCAATAACTATGTATATTGCATATCGTAACTATGTTGAATTTAGGTGAAACGTCTTCTGATTTACTCCGCATTCCGTGGTCAAAATTTAAAAATAATTTCAAAGTCTTATATTGAAAAGCTAAGGGTATTTTATTAATGTTTCTGCCCCATACACCATATAAGTGACTTTTTTTGGCTGAAAAAAAATTTTAAAAAAATGTATAATTTAAAAGAAAGTGGTAAGGGTATTAATTGACTTTTAACAATGATTTTATACGAAATTTGATTTAAAATATTTATTGCAATGCTTTTTGTTCAACACCAATGAATATTAGGCGGAAAAAGTGATCTGGAAAAAGTTACCGCCCAGGGAAACGAGGGGGCCGGGCCCCCCCGGACTGTGTTTCCGGGCCCCGCCCCATCACCCCTCCCGAGCGGGGCGTCTGCCGGTGGGGGATTAATGGGCCCGCGGCGGGGGACGTTTATGATAATCGCGCCGGCTGCCCGTGCCTCGCGGTTAATGATGCTGCCAGCGGTGATGCTAATCCGGAGATTTTCACCGGCAGACGCCTCCGTCACCGCCACCGCCGCCGCCACCGCCGCCGCTACAGTCGCTGCCGCCACAGTCACCGCCGCCGCTGCCGCCGCCGAACCCCCCCGTTTCCCGCCGCCGCCGCCCAGCCGCCACCCCCCCGAGGTTCCGTAAAACCCGCTCACTTCCCTTTGTTTCACCCCCACCCTTCACTTTGCTTGCGGCACTGAAAGGCCCTCAGGGGGGGGGAAAAACCCCCAACCCAAATTTTTTATGGATTTTTGTTATACCCCCATCTCGGGGACCACGGGCGGGCGAATTTTTTCGCCAGTTTCGACGAGACCGACAACCGGCCCGGGTTTTGGGGGTTTTTTTAAAAAGGGGAAGGGTTTTTTTGTGAAGGCTGCAAAATATGCAAGATTGATTTTTGTGGAAAAAGTGCAGAAGATTTTTAAAAATTTTGTCGCGTCAGTTTGGGTTTTGGGGGGTTTTTCCAAGCCCCTTTTAAAAGAGGGAGGGAACTTTGGAAATGATTATTTTAAGATCATTTTTGGGGCTTGGCCCGCAATAACGAGATATCATAGTTGAAATATTTTTGATTTATACTTGTCTCAGACATTCTGATTGAAGAAATTATCTATCTCTGAAACTACTAAAGATTCTTATTGGAGAGCATGCTCACGATTCATTTTTTAAATTAAGTATATAGATATATCACAAAGTTCCCGTTCATGTTTTTTGTATGAAATAATTTATGCAGAATATAAAAAAAGTTAATATTTTAAGGGGACCCAAGAATCTGACTGTATAAAAAATTAAAAAGTAAATAAAGACACACTGGGGCAAAAGAATCGGACCAAGAGTATGATACCGGAAAAATTTGAATTAAATAAAAAACCCAAATTCGCAAAAATTTTTTTTTGAACCATTTAAATGAACCTTTTTCCCCAAAAGGACAGTCCCACTTTTCGGGACTAAAAAGCAGTCCGTTAACGCCCTTTTCGCTTAGAAATTTTCTTGGGCACCAAAGACAATTTTGAAGGGTTTTTGTCAAAGATTACTAAGGGCCCATTCAAAAATATTTGATTTTTAAAATCATTTTAACAATTTAACCTAAAATTTTATTATCAAAATTATTACGAATTGAGATTGGTTTTTGCCCGACTGGTTAGAATAAAAAAACAAATTACTGTTTCCCAATTCCCAATTTAACCGTAGGGTTTTAAATAACTATTTAACAAATTCATTTTGTTCTTCTTTTGTTTTTTAAAATTTAACAAATGATTTCAAACGAGTTTTGGGCCTTACTGATTGTGCTGGGATTGGTTTTTGCCCAAAGGGCGCGTAAAAAACCCCGTAGAGACCATTTCCTTTCTGTTCAATGCCAAAATATTTTTCTTCTTTACTGATGATAAAAAAAGCAGAAGAAAGCGACATGCAGTGGGCCGGGACCAGCATTTTGTAAACAGAAAATTTTGCGAAGGAAAAAATTTTTTTAACCAGGGGGGCTACCAGTTTTTACCAAACACCGGTACTTTTTTATTAAATTATTTTAACTCAAGAAATTTAATTATTAGTTTGGTTTTTTTTTCCGGGAAATAAAATGCTTTTTCAATTTGTCCCGTTAGTGTAGGTATATTTTTTTGGGGATGGCGGTGCCCTTTCCCCCTCTTCCCCGTTGGGTATGATTCCCGGGTTGCCGTCAAAGGGGCCCCCCAACCAGGTTCTCCCACCGGGGGACCCCACCCCGCTGGGGAAAATTGTTCCCCCCCGGTTCCCGGGGTATGGATAGTTTATGGGGTTGTAAGGGGTGTAAGAGGGAGAGGAAAGGAAGAGGGAAAAAAAGATCGGCGGCCCGGGGCCCCTTTGGAGGGTACTGCCCGCATTTGCCCCGGGTTGATTTGGGGAAAACGAAAATTTCTTGGGTTTTTCCGATCAGAGCATTTGGGAGAATTTCCTTCAGGGAGGACTGAATTGACAAAACAACACTGAGCTACCCCCGGTAAATTTTAAATTTTTCCCAGCAGAAAAGGTTTCTTAAAATTTTTAAAAAAAACATCACAGTGGTATTCTTCTCCTCCTTTTCCGGGAAACCCTTTAAAAAAGAGGACTCGGGAAAGCATAAAATTTGGGGGGTTAAAAATGGGGGTTTAAAAAAATCCATTTTTTCCACTTTATGTGTTTAAACATGTTTCTCGTTCATCCACTTGGGAATATTGACTGGGAAGAAAAAACAGTGACATAGGGGCTTGTCTGAAATGACCGAGTAGCTGATTGTTCGAACAATACAGTAATATTCAGTAAATAAATTTACAAACGAGCACGGAAAATATTTTTTTTGTCTTTCTTGTTCTATTATCACTATTTACTTACACACAGTTAAACTCAGTGGCATAGCTTCCTCTTAGGCTGCAAGGCGGAACCTACCCAAATATTTTATGAAAAACAAAAAATGCTTTTTATTTTTTAAAAAATATTTTATAATGTATTTATTGATAATTTTCGAATTAACAATCGCATGATTCGTCTGGGTTTGTAGGTTTGTCATCTTGTACTTCCTGCTCAATTGCAAACTTACGCGAGAGAGAACGAAGGCTCTGGCCTTTCAGAGCCTTCAACGCATGCGCAGAACGTGTGCCCGCTGACGCAGATATTCTGTTCATACGGGCTGCTTGGTTCCCCCGGAGGCCCGCCTAAAAGGGTCTTTCGGCAATCCTCAAGATAAGTCGCGGCCAGTGGCGGGCCCTCTCGTGCCAAGACTCACTTTCTGGTATGGTGCCCAGATATGCATGCTGACCGCTCGCCACCCCGGCACCCCTGTGTGTGCGACATCTGCATGCATGGTCAGAGAATAAGACCTCTGTTGAGTTCATGCTGTAGTGACGAACACAATGAAATATTGTGCTTATTCTATATTATTGTAGGACGACCTTATGTATTGTAGTGAAACCAGCCAGTTCAAGAATTTAAGAAGATTTCACTCCTTTGTATCTGACAGGTGATAAACTAATGTTAGTTCATCGTGTTTAGTTCAGATCAATAGCTGAAGAATAATACAAGTGTTATTGTTTACTGCAGGAAATATGGCTTTACCAAATGAATATCTCATAAACTCATAGCGACAATTACCAACACACTTCAGCAATTTAAGTTTAGAAGGGAAACTAGAAGTTAAGACTAAAAGACCTATACCAAATCTTCCTTTAAAAAAAAGGTAGATGGGGAGTGTTAAATAATTTGATAATCGGCTTTGGAGCCTACCCAGGAAAAATGACCACGCTATGCTACTGCTATATGTATATGCACAATACGCATCGGAACACCAGCCGGGAGCTTAGAGATTCTCCCGGCTGGGGCGGTGCCCCGCTATTGGGAGAACCTGGTTCGGAAAAATCCAATAAGCCGACAGAAAGTTAGGCGACGTATCCCGCCATCCTACGGGGTAAGATTACCGCCACCTCACGCGATAAAAGCACGCACTACACTTGTGGGAAAATAATCTATGCGTTGACGCGTCGGGAATCACCAACCAATGAATCAGTTTATCTAAATTCATTCAAATGTGAAAAATCCGTCCTATTTTCTTTTCCGAGAAAGGAAAACGAAAATTTCACAGTGGTATTCTTCCTTCCCTCCACTCTCGGCGACGTCTTTAACAAAGAGATTACTCGGAGAAAGCAACTCCTCGGGGGAGGGAGGGAGGGAGACGCGGAGAAATGACGGGGCGACCCGCCGCCGGTCGCGTGCCAGCGGGGGGGCTCCTTCGGCCCAGATTGCGGCTGGTGGAGGTGGGGGTGGGGGTGGAGGCGTGGGTTCACTTTCCCCGGCTCGTCACCTCCCCCGCGCACACGCCACAAACGCCCTCGCTCTCGCGACCTCGCAGCACGGCGCCCGCACAGTGGGCCAGTCACAAGTCTATGACTCTCGAAAGGTCCTTTGTTTTTTAGGCATTTATTTTATATCAATTTTTATTACGATTTTTTTACATGTTTTTCGTCTCTAAAATGTAAAAAAAATCGTAATATATATTCACATAATATAAAAGTTTGCCTAAAAAATCAAAGAACCTTTGAAGAACTACAAAAATATAAAAGAAGGCAGTCCTATAAGTAATATCAAGAAATGTAATCTTTGTAAACAAATCTAAAACGTAATTCAACAGTAGAACCCCTCTAATTCGAACCCCATAAATTTGAAATTCCGGACAACCCGAACAAAAGTAGGAATTGAGTAAAAATAAACAAGATACACATTATTGGGATTAATTTAATTTATAAACTAACTAGAGCCAGATGGACTGGGGTTTCCTCAATTTGGAAAAATTCCTATGCATGGTTTAGACGCTAGTAGTGTTCACAGCCGGACGAACGGACTGACTAGACGGACGGATTGGACGGACTGGACGGATTGGACGGACTGGACGGATTGGACCGACTGGACGGATTGGACCGACTGGACCGACTGGACCGACTGGACCGACTGGACCGACTGGACCGACTGGACCGACTGGACCGACTGGACCGACTGGACCGACTGGACCGACTGGACCGACTGGACCGACTGGACCGACTGGACCGATTGGACCGACTGGACCGACTGGACCGACTGGACCGACTGGACCGACTGGACCGACTGACGGACGTTTTTAAAAAAATACTTTTTCGATATCAAGTGATCTCAAAACGTGTATTTCCGTTGAAATCTCGAAATCGTTTTTTTGCAGCATTACGTAACTTTCTCCATAATATCTATATTACTCCGGATATGCATACGTATACGAGAAAGTAGAAAGAACGAACACAGTGTACGGAGTCTCAGCCAATTCTTAATACTGCACTTAGAATACCCGTTGACAGTAGCGTCAAACTGCCTCAATTCTCAATGAAGCAGCTACTAACCTATGGGATCGGTTTTGTACGTACTGTACTCCGTTGTTCGCAACATTCTCTTTCTCATGTCGCTACTCTACGTTGCCATTTTCTCGCATCGCACGCTACGTTGCATTGTGTCTGTTAATTCTATAGATGTATTTATACATGTACGGTACAATTTTTGGATAATCCGAACATTACAGAATCCGGGAAGTATGAAGATAGATTGTTTTAAGATGTAAAGGTTATTTCAGTGTATATGAATAAACCTCAGCAATTGTCTATTACATGTCCCGTTACACCATTTTAGTGTTTATAATTATAAATGATGCAGTTTATTTTTAAGTTAACGCTGGCTGCAGGATATTCAACAATAATTGAAATGTCAACTACATCTTACCACTGAATCAATATATTCAACAATAGTTCACTAAAACATACAGGTACAGATTTAAAGGCTCATTTCAATTACATTTCCATAAAACTGTTTAATTTTGATTTAATTAAGAATAGTGATTGTGTGGTTCCATAATTTGTAAACCTCCATTATTTCATTAGTTTTGGAAAATAAGAACGACATGAATCAATATTTTTAGGGTTTCTGATTTTCCATGTAGTGCATACCTGGTAGTTTTCGGAACACTAGTACCGCCTAATAGACTCATTTTTAACATATTGTTTAGTTTTGATGCAAGTTATATTACTTCAATTACCTATGGAGTTGTTTCGACTTATGAGTAAATAGTTATTTAGGGCATAAATTCTGTAAAGGGATGTTACGACAAGAATTTCGAACTATGTTTTATCCACTTTGTAAAAAATCCAATAAATTATAATTTTAGTTTAAATTTGACTATTCAAACCACAAAAAGTTACATACTGATGTAAATAATAGGAAATGTGTGTTCAAGAGTTAGTTCTAATATTATTTACATTATGAAATTGATTATACGTGATAATAATGGGTCATTGATGATTTCAACCTAATATGTCTTATTATGACTCTGAGGTTAAGTCTGAGTTAAGAGAATCAAAGTTAATAAATTTAATTAAATTTTTTTTTTTCCTTACCAGTTATTCTCCCTTAGTCTTTCAAAGGCTCCAGAGTGTAAAGTCATTTTTTCTCTTTCCAAAACTAGTGATAAACATATCATTTTAACTGTACGAATAAGATATTATCGTTTAATCAACCATAAGAGTGCAATGTCATAAAGGACTTTCTCAGCTTCCTCAGCAATTTCTCAGAATAATTTCGAAAGAAATGAAACCACGGTGTTTTACTACTGTCCAACATAATTTATTTATTTTATGACACAAACAGTTAAAAACTGTGTGACGTGCTATGGGGAGAAGTCTATGGGGAGAAGATTATTAGAAGGTTGGGGAGAAGGTTATTATTAGAAGTGCTGTGGGGAGATCTAGTCTATCAAATTTTTCAAACTTTTAAACAATACAAGGTTTGAACCCAGTATTTTGGATTTTGTAGTTTTAGCATCGCTTTCATATCATTTTTTCTCGAATCTACTAATAGGCTTTGAATTAGACTCTACGTAACACACTGATACAATTTTTAAATGATCTCAGCTTTTCTTTCGCTCTCAACCACTGTGCCGTGGCACCCTGAACCACTGAAGCCGCAGAGAAAGTCACCAAATTGGAAAGGAAGCTACGCGTTACGGGGTGAAAAATAGAGCTCATTTTTTTCTCAGTTTTTTTTTATTCGCCTTCTCGATCATGAAAAATACTCACCCCTTTGGTGACTACGTATGCCAGGTGCCGAAATGGAAGTGAAAGTTTTGGGGGATGAAAGATGCTCCAAATTGTAAATGGATTGTCTTGACTTTGTAAAAAATCACCTGATCTTTTTTAAATAATAACCCCATATTTTATGACAGGACTTGTCCGGAATGGCCATTTTTTCGAAAACCAACATCAATTTAAATATAAATTTGTTGACTTGTTTAATACACAACTAATATGCATTTCTGTTTATTGAATAATTTTAAATACGTTTAGGAAATTCTAATCTAGGAAATAATTAGTTTCGCGAACTTAAAAATTCTTGATTTTTTCGGTATTCACGTTCAAATCATATATTATTAAAGGAGTATCTAATACTTTATTTTTTCTATTCTTCTACCTTTAAAGTGATTGTCATTTCTCATTCATGAATGTTAGAAATACATACCAGCAGCAGTGCCCGGTAAAAGGGCCTGAAACAGTGAGTTCACGGAGAACCTTTAACAAACAAGAGTTTTCCTCCATGCATATTTTGGTATAATTATACTTCAACTGCAGTTAAATAAATATTATGTTTCTTCAAATTAATTTTTGATGAAAACAAATTTTTAATACATTTTTATCATTATATGATAAACGGGCATCATGCACAGCGTGCTAGCTCCCTGTGAAGCGGTCCCATGTTCGATTCCCAACCGGAGAAGAATAAAGCTGTAACTTTCTAAAACAAATCTCAGTTTCTGTAGTTCTGTGACGAAAGAAAAAGTTCAGAAAGACCAAAAAACCAAGTTCGCCCCCTCTGGGAGCCCCTACATACAAAAACACCCCTTATATGCACAAAATGAACAAAATATTCTAATTTAATTGTCATAAACATCCTTAAATTCACGACACTATTACCATTATCCTTCTTAACAGTTTTTGTGTAATTAGAGTAGGTTACATTTTTAGTTATTTTACTACACATGAATGATTCAAAATATTCCAGATTCGAGAAGCTTTTAAAATTTGGATCGCTGAAAAGGATAATTCCTCCCACCTCTAATTTTCGTGTCACATCACCCTCCACTTCCTTCATCTGTTGTTGGTTGCGGCCTTTCACTTTCATCCAAGGAAGCAGATGACTTTTAAAGCGAATTTTGACAGCTTGGAGGTGGTGATAATAGCACGTGCCTCAAACAATGCGTATTTTTCTTGGGTCTCCCAGATGTGTCTTCTTTCTCCATTGTAATCTATTACGCCACACGGCACGTGGATGGTAGAAGTGAAAGTCTTCGGATTAAGAGGGGTGAATGGGGTTGCTTTTTAAGATAATATTTTTTTTTGTGAAGATGCACGCATAGCATTGTCATCCCATTCTCTCTTCGCCACAGCAACAGGTGACTCAGTGAAAGTTGTCAGCTTGCAAGGGGGGAAACTAAATTTAGATCCGCCTTACCCCCGACACACTCCAAAATTCTGCTCCCTTTTTCTATAAATTAGAGGACTCGATAAGTGAAAGTCCTTGTGACGCAAGAAGTCGACAGATGGGGGATGAAAATTAATGGATTTCGTTTGAGATGGAGAGTGACAGTCTTTTCCTAAACAGCATTTTAAATGCGGGGTTGTTGGAGTCACAAGGAACAGTCTTGTTACAGCTTGAGTGATATCTCGCCTTTTCAACAAAATACGGACCTAGAGAAAGCTGCCGCCAACACGCAAGTCCCATAAAAGACCTCAGTGAGGGTGGCAGGAACGGATGTGTTGAGGTAGAGACTCTCAGTCATGTCATCCCAGTTGAGTACAAGTATTAACTGAGTGGCTCATACGCAAAAGCTACTAACTGCATGAAAATCGAAACTGAGATCGCTCGCGAAAAACTTGTCCCATCCAAACTATTGAAGTTAAATACTTAGTTTCTTTTTTAAACTAAATAAAAAGATAACGAATTACTCAGTATTAATGGCTGAAATTTGCGATTATGTTTTATAGGTTAAAATATAAAGTGAAATATTGACTCAGCGGTTTTACGCCCGTTATATGCAGTTAGCGGGTTTTGCAAACGAATTGGATGGAATTTCATTATTGAGAATATAAACGGACTACAGTTTATTTGAACGAAAAGTCTGAAAATTCTACAAAATTTGTGAATAAAAATACAAAATTGACATTATTTTACCAGGAAAAACTGACTAATTTAACGTCAAAAAGAGAACAAAAATGAATGTTTAACATTAGTTGTTTTTTTAATACACCAGGGTGCTTTCGATATCACTAGATATTGCTGAAAATAAAATAAGCTCCTGATAGAATCTTAGTAAAAGATCGACAAAATTTTAGAAAATGAAAAAATTGGCGAAAACATGCATCTTAGTTAAAACAGCAACAAAATATTCTAAAACATGAAATTGACTGAAAATTGCATTTCAGTGACACCGACCTCAACACTACATCAACCCAAAATTGCTCCCGGCTTCTTCCTCGTTTTGAGGTTTGGTAGCGACAGGAGTGACTCAAGGAATGCCTTCCTGCTCCTCGAAGACCTCGATATAGAATAGAATTTGTTGTTGGTCGCCCAGTCTTCGCCATAGTGGAGCTCCAAAAGTTTTTTGACATCTCCGAGTTTGGCTTCTGAATATTCTACAGCTGCTGTGATTGGTGTTTGTTTTGCTGCAATACCCCCTCTTTAGAATGCTTTTTTCCCCTCTCCAGCTTAAAAATTGTAGAAAAGCTCTTCACGAACTAGACAACTCTTCTTGCTTTCGCTTTCGTAAACACGATTTGTTTGGCTTTTGAGTCTGGAAAAGCCCGTTACCAATAGCTTTCACTGAATCTTCTCTTTTCAGTCTTGAATTCATTCTAATCTTGAACAGGACATTCATTTTGTTCTAGACGTACTACCATTGCAAAGTTTTCAATGTGCATATATTTCGACAATGCATCGCCAGCGAGAGCTCTATTGTTGCGTACACGTTCGCTACAGCGCAGTGTAGCGAACATATACTGTACAACCTAACTTTGAAAAAGAAAAATTTCCTTTGTTATCGTAAAAAACTGAAAGGTAGCTTTGAATGTCTGGATTAGTAAGGCTGATGTCAGTAGGCGTGCTTTACATCCGGACATGCAACGGCGATGGCCATGCCTGTTGAACGTTTTGCAAACGTTTGACATTTAACGGGCTTTGCACTCGAAGACAACGAGCAGTTGGCGGGTATTTGCAACAGCACGGCAGAAACATTTGATTATGTCAGTGAAGCAAAGCAAATAAATGATTTTATACTGGAATAGTCACATTTATTGTTAATCCAAATCGATGAGCTCTCTGTGGAGTATTGTGACAAACTTATAGAGCTCCTTTTAGGTGGTCAACCTCTTCTTGTTATCACCGTTTTTTTTTTTGTTTGTTTTTTTTTTCAGTAGAAATTTCGGGTCTTTTCTTCGGCGGACCTTTGCTATATGCTTTCTCTTTCTTTCATTGTTCCTTTTCTTCATAGAGTTTTTTTAAGAGGAAGTAGTCGAAATCTCCTAATGCCGTTTCTTAGCATTTTTGATCATTTTTGACGGGTTGGTAGCCTCTTTTTGGCGTGGGGAAACCGAGCACAAAATGTAAAGGAATTTTCGCCTTCGCCCTGGTTGCTTTTTTGTACAGAGAAACACTACGTTCTTGAGCTTTAGATGAAGATGGTTCTATTGATTCTTCAGAACGGACGTTAGTTTTCTTCCCCGTCCATCTGTTGGAAGGTCCTGCCTTCGAGAACATTGTCTGGGACTCATTGGATGTAGTCTCAATTACAGTTTGGGATTCACTCGTCGTTTTAACTGCAAAACTACTTTTTGAAGATTGCAGCATTCAAAGGTCAGATTCCTTTTGGTCCGAAAATAGCTTTTATGTTTTCTACGGAAGCGATCTTAGAAAATGCTTAATTGAAAATCTCGTTTATCTATTTTTACTGGGCATCTGTGTTTACAAACGCCCGATAATGCACGCCGACAAAAAACTTTCGAAACAACTCGCCATTTAGAATTATTATGAAAACTATCAGAAAAATAGGAATAGCAACAATAGGACGCAATAAATCGATAGGGCCCGACGGTGTAACAGGGGAGATACGAAAGCTGCGGGAAAAATCATTGTGCGTTACATCACGTGACAGTTTGCAATATCCATTAACAACAGTACTCTTCCTGATGACTGGAAAAAGGCTATAGTTGTTCCTCAAGAGTGCAAGCCTCTCTGACGTAGAAAACCATCGCTCGGTTATTCTAACATCAATAGTAGGTAAAACAAATGGAAATAATAATAATAATAATAATAATAATAATAATAATAATATTTTTAAAAAACGCGAGATTAATATTGCTTAAAAAACTTCGAAATACAGGAATTGATACGAGAATAGTCACTTGGATCAAATGTTTTCTTCGCGATCACTCTAAAAGAGTTAAGGTAGACGATTATCTTTCGGATGAAATTCAAGTGATGTCAGGCGTTGCGCAAGGGTGAATGTACGCCCTCATCTATTACTAGCTTACGTTAATGATATTTCCGATTCATTAATTTAACGATTAGACTCTTCGCAGATGACTGCATACTATACCGACGAATACAACAGGCTCGAGATCGGCGGATTTTGTAAAATGACCTCAATAAAATTATGAAATGAGTTGAATAAAACGAAATGAAAATTAATCCTAAGAAATGCAAAGCTGTAACCTTCAGTAGAAAACGTGAGAAATGTCTAAAATACACACTTGCTGATCAATCTGTGCCTAATATCAGTAGCTTCAAGTATTTGGAAGTTGTTATTCGAAATGACAAGAACTGATCCGACCACATCAATCACGTTGCACGCAAAGCTTGAAAATCACTTCATTTTATAATGCGGATATTGAAGAAAGGAAACGCGAATACACAGCGTTTAGGGTATGTTAAACGTAACCCTTGTACGTCCGATAATGAAATGCAGCTCTGCGTGTTGCGACACGTATAGAGCTGGGAAGATATACTTGTTAGACCGTATCGAAAAGAGAGCGATAAAACTTGTAGGAAAATACAATGATGAAACTCTGATGTGGGAACTCCTAGACAAACCTCGAAAGATAGCTAGGTAGTAAATCTTTACAAAGCGTACACTCGATGTTGAACGTTCTAGGTTCGGGCTAGGTTAGGGCACTCCCAATATTTCATAAGAGGGGATCATCTATACAAAATTAAATACAGGAACCAAAAATCCGACGTAGCTAAATACCCTTTTACCAACCGGACAATAACTGACTGGGACAATATACTTGCTGCAGTACTTACGATTTTTCCCTCTAGTATGCGTTGCTTCCGGAATCGTCTAGGACCGGTAGCGGTAGCTCAGTGCATCAACAGATGTCACTGCAGCGCCTCTAACCGGGAGGTCCTGGGTTCGAGTCTTGACGGCGGCAGGATTTTCGACATTAGCTTTTCAGCTAGGTCGAATTCAGCTACTGTCTGGAGGAGAATTCTAGCGGCCGGCTGCTCTGATCGGTAGTTTTCCGTGGTTTCTCCGATCAACACCAGGCGAATGCCGGAGCAGTACCCTACCAAACGGGCCACGGACCTCGCGCGATCTGTCCTTCCTCTTCCTTGTCCTATCCTCTACCCCTTACACACACACTTACACTAACATGCACTACACTACCACATATTCCGGGAGACCGGTTGGGAGCTTACAGCTTGTTCCGGCTGGGGCGGTGCCCCGCTGGTGGGAGAGTCTTGGTTAGGGGGAAACCCCACTAGCCAACGGTAGGTCGGCGCCGGATCTCGCCATCTAGCGGGGGAAGATCACCGCCATCTCCCGAGAAAAACACATGCACTACACTAACGGGACTAATGACCAAAGCAGTTGACGCGCCTGGAAACACGAAAAAAACAACCGAATCGTCTAGGGAATTGCGTGTGATGCCAATATTTATTTGTGTTATATGTCTTCGTCTGTTACTAATTAGTAGTTGTATAATCCCTATAACATGTATTCTTAGCTTGGCATATGCCTTAAGCGACTGAATATACCCAGAAAACCTCATTGAGGATGGCGTCTTGGAGCCGAACGTTATCAATATGTAGAAATGGAAGAGAAGAGGAACATGAGAGATAGGAAACATACATGAAAATGAAGGAGATGCGAAGGAAGAAGAAGAAAGGAGAGAAACAAAGAGGGGGACAGGCAGTACATTTATGACTGGGAGTGAAAAACAAGGGACATTACCGGAGTACGCCGTAAGCTATTGAGTAAACCCAGAAAACCGTCAATCAGGATGGCTTAGGACCGCACATTTATAATATTGCAGAATATGATATACTTGTGGGAGTAAAAGATAACAGAAAAGACGTTCAGAGGAAGGGGTCATAAAGAAAAAAAAGGGGAAATATATGAGGGAAAGGAGAGGGAGAAGTGGCGAAGAAAAAGAAATGTGCGGGAAAAGTAAAATTATTCCAGAGATGATAGAGAATGGTAAATTTGGCATACATTAGCACTTTACATAAATATAAACTCATTTTAAACCCCCAGAGAAGTACAAAACACTACAAGTTAATAGTACCAGTAATATCAAATAAAATGTTGTTCGTATTAAGGAACAATATAAAAGTACAACAGGATCTAAACATCAATTGTATTTATGCTTTATTATATATATTGTAATACAGATAACAATCATAATGGTATAAAGAGGGCATCATAACGGTAATAAGGACATTTCATCTGGAGCTTCGCTAAACACGTTTTGTGTATTTTATTTGAACAATTTCATTAGCATATACACAAAAATATATTATTGCTCATTAAGAATTGTGAAAAACCAGAGCAATTGAAGTGTCCGCAGTTACTGGGTAGAGATTTGTTTGAAACCATTCTGAAAAAAATAAAATAAAATAAAAAACACGCATGAAATCCGATGAACGACGCGTGCCGTTCTCACGGGACCCTAGGCGCCTGCGCCATTAAGACAGCAGCAGCCTCTGGATAGAAAGGGTCGTAAAGTGTTCGGCCTCCCTGCATCACCAATAGCTTCATAAATGTCGCCGTGTTGTGAGATGATCGTCTCATACGACCTCTTTAATGGCACGGCGGCGAGAACGTAATTGGCAAACTTGTCTTCTAGAACTCAATTTAGCCACTACAAACAGGTGGGTCCCAAACTGCGGCATTATCTCCGAACACGAGAGGAAAATAATTTTACTAGCATGAAAACCTCGCCCGCTTCCGCGGTTTTTGTGATCGTGACCTGCTATAAAGCGAGTATTTATATGCATGCTCTGTGCTTAAACGCCATTCGTAAATCATTAGAACCAGATCTTCGTTTAGACTCGATTGCATTCAAATAAACAATTCGGCAAACCCGGAGGGTCGCCCTATTAAAAAGTTCTAGCTTCTCTGGAGAAATTAAGATCTTTTTATCGTGTGTTTGCTTATTCATGAGCACTTTTGCCGCTTCTTCTGTGGAGCTCCTCAGCTTTCTACTGAGTGACAAGGGCTACCTCTGGGGGCGTGATCAGAATTTAATGAGAGTTAATCCTCCAAATTCCAAGATGGCGCTTAGCAGGTGCATGGGAAAGCACATCAAATTTTAACTATTAGAATATTCATATATTTCCATATTACGATTATTTTTTTTCTACAATTATAATTCATTTTGATAAATTAGCATTGTGGGAATTAGTTCTGTCTGGATAAGTGAAATGCTAATATCTATTAAAATTCGCTTGCTCTTGTGATTTCGACGTTCCTTGGACAATTCTGTTTGGATATATAAATCTCCACTGAACAAGAAATAATATTAGTCAATTATTCACACCTACTTGCACTGTATAAGACCTTTTTGGGTCTTGTAAGCAACGCCCAAGCTTTGGAAATTATTTTATATGCAAGGAATTTGCAAAATAAGTTTTGTTAGGAATTATAAAACTCCGTAGCGCAATTGCTACCGCCATCTCACATTGTGCAATTTACTCCATGCATACCCGCTCTGTAACATCTCTTACATATCAAGTATGAAAATCAAACAGCTTTCATTGGATTTAATAAGATCTTGCGAAGCAATTGAGAATGTTTCTCTTTGCATATATGCATTAGCTCAATGGATTTAAACTACGAGCTTAGGTCAGTTTCTTATTTCACCTATAATTTGGGGAAAAATAATTTATAGGTTGCTGCACTGACACTTAAAAAGTTTGCACATTAGAAAGTTACTCTCCAGTGTGCGCCTGTTAACCTTACGTTCCCTACTCGTCATTATTTGCCCATTCCAGAGGGTATCAGGTCGTTAGGTCCACGGAAAAATGGTCTAATGCTCGTTAGGTCTAATGAACAGGACGTCTATTGCGAACCAGATCTAATGCGAGATAAGGTCCTCGCGACAGAGGTGTCTAATACCAAAAGAGGTCTACAATTAGAAGGTTCAATTAATAAGGTCTAAGAGACATAAACATCGAAGCCTAGTAGATATACAAAAGTGTCTAATAGCTATATAAAATTAATCAAAGGCAAGTAGGGCAAATGGTAGCAAATTACCAAAATTATAATGATGGTGTATACGTTCATTAAGTACTTCCTGAATTAAAGTACATCATTCCTATTGTGATTTCATTTCAGACAATAACGTACTGACGTAATGATATGTTAACCATATTTGTTACGTATTTCCGTTACAGCATAATAGATTAGACATTCGTGTGCGATAGACCGAAGTTAATAAGATATTTGTGACAATTACATCAAATACTATTAGACGTTTTAAAATTAGAGCAAATTTTCATTAGACGTGTTTTTAAGAACCTTCTGACTTTATACTTTAAAAATTAGACCTGTCATTAAACCTAATATCTTTAGACCTAACGACCTCTAACCCTCCAGAGTACAATGAGCAGGCGGTAATGTGTGTAGCGAGCAACAAGTTTGAAATTCACGCATTTGTATTCAAGGTGTTGTCATAACTAGTGAAAAATTTAAAAATGGCAAAGGCTAACATATCGCCAGAAATAATTAGCAAACACATAGCCAACGTAATTGGCCGACATCGCTAAGGCGGTGGTCTCAGTAGAGCCGATTTTGGCCAAAATATTGATCGACCGAAATCGGACATTTTTGTATGTCGGATTCAAAGACGTGATGGTAAAAGGAAATTTCATACGGTGGTCCTTAGACAAGCGAGTAACACAACAGTCGCCATGTAATATTTTCTCATCCAATAGACCCGTTAGGCAGTATTCAGAAGTTGAAGAGAAATTATAATAATTGAAGGCATTGTGGAGATTTTCAAAGATTTTTGAGATATTTGTGGTTCTCAACATACAATACCACAGAGTTAGACCTCTACTGATAACTAAATAAAACGTGGAGAATACTGACGACAGTACACGTAATCAAAGACTAGTTCATGGATCTTGATTAGTGAAAACAATAGACTGTTTAGTTGTTTGTCAACATTTCGAAAATATATTTCCGTCATGAGAGCTTGCAATCACAAAAAACTCCATTTCGAGATCATGTAGCTCCCGTTCCATTTTTTTGTGGTTGCAAGCCCTGATGATGAAAATATATTTTCAGAAACGTTGGCAAACAACTAAATTGTCTATTTTTTCTATTGACCAAGTCCATGAACCAGCCTTCAGGATAACTGGAATATGTGTTTTATTTCGTTCTGTCGGTTCCATTCGCAGCAGTCGAGAGCAGTTGGAATAGTTTGCACAAGTCATTTAATACTTTTTCGATATCATCACTAAACATAATATTGTAAAATTTGAAATACAAATCATGACAAAAAACATGCGAGAATATTAATGTGAGTTCTTGGATAGATAAATTCAACGATATGGAATGCACGTCGAGGATTTACGGACAGCTCAGAGTCATTGAAAGAGCTTGCGCTAATCACTTTCAACAAGCTTTCAATTAGATGAGCAATAATTCTTAGATTCTTATACTCTAGCTACATAAATGCATTCGTCGTTTGCAAACTTCTTCACCTAGTGAAATATCAAAAGCAATGATAATCCCAGCTCCAGCACAAAGAAGCAAACATTTGTGAAATAAATGAAAATCTTTTGTATATTTTGATTGTAATAGTTTTCTGATCGTATAAAAAAGACACTAAAATATGTTCGTTTTTTTCTTTGACGTTTTACCAATATTTTGGGTCTTTTTCAAAACAATAAGGTCCAGGTTTGTTGAAAACACTTAGTAAAAATCTGATAGCATTTTATAAAAATTGTCAACATTATAAAAGAACTCTGGTCATGTATGTGAAGTTGCATATATCATCTGGCCAAGTCCACATACATCTGAGTGAAAATATATTTCTGAAAATTTCTACATTTTACTACGCCACCACATCCCCACAATAATCTGGCAGAAATTTGTGTCACAATAAATACTCACGGAACCAAATAGAATATGTAATGCGTACGCTAGTTTTCTTTCAAGTTCTTTCCGTCATTTTTTCGAGATCGTCTCGAAGCCCCAAAATCGATGTAACGTCATTTCACTTTCCTCTCGGAAGATCAGAGCGGAGCCGGCGATTGCGGTGAATCGATAGTTCTAGAATTAGGGCTACGGTCACGTCACGAATAACATTTTGTTCTATTACACAGCCGCCGCTTTAGATGCCTAATTTGGATTTTTTGTCGTTGCGGTCCACCTAACGAATCGACGATCAAAGCCAGCAAAAAGTTGCCGAAAGATGAATCGCCCTTAACTGCTGGAGGAAAAGCTACAATGGCAGCTCATTACTCGAGCATTGGTTTCGGAAGTGGGTTTTGAAGCGTTTTTTTCTCGTAACGGCTACTTTAATTCCTAATCTACCAAGAACGTTTTTTGGAAGCCACACTACTGTTTGTACCATATGATCATTACTAGTACCTGGTGCGTGTACTGCCGATCAGGAAATACGGCACAGTTCGTACAAGAAGCCATACCTACCCAGTTGGAATCGACTGACCATGCCACAAATTCCAGCTTTTCGTCCCAGCCATGCCTTTTCAACCTCCTCGTTCCTATCCCTTTCCACATCCCATTATCAACCGTCACATCGTTCTCGCATCACCGCCTCTACCTCACCGCCTCTACCTCACCGCCTCCCCGCCTTCGCCTCTCCCCCCCCCCCCCCACCCCACATCCCCCTCCACATCCCAACCTCCACATCCCAACCTCCACATCCCAACCTCCACATCCCAACCTCCACATCCCCACCTCCACATCCCCACCTCTACATCCCCACCTCCACATCCCCACCTCCACATCCTCACCTCCACATCCTCACCTCCACATCCTCACCTCCACATCCTCACCTCCACATCCTCACCTCCACATCCTCACCTCCACATCCCCCCCTCCACATCCCCACCTCCACATCCCCAACCTCCACATCCCCACCTCCACATCCCCACCTCCACATCCCCACCTCCACATCCCCACCTCCACATCCCCACCTCCACATCCCCACCTCCACATCCCCACCTCCACATCCCTACTTGCCTCTCACCACTACCGCCGACACCATCAGTTCCGTGCCTGTTTCCCGTTATCACTTCAGCCTACACCTGCAAATCTTGCAGCATCGCTGTGCTAGCCGCCTCCCGCTCGCTGCTCCCTGGGCGCATCCTGCTTCGTTAAGCGGCTCCCGCGGCGGTGTTCGCGCCGCGCCGGCCCCGCACGCCCCATCGACCGCGGCGCGGCGGGCCGCCGACACCACACCTGCCCCATACGAGTCGTTAGCCGCGCCTCGAGTGGTTTTAGCGAAGCCGCCGCCGCCGCCGTCGCTTCTTCTTTTATTTCGCAACGCTCTCCACACTCACACACGCTCGCACGCACACGCGCGCGCTCGCTGATGCGGGGCGCTTCGAGCCGCAACCGGTCGGACGCAGTGGGCTCGACGCGCGATCTTTATGTAGCGTCATAGAGTTGACTCCCTGCTCCAGAGAGACAAGTTGCAAGGTATGGGAATGAGGGAGCCAAAAATAGGCTCCGAACAAAGGCCAACCCTTTAGGGAAAGTCCAAAAGGGGAGAGGGCTTGTAGGTGCCGGGTGCAAGTTGCAACGGGAGAAGCAGACGCCTCAAGACGAGTGCGTGGGGTAAAGATGACGCAGGAAGTCATGTGACTCGAGCATATAAAAGAGCTGTCGCAGAATCCCTGGGTTGGGTAACGTTTCTGGCTTCCTCGCGGCAAAACACCGCAAAACTTGTCCGGCCAAGTCTGGCGCGGAGGTGCTGTAGACACGTGTAGGTGTTCGAGTCTCGAGCACTGTGAAGTATGCTCGATACTTCGGGGCAGATTGTCTGCCGAGGCACACCAGGTGCCAAGTTGCGACTCGGCCGAGTTGGGTAATCGCAGGCGCGGCCGCAAGGAGCGTGTTAGGCGAGGGGGGTTGCTGCAGGTAGCTCCGACAAACACCTTAGAGTGAGGTCTGTAAATAGTGTACATACTTTATTGTAAATAAATTGTAAATACCCACTCGTGTCTGTTTCTTTGTGGTGTAGATCCCTACTCACAACGTTACATTTAATACAGAGATGACGCTCAGTTAGGGAGCTTCACAATGCGGGGTTTCCAGCACCCAACAGATTCATGTGTGCTGCATGCTGGTAGTTTGTGAAAAACTGCTCAAACGGGTATTCAGTTTGATACAGACGTTAATGACATAACTGCACGTTATATAATTCACTTCATCATGATTCAATTACGTATTCAAATACGTTAATTCCAATTATGCTAACTTTATTGTAAGCTATATACACTTTTTTCTCAGTGAACTGTCATCACTGACATCGATGACGTTCAGTTAGGATCCATCATAATGAGTGATTATAGTTCAGTAATGAGAACAAAAGTTTGCTCCCACTGCAGTAACCCTGACCAGGTAGTCCCAGTACTTGCATCTCGTTAGTGGCAGAATTTTCGACACTAGCTAGAGAGCTAGATTGAATTCAGGAGCTGCCTGGAGGAGAATGCTAGCGGCCGGCTGCTCTAAACGGTAGTTTTCCGTCCTTTCTCCGATCAATACCAGGCGAATGCCGAAATAGTGCCTTAACAAAGGTTACGGACGCGACATTTCCTTCCTTATGCTTGCTCCCCTTTCACACACACACACACACACACACAAACACAGATACATACACCCTTAATGCATTCCGCTACCACACACGTCGATATGTCAGTGCTATGCTCGGCTGGAGCTGTGTCCTTCTGGCAGAGGTAACTGGAAAGCGAAAACTTCAAAAGGCAGCCCGTAAGATGGCACTGCCCGCGAATGGCACTGCCACATCTCGGGATAAAACATGCACTACACTTACAGAACTAATTACCGCAGCGGTTGATGGTTGGTTGTTAGCGATTCCGGTTACATCAACTCGATGATTAGTCCCGTACGTGTAGTGCATGTTTTTTCATCGGCAGGTGGCGGTGATCTTCCCCCACTGAATGGCGAGATCCGGCGCTGACCTACCGTCGACTATCGGGATATCCCTCAATCAGGAATCTCTCACCAGCAAAGCACTGCCTCAGCCGGGACAACCTCTAAGCCCCCGACCGGTCTCCCGGCATGTTTGGTAGTGAAGTCGATGTTAGTGTGTGTGTGTGTGTGTGTGTGTGTGTGTGTAAGGGAAGAGGATAGGACAAAGAAGAGGAATGAAAGATCGCGCGCAGTCTGTGGCCCGTTTCTTTGGGTACTGCTCCGGCATTCGCCTGGTGTTGATCGGAGAAACCACGGGAAACTACCGATCAGAGTAGCAGGCAGCAAGAATTCTCCTCCAGACAGCGACTGAATTCGATCTAGTTCACAAACTGGTATCGAAAATCCTGCTGCCGTCGTGACTTGAACCTAGGACCTCCCGGTCACAGGCACTGCAGTGACATCTGTTGATGCACTGAGTCGCCTCTCCCGGTCTATAGCAGTTGACGCCCTCGAAAGCACAAAATAATCAACCAGTAGATCGGACATCCCAAAGTGGTTGATTCGTACCCTTGGGGTCGATTTGAACTTTCTGAGAGTTCGATGATTTACATTAAATATTTGTAGCTTTCTGAGGAAGGGAAGTGGGCGATTGGCGGTATCAATTTTCATTATTGCAGTTTTGGGTATTAAATATTATAAATTAAAATACAATTTCATTTACAACTTTTATATTATTCAATTATTTATTAATAATTGAGTAAAACCAATTTTTATACGAAGTGACAAGTAACATACTATACGTTATTTTTAGGTTAAGAACATTCCTCGTATGGGTCAACGGCCTTATTATGTTTAGCAAAAGGACTCTGTGTCCATCTGAAACACTCGTATAAATGAGTAAAACTAAGAAATCCAAACAACGTTTTTCTATTTTTCTCTATACCTAATATGATATGGATTATGATGGTTTTATACGACTAATAATAAACTATCGACCCAAAATACCCTAAGCGTTTTACTGATAATAAGGGAATTACTCCATTTCTGCAACAACTGAAGAAAACAATAGGGAAGTTGCTTATTATGATATTAGGGAAACAGCTGCAACACGCAACACACTCAACTCGCAACACGCGTTATGATAGATCACATGCAATCATCTTGGAAAAATATAACTTTAAACAATTCTTCAAACTAGGGTTCTTATTGATAAAACACATTGAATATTCCACACACGGTGAATTGAATGTACATAGCTCGATAGATGATCTCCAGAATTGATGTAGAGAGTGTTGAAGTATGGGGAAGGGAAGTAGGAAAGAAAGAAAATGGGAGAGGGTAGAAGGAAAAATAGTAAATAAAAAGATTTAACCCTTTGATTCCGAAGTTCATTTTGAGCACATAACGCTCATTCATTGAAATCGCATTCGTATTTATTAATTTTATTATTTTAATATGTTGTTCCTTCTTAATTAAATTAATTTATTTATAAATAAATGTTGACATCTATCAGTAATGTTTTTTTTATTATCAATAAAATCTTTCACTAGGTCCCTTGATGTCTAACCTTCATGGCATCGTGATTTCAAAGCGAACCACGATTACTAATTTCTAGAAGTACACATCCGTTTTATATACTCAGTTATACATTAATTTTATTCCTTTAATATTTTTGTTCCTCAAATTAATTTTTTTATACATAAATGTTTTTTTTTATTTTCCCCTCACCAGTAGCCCTGATGAGGCGGGAGTTTATTCCTGTACTGGGTTTACAATTTGTGCTCCTGCATTACTGCTTTTGGAGCTTGGGGAAGGATTTATCGTAAAAAAAACTACCTAATATTAAAACTAAAAACTAAAACAAATGCCTCTTTGGGCGATTGACGTTTTTATATACAGTTATATTGGGACTAATAAAGTTCTTTATACATAAATGTTGATACCTGGGCCCCATGAAGTCTAAACTCCGTTGCATCGTGTTTCCAGAGCGATCCGCTCACCGCGTGGAGTGACATCGCGGCTGCTCGTGCCAAAGCGCCCATTAGAGGGGCGACAGTCCTGTGGTAAGAGTCGTCACCGGAGCCTGTCTGCCAACACGAGTCGCTCGCTCGCCCCAACCAGCTCCTCCCGTTCCGGGGACCGCACGTTCATTTGTGTTTTTTCTCCGAGCGTCTGATTTTTCGGCACTCGGCGTCTCATGAGGTCGCATTCCAGGCGTTTTTAAGCTGGATCCTCCATTTCCGATCGGACGGCGCCAAATGGTAATATCTGTTTTCACAGCCCCAGTTTCTTTCCAGCTTCAAAACCGCCGCGGAACTGTGGTCGTAATTCTTATGTTTTAATTTGACTTGCGTGATGTAAGGGAGAACATTTATGATCGTTTTTGTACTTAAACGACAGAAATTCTAAACTGCACGCAAATTGTATCAGTAGTTGTTTACTGTTTTTCAGACTGAATCTTAGCACAGAATTTGAGCGAGTCTAAACGCTAATGTATATGTTCTCGGGTCCGAGTGTTTTAACTTGATTTCTTTGAAGTAGTAATATGACAGGAAGTCGAGCTTTTCTATTACAGTATATGATAAGTAACACTAAGGTATTTTTCTTTATAAGAAACAGGTGCCATTCGAATAGTAATTAAAGCTGTTTTCAACATTTGACGGGAGTGAATCTGTCTTAACGAAAGAAATAATTCCCGTTTGAAATAATTTCTTCTAACTGGACACGTATTCTTGTGAGTGACATTAATTACAACACAAATGATGTTTTGCCCCACTTCATCTCATTCGACGTCTCAGTAATTTTAAAAGCAGGATGTCCAGAAGAAATTAAAGTCCAATTCTTGGAAATATTTTTATCAAAAGACGAATCTCTGATAAGTTAATACAAAGCATTTGTTGATAAATTTTGTGTATATTTTCAGTAGAAAGTTTTCTGCAATATAAGGACTGGGAAACAACTTTAACTTTTAAAAGAGTTGTTTTTTCCGCTGTAAGTTGCAATAATAACTCGATATCTCTCAGAAAATAAAAATGAAAATTTTTGAGTAGTTGGAATCCACAAAAAAAAAAACTTTGAAAGGCGTACGGCGAACATTTGTAAAACGGTTTAATTTTTGGTGCTATGTATTTCTAATTCATTTTTGAGTTTTAATAATTTAATTAAAGCAACAATACAATTTGCTCAAGAACATATCCATCGCTTTTTTAATCGTCTTATTTAACCACAAAAGGGATAGTGTAATTTTAAATTTCTTGGAATATAAGGCATGTTAACTTAATTTCCATTGAGAAATAATAATATAGTGTGTTCCTTAAACCAGAACTTCGAGTTGACATCAAACCGTAAACTTCCCAGAGATGCATTCGAGTTTTCGAGAATAGAATCATGGATTTTTTTTAATGCCATGTTAGCTTTAAAATTATGAAAATTGACTATGAAAATACATTCACACCTGGTTTCATTAGTTATGCGTAGCACATCACCGTTAGCTACTACGATCATTGCAATTTCGTAAGTAACGTAAAATGTCAGTTATCACTATTTCCGCCCGAATGCCTCAATTGTAATTATGTAAATGTAAATATTTAACTGGTTCGGCGGAAGAGCAGGCCTTACGGCCTGAGCCTCGCCAGAAATAAAGACATTGATTATTATTATTATTATTATTATTATTATTATTATTTTCAATTGTTAGACGATTGAAAATTTCTTTCCGACATTCTTTGAACCAGTGTTACGTCTGAAAACATTTCATACATGTAACCTTCGAATCTTTCCGAACGTGACACTATCATCGTTCCCAATTACATTCCCATTATAGGCGGCACCTTTGTCTTTCCTGGCAATCATCCCTCCCCTCTGCTTTCCTGCACGAAGTGCATGTGTACACAAGGTACCCTGTGACCTGCAGCTCGGCTGAAGATAGGTTACGTACTGGGGCGCAAGCACGCGGTGAACAGAGATCAATATCCTTGCAGCTGATCGCCGAGAAAAAAAACACACACACAGACGCAAACATCATCTTGCGCGTGTATAAGAATCGTTCTGGAATTTGCCTCGAAGGACCACACAGTCAACGGGCACACCGGTCTGACCAGCAGCGGTCCGCGTTCGAGCCCCGAACCTGCCTAATAAGGAGCTGACACAGTAACCATGCGCCCGTACGCCGGACGTTGGGGGTATTTGTGTAGGTAAGTTGCTAGGGAGTTCGACCCGACGGTCCACACGTAGCGGGGGTCAGAAGAGGGAAATCGGGCAAATAACTACCGGTCTTTCTACTCGCTTGCCTGCGTACAGTCTAGGGCGTGAGTGTCTTTGTCCTTGCTGCCTGCCTGTCCGACTACCTGCCAAATAGAGCTTTTGAATCAGCCAAAGTACGTTTCATGTCTACAACAGAAATTAATTAATTATATATATTATATTCATATATATATATATATTACCTAACAACAGTTGCGCGCACGTAGGGGGAGGGGGCATGGGGGCCTGAGACCCCCTAAAAATTTCTAAAGGGAGGCTCCGTGGCACTACGTGATAAAATATTTTATTTCCGTAAGTATAAATTCCGTGGTGGTAGCCGATATCTTGTGGTAATCCTTTATAGATATGGGGAACTCACACCCCAATAATAAAAAGTAAATAATATATTTTTATATATTTATTTTATGCCCAAAATAACTAAGAGTAAGTATGATCAATTTTTGATCTTTTCCTTTCTTTAAGCTGATACTTCATGAGAATTGATACACGATATTTAGGAAAGCAGCATTTCAAACAATATGTAAATTTCAATCAGTAGTAATTCTTAATTGAATCATTAAATTTATAATTTCATTCCCCTTTTTGTTTCTTTTATTTACGCTCTACGAAATATGTCATATGTAAAGAAAGTTTTAAATGGAAAAGGGGCCCAAGACGGGCCTTTTAGTTTTTGACTGCGCAAGCCTATGCCTAATTGTGATTCGTTTTCTTATTATTTGTTTAACTTCATCTTACGTTACAGGTGATTAATATTTCAGTATGAGAAACGTTTACATTATTTTAACAAAAAGATTTCGGCTGAAGATTTTCACTCGCCAACGAAATATTTTTTCACAATCTTTTTCTGAGAAAAGACGCAGTATATTCCATTCAAATATCAATAATTCCAATAATTGGGTATTCCGCTTTCTTTCTTTCTTTCTTTACATCATTCACAATTTCCAGCACAACTTGGAACAGAATCATTTGTAAAAAGAATAAAGAAAAAAGAAGTATATTTTGGAAGTCATTGCCTGAAAAAGGAGGCGTTCCAAATCTCTTTGAAACAGAAAGAATCTTATAAGTCTCAACATATCATCTTGACACTCGAAAGGAACAACATTTTATTTCATTCTACTTTTCCTTGTGTGGATTAACACTTCAACGTTGTACCTAAATAACTAACACTCCGAACGATTACTGAATATTACTGGCTAATTAGTGGAATCCAATTAGCCTCTCGCAGATAAAATAACAGAACATATTAAGAATATTTCACCTAGTTTCTCTAATTATACTTCTTGATTTCTTTTTATAGTAGCGGCAGAATCCACTCGTTAGAACTTCTGCAATGCGGAGAAGCATGGAAGAGGAGAAATAATTGAACCTGTCGCAAAATACCTTCCAGGAGAAAACTGGAAACCTGGGACCGAAATCGAAAATTCAAGCAAACCGGAACGGCAACCGGTTCCATCCAAAATTCCTCCGACCACGCCCGGCGCCGATCAACGCTCCCCGCTTGCAGGCTGCGGAAGACGGCGGTCAGGGCAACGGCGGTGGCGGTGGCGGTGGCGGTGGCGGTGGCGGGGGCGGTGACGGTGGCGGTGGCGGTGGCGGTGGTGGTGGGGGCGGTCGGGGCGGTGGCTGTGGTAACCGTCGCGGTGGCGGACTCTGTCCCGCCCGGCTCCACCCCACTCCTACACGCTCCGTTTCCCTGTGCCGCCACTGCACTCACCCCTCCCTCCCGCTCTTTACCTCCCAGTCATCCCTCCCCCCCGCCGCCGCGCCGCCGCCCCGCCGCCGCCCGCCGCCGCCGCCCGCCGCCCGCCGCCCGCCGCCCGCCGCCCGCCGCCCGCCGCCCGCCGCCCGCCGCCCGCCGCCCGCCGCCCCGCCGCCCGCCGCCGCCGCCGCCGCCCGCCGCCCGCCGCCCGCCGCCCGCCGCCCGCCGCCACCACCAGCCGCCACCCGCCGCCACCAGCCGCCACCCGCCGCCACCCGCCGCCACCCGCCGCCACTCGCCGCCCGCCGCTACCCGCCACCCATCACCACCCACCATCGCAATCACCATCGTCACCGCCACATGCTACCATTCGTCACTTCCCCCATGACCATCACCGCCGCCGCCTGCCTCTGCACGCCGACGCCCTTCGCGCCGGTGGGCGCCGCGTTCCGGGAAGGAGCTGATGACACTCGCGCAGCACCTGCCTGCGCTCCGCCGGGCGCCTCACGCGCCGCCGCCAGTCCACGGACGCGTCTTTATTCATTGCGCGACTCGGCCAAATAGGGCCCCGCGCCCTCGCTGCTTTCGCGAGCGGACTCCCTATTCGGTGGGCGAATCACTCACTCGTGACGGAACTACGCTTTGTCACAATAAATATCCAAGTGACTACCGGTGTTCCTTGTACAATGATATTTTTTGTAATATTGGTTGTTCTATGTTTTTTTTTAAATATTTATCTGTTTGCTTGAAGCAAAGAGTGTTACGATTTTTACCGTGCATTTTCTTCATTTCTTCCCGGTCTCGCATTATTTTAACGAATTAAATCATTTTAATGATCGATGAAGCAAACGATCTATTTCCACTTTAGAAAGTAGTTCTAGGTACATAATACTTCTCACAAAACAATCCTTTAAAGACATAATAAATGTGTTCGAGGTCTAGAATATGAACATGGATAAATGTCTCTTGGAACAGTCGATTTTTAATTAATCTTATGCCATTCAAAATGGCAGAACCTACCTGAACTTGTCAATGTTCTTATTATAAATGTACATACTTTATAAAATTAAAATAAATAATATACTTTTCTAAAATGGCACGAGTATCAATTTTACCATAAGAATTAATTACAGAGTTCGAAATTCTACAAATTTAGCATCATTTCCTAAATTCACGTTCTGAAAGAAACCAGCGCTTATTTCGAAGAGGTTGATCTTAACCATCACCACGTTTTGTCAATGGTAGTGTGCATGAGAGTAATGGAAATTCGTACATTTAATTAAGTACATCTTACTAATTAACTTGTTGATGAGACCGTTTCGGTTGAAATTTGCAAGATATAGGTTTGGAATGTTCCAAGAGTTGTTTAAAAACTTAGAATAAATTTCCGTTAGACATCTTAATAAACCTCTAAATTATTCTGCGAGATATAGATTTCGGGAGAATAGAGAAGCTAGGACATTTATAAATAGTTAAATTATTATTAGAGTTATTGAACAGATCACTAACTGGAAATCTCTAGTAACTCGAAAGAAATGGGCTCCACAAATGGACGGGAAAACATGCTTCAGTACTTGCAAAAAAATACGGAAGTTAAATTGGAAAAAATGTGGTTGAGAGAAAGGGTCAGAGAAAAAGACTTGAGCAGGCCAAGATCCGCACGGCGTAGTATCACCGAATGAACAAGAAGGTATGTTAAAGACACACCACTAAAATAGTCTGAATCGACAAGCCTTTCTTTTCCGCAAAATAACAGTATCCCTTTCCGTTCAATTATTCATCGATTTCCTTAATTGCGATGCGGGCAAACCGCACGACATCAAACCGATTGCCATCTCTCCTTCCAAAAATGGAAGCGAACATGACCCAACCAGCTCGAGCAGGTGAGCCACAGTTCAAGCGTATTTCCTTTTCCCCGCGCGTCATCACATCTGGAACAGTACTGTCACGATCCAGCCATCTTCTTACCATCCGCGCCCGCCTGCGCAACAGGTACGGCGTTAGCGAGTTGCTCGCCACCACCGCATTCCATTGTTCCCTGCCGACTTTGTCTCGCTTTATAGCTGCCCCCGCTGCGGGCTCTTGTGTTTATTTCTTAATTCGAGCGCCGCCATTGTGTGTTCAATCTAAATGCGTTCTCGTCCGGAGTGTGCGTGAACGCGAGAGGACCGGAACAGCGCCGGGAATAGCCGTCGGCATCTGCCGCTCCCGAGACGGGAAGTGGGAGGAACGAGCGAGCGGAGCAGGAAGTACGTCAAGGCCGTCAGGCCGCGACGCGCCTCACCGCTTCACATACTTCCGAGCCCGGCGAAAGAAGTGGGAGTGGTGTGTGCGGCGGCAGGCGAATTCTTCGCTTTTTATTCATTTTTTTTTTACACTTCTAGAAGAGCATTCATTTATTATCATACGAACTTTGCATCATTTATTATTAAACCACCGGGAGAGGTGGCTCAGGGCATCAACTAATGTCACTGCAGTGCCTCTGATCGGGTGATCTTGGGTTCGAGTCCTGACGGTGGCAAGCTTTTCGACACTAGCTTGTCAGCTGGGTCGAATTCATTCGCTTGTCGTGAGGAGAATTCTAGCTTCCGGCTGCTCTGGTGGGTAGTTTTCCGTGATTTCTCCGATCAACCCTAAGGAACGGGCCCCCGACCGCGTGCGATCTTTCCTTCCTCCTTGTTCTATTCTCATCCTTACTTTCACTAACATGCACTATATTAACACACATGCAGGGAGATCGGTCGGGAGCTTAGAGGCTGTCCTGCCGGATCTCGCAATCCAGTGGGGAAGACCACCGCCACCTCCTGAGGAAAAAACATGCACTACACGTACAGGACTAATGACCTTAGCAGTTCACGCGCCCGAAATCACTAACAATCAATCAATATCGCAATTTGTAGTGTTTATTTACCTTCGAAGGATGTGAGCAATAATAATAATAATAATAATAATAATAATAATAATAATAATAATAACATTAATAACAATAATAATAATTATTGTTATAATATAATTTATTTCTCGCAATAACGTTCAATTGAAACTGCAGAATGTAGTGGAAGATATCTTCCAGAGTGCTCACATTTAATTCATTATTTTGCTGCACATTTCTTCCTTCCTTCACTTTTTGCAGTCGTTTGGTTAAAATATAATTGGTATATTTTACTTGTCTCTAGATGTTACTTTTATTTCTTAAGATTACAGTTCATGTTTCCAAGGAGAAATTGATGATATGAGATGTAGAGATATCGCTTCAAATACACTGTTTTTTTTTTAAACAAGACAGTTTCGTCATCTTCACAAGCAGCACTAGTCAACGACAGAATATTGGAAGAGGACCCCGAAATAAATTCCAGCATACGTGCTAGAACCCGTTGTTTTAATAAAAATGAATAATGATATCATGACGATTTAACGATACCCAACTTCTGGATCTAATATTTTCTAATAGCTACAGCTGCCATGAAATACCAGAAGAGTGTGAAATTATTTACAATACGGATAAAACAGTTACTTTAAACGCCTTGTCTAATAACACTTGAGTCTCAAATACATTTTCGTCGACACCGCGTTTGATCACATTAGTTTGCTTATGTATCATAATATCGTATTCCATAATTAGATTTTTGATCATCTGTCCTGAAGACGACCAATAACATATTTCTGTAATGATAGTGCTTAAGAGGACATGCATAAATTAATCCAACGAACCAGTTATTGACAAGTGACTTCATCTTTGGTACTGACACCTATTTGTTGCTTTGGAGTTCCATTTATTAATCGAGCAGGCGATCTTGGAGCTGATAAACACATGCTCGGGCGCACGTAAGCTTTCCTCCTTTTTTCCCCTTTCCAAAGCGCGCGTCGACCTTGATCCCACTTACGAAGCGCGCGCCCCGCGGATATCAAACTGAGGCCGTCGTCTCGTTGGACGTGATGGATGTGAGCGGGGGCTCGCCCGGGCAGAGCCCCGCGGCCTGCGCCGCGCCGTCGGCGGGGCCTTATCTCTATCTCGGCGGCGCCCGAAATAATTTCCGCTGCTACCAATCTGCCGTGCCCTGCAGCGGTCGGAAACCTCTGCCCAAACAGAACTCCGGCGCGCCAGCCGAGGGTGCGGTGGGCGGAGAGCTGAGGGAGGATAGGGGGAAGGGCGGGAGGGTGGAGGATGGAGTTGTGGGATATAGGAAGGGGAGGGAGAGTGGTATGATGAGGTAAACGTGAGTCAAATAAAGTGAAGAATACAAGGTCGGGGTAAAGTTGGAACCTGACGAGTGCAGAGAGGAGGGTTGGGGTACACAAGGAAGAAGGAGATTCGAGAGTGGAGGGATGAGGCAAAGAAGGAAGGAGGAGAGCGGTCGGTTGGGGAAAAGGAAAGAAAGAAGGGGGGAGGGGAGGGTAAAGGAGGGAGGAGGGTGAAGAAAAGGAGGAAGAAGGAGATCGTAGGGTTGAAGAGGGAGGGCGGAAAAAGAAGGAGAAGGAAAGGGAAGGGGAGGGAGTAAAAAGGGAGGGGAAGGTGCAGGATAGTAAGCACGGTTCGGGGGAAGGGGGAGAGAACCAGGCGAATGGCGGAGAGTACGGGAGCCAGAGAGAGAACGGGGCACAGGAGAGGAAAAGGAGGAGGGAGAGCGGAACGCGAAGAACGGGGAGAGTGTGGCGGGGGGGCGGGAGGGGGCGGGGGGGGGGGGGCGGGCGGGGGGAGAGGCGTGGAGGGGCGGGAGGGGAAGGGAGGGAGGGCGGGAGGGGCGGAAGGGGTGGGGAGGCGGGGAGGGGAGGGACGGAGTGGGCAGAGGTGCGTGGCGGAACGGGAAGGGACGCGACGGGACGAGACGGGCGGGGTTGAAGAGTGAGCGAGTGGCAGAGCGCATGCGGTGGGTGACAGGAGTAGGATCGACGAACGGCGGAAGACGGGGGACGGGAGCGCCAAGGGGAGGGTGAAGAGCTGCAGGGAGCAGAGACCGGGGAAGGCAGGCGGAATGTTGAAGAGCCAGTGGGCGGCGGGGTGAAGGGTCGATGGGCAATGTGTAGCGGGGGGGGGGGGGGAGGGGGACCATGGGGGGATCGTGGGTGACGGCGCGGGTGGTGGAGAGCGAAAAGGGTGGGGGAAGTGAAGTGGCGGGGGAAGCGGGATGCGTAGCGTGGATAGCGAGAAACGGGAGAAGCGGGCAACAGAAAGGCAGGGAGTGGGGGGTGGGGGAGAGAGTGGGGGGGCAGGGTGGTGGGTAGTGGAGGTGGCGGGGAGTGGAGGTGGCGGGCAGTGGAGGTGGCGGGGAGTGTAGGTGGCGGGGAGTGTAGGTGGCGGGGAGTGTAGGTGGCGGGGGGATGATGAACGGCGGGGTGGCAGGCGGGGTGGCGGAGAGCGGGTGGCGGTCAAAGACGAGCAGTGGCCAGAGCACAGTGGGAAGAAGGCAGCAGGCGGCGAGAGGTAACCGGTGGTCGGGCGAGAGCAGGGGGCGTGGGCGGCGGGCAGGGGAAAGGCGAGCGCCCACCACGTGCCGACGAGTCCGAGTCGCTTCCGGTCTCGAGCCGTTAGCCGGAAGATTTGAAAAAGGGCTCCTCCCCCTCGCCCCCTCCCACAGTTCCTTCCTCAAGGAAATCGGCTTTGCAGCGAACACGCCTGCGCGAGTAGTCTGGCGCACGGCCACTTCGCTGCACAGGTTTTCCCGCTAATGATGGACGCTCTAGATTATCGTGGTACAGTCTGGCGAATATGCATTTTTCCACACTTTTTATAACGTTTCTAATGAAAGTCATAATGGGATAAATAATATCATTATTATCCCCCTTGCAGATTTTAATATTAATTTATTAGAACTTTTATTACGCTTATAATTCGGTCTTTCATTTCTAAGCGATTGAAAAGGTAATTTTTGGAACGCAATTTACATTTTTGTGATGTTTAACTTATCTGATACATGGAAATTAAAAATATGAACTAATTTTCAAATCATCAATTAAATTTATCGGCCTCTTGAGATCTCTTCTGTTTTTTATTACTTTCTCTTCGAATTCAATTTTGCAACTTACGTTCTGTACACTTCTGTTTTCTATACCATCTTAGTTAATTTCACGTTTCCCTTTGATATTATAGATGTCTTTCTACGTGGAACGTTTGCATTTCTCTTTTCCGGAAATGTAAACATCCATTTCGCTCTTTTTTCTTCTTACATCCCTCTCTTCGGCATACCATTAGACAATCTAGATTTCCTTCTTAATGGTTGAGATCATTACGAGTGTTTTATATCAGAAGGGGACTTAATGTTACGATATTAAATTATTTTACCTTTTCAAATCACTTATGGTTTCCTCGAACTCCTGGTCATCTGGATGTTCTGCAAAACAATCTTCAAAAACAGACAACTTACATCACATTCCTGCAAGCGCACTGCAGTACGACCCCGACCACGTACCAGTTTAGCCAACCTCTGCAGCAGACGCCCCACCTGTTCAACGCGGGGCCAACTCTCCGGTGGTGAACTAATCATAGGCTTTTGATGGTATGGCCGCGATAACGCGCGTTGCCGCGTTCTTCGGCTTGTTCGCTTGGATCTGACCTGTGGTTAGGAGCGGGCATTTTGATTCTTTCGCGTCTCATCTGTTCACAACTTCCGATTACCTTTAAAAGGAAATGGCGGAAGCGGCAGGAAGTGAGCTAGAAACGGCTCGCTTACTGTCACGATTCCACAGCAAATGTGCTGCCCGAGAAAGCACATTTCACGAGATAACTGTCTGTGTGTACTGAAGCTTGCACGTGAGACGGGATCAGAACAGGACGTCATTTACAAGATGATTCTAATGTTGGAGAACGTGAATGTTAATGAGATAAGTGATGTCATGAAAGACAAAAAAGCAGACAGACATTCTTTTGAAAGATACCATCATATAATTTTTTTTCTTTTATCTCATTAATTAATAAATTTCAAGGTAAAAATTGTTCGTGGCATAACTTTGTGGCATAGATACTACCTAGGACTAGTTACATTATTACAAATAATAGTGAAATATACTATAGTATATTAAAACGTGTAAGATTCATTTATCAGATCTATTTTCGATTTTAATAAGTTTAATTTTATAAACGATTTAAATAAGTTTTACTATTTTACACATCGTACAAAGAACAATAATTACCTTGAATTAACATTTCGCAAACATTTCTAAACCAAAATTCTTAGCACTTTTATAAATTACCATCATTGAAAAGTTGGTTTCAAATTCATTATTGATGTCGGCATCAACCATTTTGTCGGGTAGAATTAAAAATATCTCTCGAAATTCTTTATTTTTATGTTTTTTGTTATGGTTAATATTAAGTTTCGTCTTTAACACAGGGAATGTAATATGTTTCATCAGCAATACCCCGTTAAAAAGCGTTTCTTTATCACTACTAACAACTTGTGCATTATTTACTGTTTAGCATTATCCGCTTCACACACTAAGGAGAATGAATGCAAAACCGAAGCTATTCCAAATTTAATGTCATAAATCACTACAAAGACTCTAATGATAATACTTACGATAGTCTATTCATTAAATATTTTCTAGTGTGTAAAAATCACAATCTTCCCTGTGTAGAATCCCCAAACCCCAATATTAATTATTTGTTGTATTTTTAAGTAACACCGCTTTCTAGGTATTATAATCTTTTGAAACTATATGAAAAAATGTGTAAGTAAAACAGGTCACAGCTTCACAAGATAACCAAGAAAATTTAACGCAAGAAATATAGTTTTCTTTTAATATTCAGTAGCATTGAATTTTTAAACAGTGCTAACGCAGACAAGAACCTGGCAGAACAAAATTAGAATCGAGGCAGGTGGAATAAGAGTTGAAAGCCTCGGAAACAGCAAGTGGCTGTTGGAATTCCTCGTCACCAGAAAACCGCAAACAGGCTGCGGCGGCGGCCGAGGCATTTCGAATTATCCTCATCAGCAGCCTTCCGGCTGCGCGGCGCCACCTCAAACGCGGCTGGCTCCCCCTTTCTCGCCCTTGACTCAACCCCAGCCCACGTCCTCATTGTTCTCATTTTAGTCATCATCCTAGTTCTAGCCCTAGTTGCAATACAGACCTAGATATATAGCCCAATTGTAACTAAAGATATAATTCTAGTCCCCGTCCTAGTCCTTGTTCTAGTCTTAGACGAAGTCCTTGTTCTAGTCTTAGACGAAGTCCTTGTTCTAGTCTTAGACGAAGTCCTTGTTCTAGTCTTAGACGAAGTCCTTGTTCTAGTCTTAGACGAAGTCCTTGTTCTAGTCTTAGACGAAGTCCTTGTTCTAGTCTTAGACGAAGTCCTTGTTCTAGTCTTAGACCAATTCCTTGTTCTAGTCTTAGACCAAGTCCTTGTTCTTGTCTGTTCTACCCCACTCCCTAGAACAACACCTAGACGTGAAGAGGAACGCTGACTGAAAAAGGCGTTAAGATCGCAGATTATGAAGTTGAAGATTTTCTGTGTTACACGACTTAAAGACAGATAGGGGCCCACAAATCACTCGCAAGTCCAATTCTCATAAGTCGGGCAGAATGGCTACTCTTGTATGTTGCGTTCTCGTTGAGTCCAAAGAGAGTAATACTAAGTGAGATATTTTACAATGACATCTGTTATGTACAAATAAGAAGTAAATAAGAAATAGGAAGTATATTAAAACAAGAAGTGAATAATATTGTATTTAATTCTTATTATGAGCAATTCAACATACATTGTTTGGTTTGGTTTTTTCGTGTTTCCGGGCGCGTCAACTGCTTTGGTCATTAGTCCCATTAGTGTAGTGCATGTTTGTTCTCGGGAGATGGCGGTGATCTTCCCCCGCTGGATAGTGAGATCCGGCGCCGACCTACCGTCGGGTAGTGGGGTTTCCCCCTAACCAGGACTCTCCCACCAACGGGGCACCGACCCAGTCGGGACAAGCTCTAAGCTCCCAACCGGTCTCCCGGAATATGTGGTAGTGAAATGCATGTTAGTGTAAGTGTGCGTGTAAGGGGAGAGGATAGGACAAGGAAGAGGAAGGACAGATCGCGCGCGGTCCGTGGCCCGTTTGGTAGGGTACTGCTCCGGCATTCGCCTGGTGTTGATCGGAGAAACCACGGAAAACTACCGATCAGAGCAGCCGGCCACTAGAATTCTCCTCCAGACAGCGACTGAATTCGACCCAGCTGAAAAGCTAGTGTCGAAAATCCTGCCGCCTCAGGACTCAAACCTAGGACCTCCAGGTCAGAGGCGCTGCAGTGACATCAGTTGATGCACTGAGCTACCGCTCCCGGTTCCACTGCTGGGTGTCGACCGCTTTATTAGTAGGTGATTTGGGCCAATTCGTTTCACAGCAGTGTTTGCAGCATTGCCGAATACGACTTTGATTTGGTTTCTCTCGAAGTGATCCTCGCTCAGCTAATATCTCCGGATTATCGTAAGTCAAGCTATTCTAACCGCAGGGCTGATTGTTTAATATACAATGGGAATGTCGATGAATTCCAATGTAACAATGCCTCTTTTTTATTATTGAAGATCGCATTAACATCTAGGTCATTAGCGACCACTATTGATGATAACATTATGGTAACTATGAAGACGAAACGATATGATGTTAAGGGGTGAAAAGAAGAACACAAATACAACCATGCCCGAGGCGGGACTCGAATCCGCGACCCTCTGGTCCAAGATCGCTACGACACTACTGCCTTAGCGATATCGGCCACCGGACCGACAAAGATTTCCTTTATGTTCAAATTAATACCCATCATTTGCCCTCCTTGTAACACCATAGCACTGTAACCCATTTTCTACCTCTAGGGTTTCCTATCCCTCGCGCGGGTTTCGTCTCGTTTGGACCCGGCGAGCACCGGCGGCTCGCGGTTCGCGTTCGCCGTCGGGTGCGAGTCTTGGGGGAGGGGGAGGGGGAGGGGCATGAGGGCGGACGCCCCGGCCGCCTTGGCGCGCCGCCGCTAGGGCGCGTGCCGAACGCACACCTGCCCTCCGCGCTCACAGGTGCGCCTGCCTGCGACCAACCGCCGCCTTGGACTGTGGGCGGGCGGGCGCCGGGGCACGCGGGTGCTCGTACAATAGCTGGCCCCAGCGCTGCAAGACCTCTGCAACTGGCCGCCGCCGTTGGAATCGGAGAAACAGGATGAGGTGTAGCTTTCTGAGTTTTTCAAACAGTTCAAGAAGTCGTGTACGTTGCTCGGAAAACAGAAAGTAGAATAGATTGTGTGGATTAATGATACCAATTATACACCTATTAATTTAAACACACTCACATTATATATATATATATATATATATATATATATATATATATTGGTCTAATGCATAATATTATAGGAATTTTAAGAAATATCGTCAAAATATCAATAAAAATCATATAACAAGGGGGAGCCTCCTACATTTCTACTTTCTTCTTAATCAGCTTTACCATTAAACTTTTTTGGCTTAGGATATTTCACCAAATATATAAACTTACAAGGAGAGTGAAATTATAACTTTAATAATAGAAGTACTCATTCATTTTATGTTGAACCATTACAGGTTTGCCAGATGGTTTGGAGAGCCACTTTCTCAAAAATTTATCAAATCCTCAAATTGTCAGATGAAAAATGAGAAAAATTAATAGATCATATTTACAGAAATAAAATGATTTTAATTTTGGGGAATTTTTGGCCAAAATTGATATAAAAGAAGAAATCCTGACGTAAAAAACATGTTTGATAAAATCCTTTGCAGAACATGTTAAAAATTTTATAAATCCGACAAAAAATATGAAAATCGAGAAATTCAGATGTAAGTGGGCCAATGTCGGTGTTCGTGGGATAGCACCAGCTATTGCCAGACCGCAACTGTCTGCACACTGTTGGAATCGGAGGACGAGAAAGAAACCATTTTTTCCGGAGGTCCTCGAGGATTTTAAGTAGTTTGGAAAAGAAAAGGTAAAATACGTTGTAAATACTTAGACATAGCATACATACATCTATTAACTCGAACATGTACAATAGTAAATATTTTAAGAAATTACATCTCTTTGCATTAAATATAATTAATAATGTATCTATTAACTCGGTTCAACTTTAAGTATACGAAACAAAAATAATATGGAATCAATAAATAAATTTAAGAAGTGAATTTATTTAACAATATTTTTGTGTTTCAATGCATTCTACTTCACCACAGCAATTTATATATTTTTCTCGCAGTATTCCTTACTTCGAAGATCTGATACCCTCCAATTTCACTTCGTTACATGGAGGACCGCAATTCTACTACAAGAAGCTTGGAGGATCGCAGATTGAAAAGGACCATTGAAAAATTGAGCAATACTTATTTATGCAACTAATATATCTGTACAAAATTCTTCTTCTTCTTTCTTCACGGATTAGGGCGATGCCTGTTCCGGCCTCTCAGTCCATCGTCTTCTTGGGTGATTGGATATCCTTTCCAGAGCGACCCGACTTTCTATGTCTGAGAAGCTTGCAGGTTTATTTGTATGTCCTCAGCATGGATAACTGATCCTATCGCTGAGCCAGTTTAGTATGAGGGTTGTACTGTACAAAATTCTGTAGTAAAACTTTATATGAGGTCACCAAATTTAGTTGCGACGTCTTCAGTGACGTCATTAATGGTAGAGAGACCGTTCTTCGACTGTTTCGCTCAGGTCATTGCCCATTCTCCCCATCGTTTGCATGGGTGTCGTTTCTCTTTCACGAGCACTCTCAATTCTTTAGCACTCTTTGTGGTGACAATGCCTTTGGTCGTACCTCAAGTGCATAAATGTTATGGTAGAGAGTCCGTGCTTCGACTGGTTTTCTCAGATCATTGCCCATCCTCCCGATCGTTTGGATGGGTGTCGTTTCTCTTTCACGAGCACTCTCAATTCTTTAGCACTCTTTATGGTGACTATGCCTTTGACCGCACCTCAAGTGTATAAATGTCATGGCAGAGAGGCCGTTCTTCGACTGGTTTGCTCAGATCATTACCCATCCTCCCCATGAATTGATAGCGCTCATGCTTTCAGGAGCAGAGTTTTTAATAGTTCTTATTATTTATTTCGTTTTGTCAATTAAACAATGTATGTATGTATTTGGCGTTATTGAATCTGTAGTCCGACTTCGTCGGCCAGCTACCGGTGTCCCCTATGCCTGGGCCTAGTTAAATTCCCATCTTTCGGGGTAAGAGGCGAACATGACGTATTCTCTTCACGGTAAGCAGCAAGATTCGCCTGCTTGAGCTTTTATTCGTCACACAGGTACAGAAACTGGGACGATTTTATAGGAATGCTACAACTCTATTTTTGCTTCGACCGGGAATCGAACCCGGGACCACAGCACGGGAAGCTAGTACGCTGTCCATGAGCCTTAAATCTAAATTATAAATTAATAAACACGGCCACTCTCAAATTAAATGTATTCAAACATCGATGTGTAGTTGTCGATGCCCCATCCTTAGTCAGAGAGCGATCACGAAGGAAACCATAAAATACAATCTAGCAATTATATTGCATATTCACAACCATTTCGCACTTTGTACGTGATTTCGCATCTTGCGATCGATTTCGCATTTTACTGCAGATTGAAAACCTTCAGAAATGCACTACACCGACCGTTAAACACACAATTACTATTTTTTCAGCGTTTGATAACTTTCCAATTTTTAGCAATTGCAAAAATCTACCATCTCTAGTAATGTTTTGTTATAATATGAACGATGATGGATGTGAAAGGGAGGGAAAATAGACGAACCCCGGACTACCTACTGAGAGATCACACATTCGCCACCAATTCCACAGGAGTCGGCTGACAAAGGCGGCTCAGGATTAACTAATGTCATTGCGGTGCTTCTAATCAGGTCTAGAGAGCGAATACCGACTGTTGCTTGATTTTTTTGAAGGAATTTTGAAGGAAACCATAAAATACAATCTAGCAATTATATTGTAATCCGTTAATCCGAGCACTTCTGACGTGTAGGTTGGCGCCGGAGCTCATCACCCAGACAAGAAAGATCTCCGCCCCGTGATAAAACATGCACTTCTGAGAGCAATGACCAAAGCAGTTGACGCTCCGGGAAACATGAAATAATCAATCACAGGTGACCACGGATATTTAATCGCGGAATGTAGAGGTGAAAAGTTGGTATGATGGTTGGGCTATGGTCTCTGGTTGGTCACTGCCACGGTCTCTGCATCACACGCAGTTTTAGCGCTTCCCTGTTTCCTACTTTAATGTTTTTCCAGCAAAATTCTATCCCGTAAGGCTCTACCAGCGAGTGAATTTACAGGATATCTCTTAGAGATCTGGAGGTCTCTTTTTTTTTTTTTTATTTTTTTATTTAACAGTGAGCTGATTATACAACGCTCAGCCATGTGGCTTTTCAGTTGTTTGTAGCGAGCATTTTCAGACGAAAATATGCGAAGGGTGGCTCGGCCACCTCCCATTAAACATAGTTTGTTGTAGTGCGAATGATAAAGCGGATGAATACATATTGTTGACTATTGATGGGAGGACTATTTATTTTATTATCTTATGTCGGCCAGTTTCCGGAGGAAGATGTGGAAGGGGAGTCGGTTGCGGAGACGAGTTTCTATGGGATATTCTTTACCTATGTTGTAGTGGAAGCACCGGTAACTGAGGTAGATTTTGGAAGAATGATGCTGAAAGTTTAATAATGTAAGTTAGGACGGGCTCTATGGTTAGGTCTTTGTGAAGGTTAGTGTTGCTTATAAACCAGGGTGCATTAACTGCAGTTCTGAGGAACCTATTTTGGAATATTTGGATTTTATTTATAGTTGTAGGGGCGGCATTGCACCAGACTGGACAAGCGTACGTGATTAATGGACGTAAAATGGCTTTGTATATAAGGAGAGCAGAATGGAGCTTTAATGATGAGTGTCGGTTGATTACTGGTCTGAGAATACCTAGGCGTCTATTAGCTTCGTTTACCTTGGAGGTGATGTGGTCTTTCCAAGTCAATCTGGTGTCCATTAGGACACCTAGGTAACGGACTGGGGCGGTTGAGGAGCACCATGGTATTAATGCCGAGTCAAATTTTAGTGGGGTGGGAAGGCTGGAAATCGTAGCGTGAAAACTTTGGATGAGGATTTGTTTGGATTTATCTTGATTTTCCAGTTTCTGCACCATGTTTCAATAGTTGTGAGGTGTGTCTGAATTAAGTTCCTTGTGGTATTGAGATATTGGTCAGAAGCAAAAATGACAGTATCGTCTGCAAAAGGGCAGTGTGTACATTAGGGTGCGTTGGAATGTCAGAAATGAATATATTAAAGAGGACTGGTGACAACGGGAACCTTGTGGAACTCCTGCTGAACTGTTTCTTGGTGAAGAGAAGGTTGAGCCCACTTGTACAATAAATGTGCGATCATTAATGAAATTGAATATGGTGTTGATTAAATATTTTGGTATACCTAGTTTCCTTAGTTTATATATGATTCCTTCGTACCAGACCCTGTCGAATGCTTGAGCGACATCGAGGAATACTGCTAATAAATGATGGCCAGATTGAAATGCTTCGTGAATATTTTCAGTTAAACGCAGTAGTTGGTGGCTTGTGGAATGACTTGGGGAGAAGCCAAACTGAAAGGAGGAATAATGTTGTTATGATGTATAACTTTACGTAGTCTCTTTAGTAGTAATTTTTCTAAAATTTTTGACAAAATGGGAATGAGACTGATGGGCCTGTAACTAGTAGGGTTGGCATGGTTTTGTTGGGTTTGGTACAGAGATTATTACTGAATGTTTCCAGGAACTGGGAAATATCCTGTCCTTAGCACCGAGTTATATATGTTGGTTAGAAATGCTAAGGCACTTCTTGGGACATTTTCAAAACAATGGAGTTGATGTGATCATGACCTGGTGATTTCCTTGCCGGTAAGTTTTAATGGTATGATATACTTCTTGGGAGTTATAAAGGAATCGGTCTTGGTGTGTCGAAATTAGGGAGCTATTAAATTCAATGACTTCATTATGAAATTCTTCCCGTATGTTGTGAGTTTGGAAGGTTGAGGCAAAGTAATCAGCGAGCATTTCGGCTTTCTCTTCTGCTATGTGCTGTCATGTTGCCATTTTCAAGATTGGAATGTTTGATTTGGTTCCTAACAACCTGCGTGTAGCTTTCACAAGGAGCCATCGTGGGGTTTAGGTCTGCAACGTATTTTTGTATTTCTCAAGGTGGAATGAGGCTAATGCGTTGCGGACAAGTCTGATTAGGTGGTTGTATTCTGATTTTAAGTGAGGTAATCTATGTTTAGTCCAAAGACGTCTTACTTTGTTCTTTCTTGTTATCAGTTTTGGATGTCTTCCGGGAGTTGGGGTGGTTTAGAGCACGAGTGGTCTGTGAAGTGCTTAGGGAAGAATTTTGGATGGAATTAATAATAGCGTTGGTCAGAATGAAGGTGGATTCATCAATTTCCGATTGCGTTGTTAACTGTTTAATAGGTGGGATATATGATGCGAGATGTAGTTGAAACTTTTCCAGTTAACTTTGTGGGTATTTAAACTTGGTGGACTATTTATAATTGGTCGAGTTGTGCTGGCTGTTAAAATAACCGGATTATGATCCGAATCCAGCTCTGAAATAGAGAAGGAACTAGTGGAATATTTGAATTAGTAATGGCTATATCAAGGATGTCGGGGATGCAATTCGAATTGTATGGAAAGTGCGTGGGTTCGACCGGAGCAATAACTTTTAAATTGTAATTTTGACAGAGATTGTGTAAATATATTCCGTCTGAAGAATTGTTTTGCAACCCCATGACGTGTGTTTGCATTCAGGTCGCCCAGCAAAATACAGGAAATATTTGAAGAGAAAAGTGTCCAAAATGTGACCTATTGAGGATTTGTTCGGTGGTTTGTATGCCGAGATAACTATTAAGTCGCCACTCATGAGGAAACCTTTGCTGATATTGTTTCTACACCTGGTGTAAAGGGCAAGAAACTGGGGCAACTACTAATGTTAGTTTTGATCAGGATCATAACTCCGCCGGCTGGAGTATTGTTGGGCGATCCGCTCTGTAGCACTTATAACCTGGAATGCGTAGTGTTTTAGTAGAAACAAGATGGGTCTCAGTAATACAAGCTATGTCTATTTTATGTGATATTAAAAAGTGAATTAGAGCATGTCTTTTAGGTACTATACCGTTACTGTTCCAATTTAGAATCGTTAGATTGTTAAGGCGCGTAGACTGTCCATTGTTGCAGTTATTGTTAAATGATGCTATTATAGAATTTTTTATTGAATTGACAATTGATGGCATGAAGGACTGGATTAACTGATTTATGAAATTGCTTATTTGCTGGGTTAAATAATTGACAAGATCGAAATTATTATTATTATTATTATTATTATTATTATTGTTATTATTATTATTATTATAGTTGTTATTTTGGTTGAGAGGATGTGTAGAATTGGGAGGATGTGGATGTGAAGTATTTTGACTGAAGTGCGTATATGAGAAGTTGCTGGAAGAGGAGGAAAATGATTTGTTTGGGGTTGAAGGTTTTATTTGGTAATGGGTTGACTTTGTTAGTATTTTCTGAGTTGAATGTATTAGAATTTCCGATTTGGCTGATTTAAATTCTAATACTTTAGTATAGTGAGCACAAGCATTAGACCGTGCATTGGCTCTGTGACCTTCTGTATTGCAATTCGCACATTTTGGAATGAAATTACTCGCCACTTTACAGTCTTTGGTATAATGATTCCCAGTACATTTGGCACATATAATATTGCGTGTGCAGTAGTTCTTTGTATGATAATAGCCCTGACACCGCGCGCATTGGATGGGCCCAGGCCGACGTTTTCGATCTTCCACACGCACGACTGCATGGCAAAGTCGATTTAGTTTATAAACGTCTTTCCAATTGTTTTCTTTAGTTAATACTACTGCAACGACGGGAATTGGCAGTCCTTCTTTGTTGTGAAGTCTTGTCACTTGAACTACGGATAATTTTGTTTTAGTTCGTCTAGAATGTCACTTTCACTTATTGATTGATGGATATCTTTAACAACTATTGACAGTTTTTTAGATGTTGGATCTGAGTATGTGTGGAATTGTTTTCCGTTTTCATTTAACGATTTAATCAACAGTCTGTAGTCTTCACTTGAGTGAGTTTGTACTTTTACTTTGTTATATTTAAGTTCGGTGAAAAGTTTTCTTTAGCACTGATTTCAGAAATACCGTAAATGTAATCATGTCAGTTACATCATAAACAAATATTGGTGGAACGTTAATTGGTGATTCTGGTTCATTGAAATCGGCTAACCTTTGGAATCTATTTTTCACTGGCACTGCGTAAACGAGTTCATTTGCCATTTTTTGGCAGGAATAGACGAGTTTTCGTTATTTCAAGTGATCTCTTTGAAGTCTGTCCATTTAATTGTTCATTGGTGTTGATTTCAATATTTTCTACGTTAGGCGATGAAGAGAAACCGTGCAACGAGGGTAGAGACTAGCGGACGCTACACCTTGCGGCATTGCTTCGTTACCTTGTGCTTGTGACCCACTTCCTTCAGATACTTCATACGTTGACGATAGCATTTGGGGTTGAGATTGATGTGGGTAAGGCTGTTGAAAACTCACATCATATGGGACAGATGTGCTAGAAAGCTGGGATGAATCCATGTATTCTTCAGATGAGTATTCAGTGAGGCCATTGGCGACACGGATGGCCTCACCGATAAGTTGTGATGTTGACTCAATTGTGTTATCGCCTGCGGCGATAACACTGGAGACACTGCCTATATCACTATTAACTCTAAGTAATTGAATTATTCCTTAATATTCGATGCACTTATGCGCCGACTAGAACATCAGCTGACGCATCAAAGTTCGTAGAACACTGCACTCGGCTAGAGGTCGGTAACGGCACTGCGGAGCACGTCCGAACGCGACAGCGGCTGAGCGAAGAGTGTGGAGGTCTCTTGCTGGAAAATATTAACTTGTCTTGCAAGGAACACGGTTAGCTTAATCAATTTTGAGCTGCGTCACTTATGATGTATATCGCTAAGAAAGAAAGGTTAGGTTATTAATTGTGGGAATTGAGGTTTTTCCCACTCTAAAAACTTTTAAACCAATTTACAGACTCTGATGATGGAACAAGAATAGTGCATATTTTCGTAAATGCACGGCCTAATACGGAGAAAGAGAAACATAAACATTTTAACCTTCTGAGCAACTAAAAATACAAGAATTAAAAAAATGAACTTGATTAAACGAGTATGTGAATATAGAATGTTGTTTTGGCGATTGGACATTTTTTTCTCAAGCAAGTGCAAGTCTGCGAGTGCAGTTTTCCTCCTGCAGTAAAAAATGTAATTTACTTTGAAACCATCGTACGTAGTTCATACCAGCATCAGTCAACAGTAACAAGCACATAAAATGTACATATCACACCCACAAATCTTTTGGAGATAAAATTTGAAAGACTTGTAAGAAACAGTCTCATAAAGAGGAAACTAGCAGGAAACGCTGTCAACAAATACAGCTATCAACAAAATTTCCATAAAAATGTATTTTTTAAACGACAAGGACCACAGTCTTCATATACAAGAACCTGTTACAAACAGAATTGTGTCCCGCAAGATTTTTAAAAAACAGTGAGTGTCATTTCTCACATGCTGAAGCCCTGGTGTTCATATTCTCATTGTTTTTGTTGTGAATGATATTTGTTTATGAAATCATGTTTTTTGTAGGTTATGCTTGCTTTCAGAATAGCAGCAAAAATATTTTAAGTTAGTTATATTTAAACAATTAAACTATTTTTATTATTATATTTTTGTAATATCAAAAATAAAAAGTGATTTCACGTAAAATTCCAATTTAATGTGATCCTGGTTAACATCTATAAAAATGTTCATAGCTTTTGCCAGCTGAACAGTCAAAACTCTGCAAACATGTTTAATTAAGTTGATATGAAACTATTAATTTTTTTCAGTGTACTGCTGCACAAGAAAATTAACATATTTTTCCTCTTAATATTTTGTGTGTCAATATTTTGTGTGAAATAAAAAAAGATACATTTTTAAACATTGGCCGAAAATGACAATGACGCATTTTTCTACGTGAACTATTGATATTTGAGCACATTTCTTAAAAAAGTACTATTAATATTACAAATAAATTTAAATGATCGTAAAATACCATTATTCATAATGAATTTAGCCATTGGCATTTCCAATTTGAATTATATTTTTTCAATATTTGTAAGCGATGAGTTCAATATCATGAGCTGAAGTCCCATGCACTAATCATTAAAATATATTGCAGGTATATTTGACTGAGAAGGTGAATTATACAACCCTGAGTTCTTCCCACTTCCCGCTTTAGCTAATTGAAAAACAAACACGTGCAAAGTAGCAGATGCGAAACAAGCGACATGACGTGAGTTGTAACTGCTGCACGTGTTATAAGTTTAAGTCGTGGTCTGGAAGACATCCGGGGATATTTAACTTTTACTTGCGGTACTGGTTTCGCGTACTGGAAGTTACAACCACCTAGCATTCACACATACGCCGCCATGCAAGTGTTTTTGTTCTACATCGCAAATTAGTAATACCATATTTCAGAGATGCAGTGAAGGAAGCAATGATTCAATGTTTCAATTTCATATATGATAATATTGTTTTTATCCAATAGTTTGTGTCATATTCATATTAATTACTTTCTATATAAATTGTACTGAATCATTCATTGTATCATGTTCTGAACATTCTTGCTTATATTATTTTTTATCTATTTTTATTCGCCTTGCATGCACTGAACTTAACCAACCATTTATACTCAACCCTGGTCCCGTTTTTAACGTCATGCTGTCAGTTTGTTCCTCGTGCTTTCAGCCCTAGATTCATATGTAGCGCCGGTTTAAGATGATAAATGTGATAACACGATTGTACGATAGTTTGAAACCCAACATGGGCGATCTAAAGTTTCTCGCGTCCAGAAGAGCTGTATTTTCAACGCAGAGATGGCAATCTAATCGATTAACTTTGTTCGTAACTCAGGAGGAAACGAACCTTCTAATTCTGTAATTAAGTAGTTTGTCGGTCAACAAATCAAAATTGAGCAATGAATTTCCCGCTCGCTGCGTAAAACGTACATATATTTATGAAATTAATGAACAAAAACATCAATCAGTGTCGAATTTCTTTTTGACGAGTTCCAACAGTAATTATTTATAGACTCAGTGTATGACGTTCAAATATCAGCTATAATTCATAATTTCATCAATTATTTTTACATACATTCACTGAAATACACTAATGAAAAGTTACATCACGAAAACTACTGTCAAACTTAATGTATCTGATAAATTAAAATACTATTGTTCTTAGATGTTTCTACCCATAAATACTTGTCATTCACAAAATATTAGTCTGAGACATCTCATTACAAATTCTCACGTCAATTCTTTATACACATTTAACATTTAGAAAGTATTTCTCTTTGTCTTTAAACTGTGCGATTCAAAACACGAAGAATACAATGTGACAATCAGATGAGTTTAACCATTTTCGCATTAATCATCATTACTGTCATTATTATAACATAATTATTTCAGGTCCAGTTTTTTTTATTTCTTCTTCTTCTTCTTCTTTACACACTCGGTATATTTTTAAGGCAGTAAGTAAGGACAACGTCTTGTATAATTAATGCTCTTAACCAGCATTTATTTTGCATTACACTCAAGAATCTCGTGACATAATTATTGCTACCATAAACTATCATTCACTTCATGTCCTCGGGAAGCGGAAACATAAAATTAAGCCCAAGCATTTGCTTCACAGATGTTACAATTGCAACATTCTTAAGGCATTTCCTCACATTCGGCATTCGCCGAGCTGCTAGCGACTGCTCTTCCAATCCCGACCAGCTGAAAAGTTCGGAAAATGTTAGCTTTCTTGGATGCGTGTAGTAGACCGACACGTAGTGGGTAGAGCGAACACCGAATGTTCGTCGCTCGTCAAATTGCAAGTAACCCATCCGCACTACTTGCGATTGGGTGTGGAGCCACCTTTAGATACCACAGTTATTACACAACTACTAAAATTGCCGAGTGAGTTCGTATATTGCAGTGGTGCATTTGACCGAATGACTTCAATTGTTCTGCATTCCCCTTTTTGCACTTCTTATTATTCCTACATACTGCTTTTATTCCACTTTGTATTATTCATGAACCGCAGGCACTGCTAAGAAAGCGAGGTGCTGAAGGCGGTTACATTGTTTCCTACTCTACTATTGCTGCCACTACCTTCACAGCCATGTCCGTTATACTTCCATCGCCATTTCTACACAACCTTTAAGTTTCAGCTCTTTCATCAGCACGATTACCAACCTTCACGCAACCCATTACCATTATCACCATAATCTCCATCCACAAAATCACTAGTCGCACAATCATTATATTAATAATCACCATCATCACCAAAACAATAAATGTCTCTACAACGAAGACAATGATGTAGATGATTACGACTAAAAAATAGAGTTTAACTTCCATCTCCATTTCTAACCAATATTTCCAGTTTCAGCTCTTTCGTCAGCACGATTACATCACCACTTTCATCACCATCATCACCATATCTACAATAAACATTCACACAATCACCATCGGCACTATCCTTATCTATGCTATCACAATTCGCACAATCATCATTTGTTGCACAACACCATCACCATCACAATAAGCATCTCTACAATGAGATAGTGATGTAGATGATTACAATGGTCATGAGCCTCACAGCCTATCACGGCTATTGTTATAGTTACAAACATGGCCACCGTTATCATAAGTACCACTATCGCAACCATGACGGTTCATTTCGTTATGCAACCTGCACCTGCACCTACTAGAATGTGCCGCTAAGTAACCTCCCTCAGTTTAGACACTCGCCGCCTTTCCTCCACTCCTTCCTTCCCTCTCACCCTGGCCCAGAACCTCTCCATTTCTTCCACGTGTCCTCAAAAACAAGAGAATTTGGGGCGACCCATGGTACGAAGACCAGAGGTATTCCGTTCGCACCAACATTACTCTAACCTAAACGCATCCAAATTATTCACAGTAAAACATCGCAGAACACTACACACATTCTCGCCTCATTAAATAAATTTCCAACAAAAAGTAAAAATAAATTCCATTTGGAAGCATTCTTGTATATTTTGTAAGTAATTGTTAACAGTATGGGATATTGAAGTTTCCTACAGCATGTGTAATATAGTTAATTGATTGATTTTTTCGTGTTTCCGGGCGCGTCAACTGCTTTGGTCATTAGTCCCGAGAGTGTAGTGCATGTTTTTTCTCGGGAGATGACGGTGATCTTCCCCCGCTGGATGGCGAGATCCGGCACCGACCTACCATCGGCTAGTGCGGTTTCCCCCTAACCAGGACTATCCCACCAGCAGGGCACCGCCCCAGTCGGGACAAGCTCTAAACTCCCGACCGGTCTCGCGGAATATGTGGTAGTGTGGTGCATGTTAGTGTAAGTGTGTGTGTAAGAGGAGAAGATAGGACAAGAAAGAGGAAGGACAGATCGCACGCGGTCCGTGGCGCGTTTGGTTGGGTACTGCTCCGGCATTCGCCTGGTGTTGATCGGAGAAACCACGGAAAACTACCGACCAGAGCAGCCGGTCGCTAGAATTCTCCTCCAGACTGCGACTGAATTCGACCTAGCTGCAAAGCTAGTGTCGAAAATCCTGCCGCCATCAGGACTCGAACCTAGGACCTAGGACCTCCCGGTCAGAGGCGCTGCAGTGACATCAGTTGATGCACTGAGCTACCGCTATCGGTGTAATATAGTTAAGTTTAGAATAATGAGGTATAATGGAAGTCATCGCACCATATAAAGAAGTTTTACAATTATCATTGAAGGATGAATTTTTTATGCAACACCGAATAAAAGAAATCGACACATTTTCGATTGGTCTGTTCTGGACCATTACGTCCATTACATACGTATCTACATGATCAAAACGTAAAATAAACGCGATCATAAAGAATACCACAACGAATTCTCTGAGAAACAATTTAATAATATAGTAGTAGAGATGTGTGGCGTCATGTCAAACCACCTTGCATTTTAGACGAATCTAATATCAATCTAATTGCAATACTTCGAATATTCTCTCTATTAGTATTTTTGTTTTGAAATTAATATGCTTAATCAATATCATTGAATTTACAATAAAGTTTAATATTTTTCCAAGTAAAACACTTATTTTTGTTCAACTTCTGTTATATATTTTGACTGTATTTTAAAGTGAACGTTATAATCAGTAAGTCTTGAGCAGCAGTGAAAATGGAAGCAATTTTATTACTAGTTATAAAGTTGGGTCAGAGTGAACTGAATAATTACCCAGTGTACTAAGTTTTTGTTCTTGAATTAATAAATAAATATATAACATCGTAACATCGTTAACAAATGTTTCGATGTGGAATAATCTAGATTATTGGCATATAACAAATCGAATATCGTGTAATATACAATATGGAAAAATATTGTAGATTAAATTATTTTACTTTTAAACGTCATTAAATGCGGCTTTAATCACACCTTTTCTATGCATTTTCTAGTGTCTGTATTTCCATCGGGATTAAAGTGGCACTTAAATCCCTCCAGGATTATAGCAACACAGAGTAAAGAAAAATATATAATGCAGCATACATGAAAACTTTAATAAGGAATAACATTAATATACGTGTTTGTTTATACGAAAATGTATTGTACAATTATTTAAAATACTGAATCTAAATTCTGTAGTAATTAATTTCTCTTCTATTTGTACGCTGGAAGACTTCGCAATACTCGTAGCTGCTGAGTTCCAAATTACGCAATTGAAGTGCAGGATTTTCTCGTAAACTCCAATTCATCAACAATAGTGAACATACTTTCCGTAAGGGTTTGGGGTCAGGAAATTTTAACTATAAAGGTGGTCAATTGTAATTACGTATAATTCATTCATTCTCATCCACTAGCTACTCCCATTCGCAATACATGCGAAAGTAAGAGATTTTGAATACATCGTAAGTCTAAGAGAATACATATAAGTAAGTTATAATATAATTATAATACATATAACTAACCTTCAACAATAAATACTGATCGTCACATGCATCTTTAACAACTCTATAAAATTCAACTTTGTAAAAGTCTTAGATTTTTTGGCTTGTGACCTTCTCCCTGTCTCGTCGAAAATGGAATCAATTCACATCTGTAAGTATTAATATCAATTAAAGCGTTAAACACGAGTCGTCAACATTTGTTCCCAGAGAAAAACATACTACATACTTAGAAATACCAACATTTTCCTTGACATGTTACGTTGCCCTCAATATCGAATAGGTCCTCAATAGGTCCAAAATGATGAAGATTTGTATATTTTTTATATATTTTTAAAATACTCAAGTACAATTTCTTCTGAAACTTTCCTGTCATTTCTCCATCATTAGAAACATTCGTACACTTTTTCGTCAAATATTGCAAACCAGCTGAAATCACAGCCACCAAGTTGTCTGCCGCCTATCGTAGAGATTCATTCTTCGTAGAGTAGGCGTGCACAGGATATTGTTTAAAAATAAAGCTTTGTTTATGATTCGGAGTTTATCTGAGCTTTATTCACTCGGGAAAATTATGTCCCTGACGCATTCGGGACCATTCTTCTCCCTCGTGAATAAAACATACTTAAACCCCTTGTTTTATAAGTACGTATTACAAAGGATTAGTGTTATCCGAATTAAAAAATTATTTCTGCCTATTACATTGAATTATCTGAAAAATATTTTGGATATGCCGTAATTTTATATTACACAATTCAATTAACAGTAATTGTCAAAAATACAATAAAGTTTCACACTCCGAGAATCCTAAAAAGTTGAACAAGAGATTTTTTGTCTACAAATTTTCCACCTGAAAACGATAATGATATGTTACTTGGCGTGTTTACTGTGTTTTCAGTGAATCGTCGCAGCATCAATAGAAACGAAATATTTTGAATATTTGAGAAATCCAACTGTTTAATGACACGTTTCATTTTCCTCCGGTGCGTGTCCTCTGTTGTCAAGTGCTGACAACAAGTTTTTTTCTATTACTTGAGGCGCTTCTAGCGGAACTTGAGCAGAAAGAATTCCTCGCGTTCGATACTCCGACAAAAGTATCCCAGACCACCTGTGAGTAGCACTTGACGCTCGTTCGTGATTCCGGTGGCCCCCCGATAACATTAATAGCCACACGCAGAGCTTTGGGAATAAAAACCCCACCCGGAGGCGCGCTTCTTGGGGCCAGGAAGCACAACGGACCACGTCGATGAGTCCAGTGGCTCCCGTGGGTGAAGTTGACGAACTTCCTCGCTGCGCGACGCCACGGAAACGCCGAGAAACAAAAGCGAAAGAGAGAAAGTCGAAGAAAAAGAGTGCGCAGTCACTTAAATCCGTATCAGCTCGCTTCCTCCATTACATAATTGGACCGGGCATGCCCGCAGTTATCCCACACATCGGGTCAAAATTACTGTTAATTGAGGCACTTAGGCTATTAGAGCGCTCGTTAGTTTACACGCGAGCGCCGTCACGACGCGTGTGTTGGCGGAGGGGGCGTGGCGGCGGCGGGGGTGGCAAGGGATGGCGAGGGCAGAGGGGGTGATAACGGGGAGGTGTGGACTGTGGGGGTCCGCAAGATGATGAACTATAGGGAAGCTGCGGCGCTGATGCAGGTGGCGGGGATGATGGGAGTAGAAGGAGCGGAGGGGGCGGTGGGTGGAAGAAGGAGGGGTGCGGGGACAGAAGGGGTGGTGATGGTGGGGAGCGCGATCAGTGGTCAGTGGTGACAAGGGAAGGCAGAGGAAGGAGATTCGGGTGGTGATGAACTAGACGGAGGTTGCGGTAGTTGTATAGCCGTGATGGGGGGGGGGGGGGGGGGCGGCGGGGCGGCGGGGGCGGCGGGGGCCAGACAACAACGGGCAGTGTCCCTACCGCCGTGATAACTAACGTGCACTGGCGCCAATTTATGTCCTCCTGGAAACCGTTCATTTCTGTTCCCAGAGCACGTTTCAATCTAAATAACGGCTACAACGAAAACATTCATATGCGAGTGTTGTTGATAAGACACTGAAGGGGGTGTGGTCGGTTTATTGCATGAGAAACAGGTGCACGTAATTTTTGTTTTCACTTCTGGGACGTCGTTTAAGAATTAATACACCCTTCCACAGTTGAAATGTCCAGTGCATTGTCCAGGACTCTTGACGACATATAATCAAGAATATTTTACCTTAAATAAAAATGTTTGTATTGATTTGAATGAAGTGCCCGAAACGTAATGTTATTGACTGAATTATAAACTAAACTACAGAAGTAAAAACATTGTCATTTTTGTGACAACTGACGTCTTTATCCTTGTCATCTCATTTGATGAAAAACTTATGAGGAATCGTAATTCATGTGAGGATGCAACGCGTCAGCTTATCAGTGTAGTTGGATTGGAGGTATCCGCAATTAGGTTGCCCTTCTCAATCGCTCAGTGCTTCATGACATCGCCCCGATTTTCTTAGAATTTCAGTGCACTTCAAGGTAGCCAAAAATTACAAATTATCAATTGGTATGATATTCAATTACCACTACGTGATTTCTCCAATCAAACTTGGTGAATACCGATTCTAACAAACGGGCTACGGACCGCACACGATCATTCCTTCCACTCGCATCCTCACCCCTTACACACACTACACTACAACACATGTCGTGAGACCAGTCAGGAGCTTAGAACTTGGTTAGGCTGGGACGGTGCCTCCGAGGTGGGAGATACCTGGTTAGGGAGAATCCTCTCGAGCTGACGTAGGTCGCCTCCACCTCTCGCGATAAAAACGCCCCACACTAACAGTTCTAATGACCTTAGAATTTGTTGCGCCCGGATTCAGTAATCAATCAATGCAATCACAATTGGATGTACTTGAATATCACTGAAGTTTTCAAACAAAGAATTAATTTCCCATAAGGATCTCTTTAAACGTATCGACTGATTCATAGACTCTGATATTTAGTGAAAGTTATTTTGCATGACTTCATTCTTCACAAATTTATCGAATAGACCTTTTTGACGTCCACGTTATGACTATGGTGCTTGTATCTCTCTGAAGTATTCATTGAATTCAAAACAACTTAAGCATTTATTTAACATTAATTCAATTATGCTTAAATCACCATCATTTGTTATATATAGGATTCTCATCCTGTTCTGCATTTTTTTATCCCAGAATTTTCTTTATGATGCAAGAAACTTTTGAGGTTAGTTAATCTGACGTCGTTATTTTGCGGTAAAAAATCTCATTGTTCGACGGTACGTTATTCGAAGACATTTCATTGTGAGTTGTTGATTCGAAGTATATATATGACGTCATTTTATTTAGAACTTCCTTCTTCTCTAATTGACAGTTTAAATATTTGGGATAATACATTTTATGAGATAAGTCGTATGCATCTTTTTGGAGGATTGTCTTCTCTACTCTCATACACTCGATTCTTTATTGCAGTAGTTCTACAAAAAACTCGTACTCTTTAATCATGCATACACATATCCATGCAATTATTCAGTACCTGGGCCAACTTCCTTCTTGCAATCTCCGATCCCTTGAAATACGCGGGCGCTGCCGGGCAAATTGCAAGGAACTATCCAATAATTCGGGGATATACCTAACGAGAACGCCCTTCTCATTCATTATTGTGCAGAGCGTGGTTAACTAGCAGAAGTGCGACCACTCCGTGCGATTCCTGCGGCTGCGGCAGCTGCGCGCCTGGAACTGCCAGCCGCAGGCGACCGGTTCTCGCCGCAAGCGCTCTGCCAGACTCTGCCTCTGCCGCCACCGTCACCGTTAACTTACTTGTCAGCTACGCCGTCCACGATAGCGACGGCGTTTCAGAGGTACCGTCGTCGTCAGCGTCAGTGTTAGCGATTTCAGCGTCAACGCCAGCATCATCAGTATTATTGTCAGCATCACCGTGACGGGCGGCGTTACAGTCACCATCGTCGCGACACAGTCAATTTCACCATCAGTGCGTCACTGTAACCGTCGCGTCACTGTAACCGTCAGCGTCACTGTAACCGTCAGCGTCACTGTAACCGTCAGCGTCACTGCAACCGTCAGCGTCACTGTAACCGTCGGCGTCACTGTAACCATCAGCGTCACCGTAAACGTCAGTCGCCCGCCACCGACACGTCATTGTAACGTCAGCGTCACCGTATCTACAGGCCAAAAACGATCATACGTCACTCCTTCCATTCTCACTGCCACTGCTACCAACGTCGCTGTTTAATCTCTTATGATCATTCTGCCTTCCACCTTCATCATTATCTTCATCATCCTCACTGTCGCCGATTTTGCCAGTAACTCCTCCTCAACTTATTACAGAACGACAATTTCAACAACTACAGATTCACAGGGTACTCCGTGTCTCATCACAGTGAAGAGACTCCTCACGGTGAACTTCCAGGCACTTATCACCAGGGCTCGTATTCTGATGAGAGATCTTTTCATTGATGCATTCTAGACGTAGCTAACTTCTGAACGAATATTTATCACGTCATATAGGTTACACAAATGTGTAGTTATTGGGTTACTTTTTGTCATTTTTTGCCATCTTTCAATTTTTAGATCGTTTTTCTGATTCTTTGCGTCATTTTTATCATTTTTATGCATTTTGTTTCCTTTTCGTGTTTTTTGTTAGTGAATGTTTCACGAATTTACAATGACACACGAAAACGAACTTTACAACAGATCGAAACGAAATTACACAGATCTTTGCCAACTTCGTCGACTCTTCAAAACTGACAGTTGAAAGACCGGAACTAAGGATTACAGTTCCTCCTAAAATAAAGCCTTTGTATTAGATATAATTTTATTTAAATAAAATTTATTAAAAAATTTTAGCTCCTACTATTTCCTTGCGGGATTATATTGAAATTCCCAGCCAGTACTTGAGAAATTTGTGGATAATTGAACGGGTTTGCAGCAGTTTTCGTCAAACGTTCCCTATTACTCTACTGTTATTGATTTATCATCAGGATTTACATGTAAATGTCTCAGGTAGGCGACGGCGGACAACTTGAGGTTATATTGCTTTCTATCAGTACTCGCAATACTTACTCGCAATTAATGATGGCAAATTTTAGAAAACACGGAAACATCGATACATCACCAAAAGATTTTTGATGTCGATGAAAATATCGACAAAAACATCGATGTTTTAAATATTATGGAACAGATGGTATTTTCCCATTATGTTTCCATTTTTAAATATAAACTTAATTAAATGCATTATATTTTTATAACGTTCATAAACCATGGATTGAAGTAAAATGTTCTGGTACTAATGTCATACATAACACGTGAGTATTAGTTGCAAGTATTTTCTGCCATACATTTGATAGTCATCTTCATTTGATAATCAATGCTCCACGTAGTCAAGGTTCAAAATACAGTAAAACGATATTACCGCGAAAAAAAAAATAATAACAAAACTGGAAAAAGGTTGCGAAAAGCGAACGATATCGATTCGCCTGGGAATCGACAACAGTGTCAGTTGTCAATGGCTGTTGATTGCGAACTATACACAAAAATAGATATTGGAAATTTTATTTATATCATGCGATTTTTAAAACTTCATCCGTCCATTCAAACAAATACATTGATTCGAAGGAAATCTCGATGTTAATATATCAATGTTCCTGCTCGTTGCTCTTTCAAAGAAAAAGATTTTTTGCCAACCTTACTCACAATCCACTCTACGGTTTGTCCAATCTAGAGTGAATTTCTTACATTCTTCGACATAAAAAACACCTACAGAAGCTAAGTAACTACTGCAGCTTGAGCTGTTCTTGTTACTGAGCGTGTCCGGCGTGCGAATATTCCTGAATGCAATTTTCTCTAGAAGTTCAAGCCTTTAAACTAGGGAAGAAGCAAACAATTTCATTTAATTGGAGGGTTTCTCGGAAAAACAGCATTAGTCCAAAATTGAGAAAAGGGAGTGAGTGCTGCCATCCTGTAAAGTGAACAGGAGGATAATATCGCCTCGAATATGCATCAGAGGATAATATCGACTCGGCGAAAAGTGCTTGAGTCCCAAAGAAAGCGGGCGAAGAAAAGTAGATGATTCTGGTAGAACATGGTATGTATAAAGTGTTTCCTGTAAAAACAGCATTAATCATGGTCAATTTCTGTTTTTGCGAGAAAGAGTTCTGCATAGTGCTGCCCAACAGGGGCTGGCCGTAACACTGGTCTTGTAAACAGTCTTGCTTTTCTTAAAGAAGTGCTGCTGTTTTGGGTTACGTTGTTTATTGGAGAGCCAAAGTCATAAACTCTGGAACACTGAAAACTTCATGGAAGAGTAGAGTTATTAGAAATGGAGTTCCATTTCCACAGGGGATTGAACTAACTCCAGCATAGAGTGTACGGTTACCAATACCACCTGCCAAGATATCTGACCTCCAAAACCTGATACGATATTTGAGCAAACACCATAAACAGAGAATTTTATGAACAAATTTTCATGGTACGTCCCGATAACACAACAGATTCTGATGACTGAAGAAAACAGTCATCTTCCAGCAGTTCATTCCAGTATTTTAATTCCATTATTGCAGGTTATAGTGAATCTATATTTATATATCTATATCTATACTAATATATAAAGAGAAGGGCGTTGAGTTACAGTGGGCGATAGTTTCTGGATGCACAGAACCAATATCGATGAAACTTCTGTGTTTACTTCCTTTGACGTTTGGGAGTAATTTAGGCTGTGATTTACAACCATAAACCTTAATATCTTTCCAAATAATTACTTTTTGGAAGTTTTTTGTCTACGATTATATCAAAGATTTAAGAGTGCATCAATGTGTAATAGTTAAACCCAGGCAGCACCAGAGGATGAAAATTACCAGGGGATTCTAGAGATCTACTAAAGAATGTTCAGATCTAATCAAAGTCCAGAATCACGAAATGTACTGGTATTTGAATCTGGCTATGAATCTACATGTTCGTTTGTGAACACTTGTGATTTGTTCAATTCTGAACGTTGGTGTAAAGTTTGGAACAAACAAAGCCGAAACGAAAGTCAATATACATGCGTTGTCCGTTGTACATGAATGTTATGCATGTACCGATTTGGAAATGGAAACATTGATAGATTGAAAGTAATTAAAAATTCACGTATGAATAAGAATTAGTGAAAACTTTCAGAACTACTTACAGTACTGTAACTTAGAATACACTATAGAAAAATGTTGAATGCTACAGTACTGAAGTAGAGATTGGATTATTAGCATGGTGTATTTCCTAAATAATGAACTCTTTTCTTTTACCGAGTGTTACGTATGTACTGTTTTGGGAATGAAAATCCTTGAAGCCTTCTCTATGATATAATTTAAATTTCTTAAGCGTTTCCAACGCTCTTCCTACATTTTGTATAACACTTTCAGCATTGTCATCATTAGAAGCCCGAAAATATGTAGTATGAAATGACAAGATATGAAAATAAATATGGTAAGAAAATGATAAGAATGTGTAAAAACTTTGTAATTTAATGTGTAATATCAAAATACACACATATTTATACAACGTATACATACAATTCAGCAAAATACATTTACACAATTTAAAGTTACGGTAATAAAATACTATTAAATCAATTTTGGTATTGCTTGTCGTACCGGTTTAAATTTTTTTAAGAGTACATTTTTAACTTCGAAAGCAATGATAGTTATCGTACGAACGTGAGAACTCCATGACCAACAAATCATTACTGTAGCACTGTCTTCGCAGAACAACACTTTCGCAAATATCTTTTGTAAATTGCGATTAAAGATCGAGGACAAAAACTGAACAAAAATCTCGATCGGGTTTTTGTCCAGTTTCCCTGATCCATTGAGCAAATGCTGAGATGGCCCCTTGATTTGCTTCTGGACGTAAATGTAGCTTCACTATGCGCACGTTTTGTTGAACTTTCCTCTTGCTTGTAGTGGTAGTAGAGCTGAGGGTGAGTTTCTATTTTGTTAACAATACAGAAAAATCAAATGTTTGTTCCTTTACCGTTAAAAATAAGGTTTCCATAATTTGGCAACGAAAATATCCAGTTTTTGAAATGTTAATCCCTCGCTTTTTAAAATTTGTTCTTCTTCTTATTATCAATATTTTTCGTCTTACAACTATTGATAGTTAAATTGTTGGAAAGGGACTCTGAAACTCAAGAAAGCGTGCGCAGATGATTTTCTCACCCATACGTCACATACAATTTTTGACTGTTTTTTGACTAAATAAATAAAGATCAAAAAACCTCAGTGATACCTTCCGCACCTAATGATAATAATCTCAGTATTCACGCGTCCTCGTAGCAATGTACATAAAGTGCAGTAACCAAACAGAATGCATGCATCTGACCTCGTTATAACGTGGGGCATCTTGTATCTTCGTCACACAATTCTGAATAAGTGTATAAAAATATGCCGATTTTTTAAATAAAAGTCATTTTTGAAAATGTATTAAGCCCTTTTTATAAATAAATTTCAAGGAAACTGATAGAAAAATAAAAAAATTGAAAATAATCTAAAATGTAAACAAAATATGTAAAACATAATTTGCAACAAAACTTGCCCTGATTCTCTAAGATCATAATTTTCAGAACAACACTACAAGACAAAATATATGTAATTACATAAGAATCCGGACTCGAATCACCATCCTTGTCACCACCCATTTCACCATTCCAGATTCTGACTGACGCTGTTGCTGTCACCACAAGTATCACCTTCACCAGGGTGAGCGTTGCCTCGGTTGCTAGTTATCGAAAATGCTGGCTGGCACTCAGCCGACAGAGCGCGTCAACTTGTCACCGGCTCCTGACCCGTTAGCAAACTACTGCGGCAGCAGCTTCTGCTGCCATCGGTTCGTGTTCCTGCCGATAGGGCGCTGGGCATTTGCATCGGAACTGCTCGTGCCGCCGATACGCCGAAAAGTGTCTGCTACCTGGAGCAGCACTCAGCAAGTGGTCTGCGCTTCCAGACGCACGGAGCGGCAACCGGGGCGGGTCCATTTCACGCTTTTCTTATCGCCAAGGCCCCGTGATAAATTCTAAGCGTAAACTTGCGGATTCCTTGGCTGGTTCTCTGACCGTATACTGCGACCGTAAAAACATTACTGTATCTAAAGTGGGCAGGAGATGAGTGTCGTAACATAAACGAAATAATGACCCGATTTATTCAGTAACGAACATTTCAAGAAACTTTGTGATGAACATTGAGTTTAATCAGCTGGCACTCTGTATGTACGTCGACGTATACAAACTCAAGACTTCAAATTTGGAGTAAAATTGATTATAAACATACCAAGAAGGAAAATATGAGCAAGAAAATATCTGAAAGTACAACGAATATGAAAAAAGAAAGTAACCGTTACATTCATAGTAAAGTGAAAATAATATTGCCAAAAAAATTAATGTCACATGTAATGTATTTCGACCTGCAACACAAAATCTTAATATTATGTACATTTTGTTTTCATATTCGAGTTCAAACTCTAAATCTAATCATTCCAGTACATTTTGAGTATGTTAGGTAAATTAACTTTAGTAACGAAGTAACAGAGTAACCGTTATCTCTTAGCTACGGTAATATTGTATGAGTGAAATTTTTGTGAGTCTTGTGAGTGTCCGCAATTCACTTTACATTTTGCTATGAATTTTATTTTACTATTTTGCTTTTTGTTATGGCTTTTATTTTTATATGAAAGTACACGCTAAAATAATGAAGATGAAAACAAACCAGACTTCTTAATAAAATTTTTCAATAATTAATTAAATGTAAATTAAGTATTGCCTTGTTTCATTGAATTTGAATTTAAATTACTTTAACTCATATTTCTGTTATATAATAATTGATTTTCACTAAATTCCCTTCTTATGCAGAAAACATGGTTTACTTTAAAGAATACTTGAGAAAATTAAAGGTTAAAGAATACTTATGTTTTAGAAATTATTCTTAAAAATTCCCCAAGTTCAGAGATTCTGAAATTTCTTAAGATTCTACTCTAAAAAATATAGAATTCGCCCAACCATTCCTTTAAACCTGTTTCAATGTTTATAAGTTAAACCGGTTAAAACTGCGAAGTGTGACGATAACAGTTCCATGGAAGATCTAATGAAGAAATACCAAATCATGGCCATTTCTACAGCCAACACCGGATGATACCAGTAAATACCGGTTACGGATGTGAATCGTATTTTACGTAAGAATGGCACGCGTCCAATAGTTTTTCCACCCGAGACGCATTAGAACATTATGGCCTCCCAGTTGGCAGGCCCAGTTGGTTGGCTTCTTCCAGCTGCTGGACTGATTGAAATTGAGAAGACTAGTTTGAAATTCGGCAATCTCCATTTTTCTGATATTGGGTATTTGGTACTAGGAGAATCTTAACGTTGTAACCTACCACATAATTCAACAATTTCCTTAACTTCGCGAATAACAGGCTACGTTTTGTAATAAAAATCGAAGTTAATATTAAACGCAACAATAATAAAAAATTAGCTATTTTAAAGTTGACAATAACCTAAATCTCCAAATGAGAAGTAAAATGACTCACAGCATGTAGTACACTACAATAATTTGACAATATGAACACTAAATCCCATGCAACCTCAGAATGTGAGAGTAATGTCCTGAACGAATAATACAGGAACAATTAAAGTCGTCTCCAAAATGAAAACTCGAAATTTTTACATAGCTCTCAAATTGGATAACTACATCATGAATTAGATCACATCAAACAAATGTTCATGCAATTACTTCAAATTTGGAATTAAAATCCCAATAACACGATCCTCACTTAGTTTACTACAAAAAAGCTATAAGAAATAAAATGTAATATATTAGACTTCGACAAATATGTATCAAGCTGGGCTATATGAATTAGATTGAATCAACAAACCCCAAGTTACCAACCAGTATTTAAAAAATTGAAGCTTTTTCTGCGCCTTAGAAATGTCGGTGTTTTGCTCTTTCTTTTCCCTTCTTCTCAATTGTTCGATGTTACTGAGAAGCATTCTTAAAACTCCATCATACAACAGTCTGCCTTTTATCTATCTTTTTCTGTTGTTGTGAGGTTAAAATCAACTTTTAAAAGTATGCCAACTAAATTAATGTTTCATTGTTAGTACCGTTCAGTATTTCACAAACAATTAGTATAGCTATGTGTTTAACATGAACTGGAGTATCTACATTCAAATAGTTTTACTTTCGAAATCTACTTTCAAAAGCTTTGGACAGCAACAGTTCCAAGATACTAATACAGTTTTCTTGTTGGAAATGTATACGAGTATTTTCAACAAAATATTGCGTTTCTGAATACACACAACATGAGGGAAAGTACTTTAATGAGGCAAATAAATATTTCAGACCTATCTAGAAAACTATCGCATGAAAAACAAAATCAATAGAAGCGAAATCTAGAAAGTAGGTCAAATCCTTCACTGTCAGCCATGCAACTCAAACTTTCAAAATAGGTATCATTTCATAGCATCGATTTTGGGCATTTTGTCTGCCCTTCGTTTACGAAAAACAAACAGTGTTTGTACGTTTTTCAGAGGCAATATTTCTGTGTCTTGGGTGAAACGTAAACCTGCTTGTTTTTGTAATATCTGGAGGGGTTTAACACTTATATGGTTGCGTGCATCTTACTACCATCGTCTTCTTCCTCACTTTTTTCACAAAGCCGCATTGAGGTTCTTAGAATGTGCATTGTAATTCAATATTTCTTCAGGAAGATCAAGGAATTTTTTCGTTTCCTGTTTGGCTCCCATCAGCGATTATTATACGATATCTAGCAGTGCCGCTGCAACTCTTAACCCTAATGAGGGATGATGTTAAAGGGTCCTGTTCCTTAGGGAGAGAGGGATTTTTCTGAGAAAAGGGGTTGCTTTGTAATGAGGGTTTCGATATAAAAAATAATTTGATCAGATGCATATTTTTATTAAGTCGAGGAATGTTTTAATATTTCTGAAAAGAATATCTTAAACGACACTTCATTAACCTTGCATTGACCAAAGGGGCGTCATTTTATGTCCACACATTTTTAAAACTCATAAAAATTCGAGTAATGCAATTCTAACCGCTAGATTATGATTTTGTGTCAAAAAATGAATTTTATGGAACACTTTCAAGTTAGGTAACTAAGACCTGTGCCGGGTGACACCATTTTAGGAGTAACATCAATTAGAAAATTGTATGGTTAAATTGTATGATTTTAGTAATTTATTTAAATTGATTGATTGATTGGTTTTTTCGTGTTTCCGGGCGCGTCAACTGCTTTGGTCATTAGTTCCGTTAGTGTAGTACATATTTTTTCTCGGGAGATGGTGATTTTCCCTTCGCTGGATGGCGAGATTCGGCACCGACCTAGCGTCGGCTAGTGGGGTTTCCTCCTAACGAAGACTCTCCCACCCGCGGGGCACCGCCCCAGTCGGGACAAGCTCTAAACTCCCGACCGGTTTCCCGGAATATGTGGTAGTGTAGTGCATGTTAGTCTGAGTGAGTGTGTAAGGGGAGAGGATCGAACAAGGAAGAGGAAGGACAGATCGCGCGCGGTCCGTGACCCGTTTGGAGGGTACTGCTCCTGCATCCGCCTGGTGTTGATCGGAGAAACAACGCAAAACTACCGATCAGAGCAGTCGGCCGTTGAAAATCTAGTGTCAATATATATATACTATATATATATATATATATATATATATATATATATAGGCAATTCTTATTATAATATAAATAAATGTCATGTGGAAATACACTTCTTTTTTCCATTAGATAATGTATAAATTATTCAGTAACAGATATTTTTATATTTATTTTATTGAGAGGGCGTGAAACCATTAGTTTTGTCCCGGGCGCCACCAACTGCCGCTAGGCGTGTGCCACGCGTGCGTGTGGTTGGTGGGCAGCGTGTCCTCCACGCGTGCCGGCGCAAACGAGTATCGAGCACGGGTCGCCGCTGCGTGATCCCACCGCGCGAGGGTGACAGGCCGCTGCGTTTTTGTCTACCTGGGACGGACGGACGAGGACGATCGCAGGGCACAAACGACGAGGCACCAAGCAGGAAAAAAATATTCCAAGTACACAGTGTGTGGAATGAGGGAAAATATTAAGGTAGTCCAATACTTTCATATTCATGTGATAGTGCACACATACACTGTATGTCCACCGATGGTCATATCTGAGTGTATATCATTTTTAAACACCACTACACAAATACTGTGTGTCTATATTATGTAGGGGGGAATCATGTTTTATCTCAGAAAGAAAATATTGTCGCTTCGTAATTAACTGCACCTTTGCAAAAATTCAAGCTTCGTTTTCTCGAAAATAGAGATTTTGATGGAATGACAACACCAGGAATAATTTACCAGAGGGAATTAGCATTGAGATTTTAATGAACTTGAATCCAATGTGATGAATTTCTAGTCCTGCTGGTATTTTGACCGATATAATATAGTTTTCATATTTAAGGTATAAATTATTGAATTATAAGTATAAAAAATCTCTCATAATTTTCGCAAATATATTAATTCAATTCTTAAATATTCAGCTTTAGAATATTTTTGTTCCATTTGATATAAAAGAGTCACCATTTCTTGGACTACGTACTAATTGAAAACAAAATCAAAAGTTGATTACGATCATAATATGGTGCCGTCAATTTAGGAGATTCCAGGGTAGTGTAGTGAGTTGGGATTGTAGGACACGGGATGATGGAGAGAGTGGTATTGCAATAGATGGCTGACAGTACTTTGGTAGTTCTAGAGTGGGATAGAAAACTACATGTCCTTGCTTTACACTCCCTCTATTGTGAAATATCGAGCGCACGACTAAGTGCGGGTTTGTGTCCATCAGAAATACGCGTGACCCACCGCACGCTGGTCATTCTCACCTTCCACGATTTGTAGCTTCGATCTGTGTGTTTTGTTAGTTCCTGTGACACTCTATGAAGTAGACCGGAAGCGGTGGCTCAGTGCATCAACTGATGTCACTGCAGCGCTTTTGACCGGGAGGTCATAGGTTCGAGTCCCGACGGCGGCAGGATTCTCGACACTAGCTTTTCAGCTAGGTCGAATTCAGTCGCTGTCTGGAGGAGAATTCTAGCGGCCGGCTGCTCTGATCGGTAGTTTTCCGTGGTTTCTCCGATCTACACCAGGCGAAAGCCGGTGCAGTACCCTACCAAACGGGCCACGGACCGCGCGCGATCTGTCCTTCCTCTTCCTTGTCCTATCCTCTCCCCTTACACACACACTTACATTAACATGCACGACACTACCACATATTCCGGGAGACCGGTCGCGAGCTTAGAGCTAGTCCGGCTGGGACGGTGCCCCGATGGTGGGAGAGTCCTGGTTAGGGGGAAACCCCACTAGCTGACGGTAGGTCGGTGCCGGATCTCGCCATCCAGCGATGGGAAAATCACCACAATCTCCCGAGGGAAAAAATGCACTACACTAACGGGACTAATGACCAAAGCAGTTGACGCGCCTGGAAACAAGAAAAAAATCAATCAATCAAAAATCTATAAAGTAGTATTAATTCATTTCTGTCACGTTGTAAAATAATGTTAAATTTCAAACTGGTCTACGTAAAGAATGCTTTTTAAATTTTATATTATTTATGATGTATACCCGTATCATTTAAGAATGCAATGAAATCTTAAATTTTATGAAATTTACAACATATATCTTCGAAAGAAAGAACGAACGAAGTTAAATCATTTTCTCTGAAGATAACAATAAAATGATGAATGCGCATGCGGTACATGAATTCTGCATGAAAGTTCGAGTTTCATTCCATTCTACATTTCGCAAATCTGAATGCCCTCTTTTAAGTGAATGAATCTGATCACCGTTGTAAATACACGACTCACACCGACAGGAAAAAGCCAGGCACAAACCTCTTAGAAGAATGCTAGTCATTGTGTGTGGTATATTTTTACGCCACTCACTTACTTTGACACGCGTAGCCGATATTAAATAATTAAGTGCAAAAAATTGGATTGCGAGAAGCGGTCCGTCGAGATCGCGAAAGACGGTCTCACACCTGCTTCTGCCCACCAACACTGGCTGTCCGAGGCTGAACAATAGCGTCCACCCTGCATAACCAGTTTCTGGGAAAGCTCTGAGCGCTCATAAGGGCCCCCACCAGGAAGGGCGCGCGCTCATCTCCCTTTTAGCATACGTAAGTAGACTCGAGGAACCTGTCCCTCCCGTGAGCTTTCCAGCCAAACGCTATCTCGATGGTAGAGCTGGCATCTCGGGCCCGAGGCGAACCACCACCTGTGCTTTGCGCGCGCCTGCCATCGCTCGTACGTGTGTGGGAAAGACGGAGAGAGAGATGACGTAATTAATGATAAGGAGGAGAGATGGAGAGAGGGCAGAGAGAGGTAAAAAGCAATAGAAGGATAAATAAAAAATTAAAAGAAAATAAAAAGAAAGAAGGAAAAGAAGAGAGGGAAAGGCGGAAGAAAAAAAGGTTAGGGAGGAAGGGCAAGATGGAGCTGGGAAGGGCGAGGCATGGACGAGAAGAGAGAGGGGAAAAAGGGACGGGACGAGAGAAGCAAAAGGGAGGGGACAAGGGAAGGAAGGGACGAAAGAGGGAGAAGACGAGACAGAGATGTGGCAAAAGAGGATGGGGGAGAAAGAGCAAGGAAAGAAAAAAAGAAAGAAGGTACGAGAGTTAGAGGGCGAGATGGAGGCGACGGGTTTAAAGCGGAGGAAGGGATTCAAGAAAGAGACAGGCCACAAGGAGAAAGAAAGAGCAAAGTTCGGAACGTGGACGTCTTGGACGGCAGGGGCAGAAGAGGTGGCCGCCAATCCGCAGGGAGGAAGGGCAGGGGAGCCTTGATTGCCCGCCCGGCCTCTCCCGCTCGTGCGGCGCGGCGCGGGGCGGCGTGCGTGAGTGCGGCGGCCACCTGCACCGCCGCCGAAGTAGGTCAGCAGACGGACGCGGGAAGACATATTTCCCTCTTCCTCCGCGGTCGCGAACCTGCGCCCGGCTTCCTGCCGGCCATCTTTGATGCCCCGCCGGCCCCGGGCGGACTGCCAGGGACTCGCGAACCGCCTTGTCGCGGAAATCGCACGCTAACGAGGGGTTTAAAGAAATGGGTTACGAGTGCTAATGGTCTACGAATCCAGTGCATAGATGAACACAATGCAGTCACTCACTTTCATCCGTTACGGCTTGCTATTAAACTGGAAATGTAACGTCACATTTCTTTAAATATTCTTTAAATAACACGCAAGTTGAAAAAAAAAAGGTTTGGTAGAGATAATAAACATCGAATACTAGCGTAATATGTAATAATTGTTATGAGATATTTAATAAAAATCAATCATAGAATTTTTGAATCTCATCATGTAAACGTTTTTTAACATACAAGTTTCCTAAATTGTCTTGCAGAGGCACAGAGATTATTCACAGACTTACGGAGTTTCCAAATGCATCTTCTTTTTTAGCACTAAAATTCTTGGTATAATAAAACATTTAATAAAATGAGACTCACTTGCTTTTTAAAAGAAAGGTGACGAAAATAGAATCGGTTATTTTTAAAACCCCACAAGTCAGGAATTGTTAAGTTACGGGAAAACAAGAAAAAGTGAATAATTAAATACATAGATAACATTTCTGTTTGTATGTTTTATTTCTTTTTGTAAATCTTGAGAATGTCAATGGGGACATGTAATTTACTGGTATCAATAGTACAATAGTCGCTGGAGTTATTTAAAAGTTTATGACTAACGGGATTTCAAAACTAATCCGGAATGTTTTATATAAACATCTATATAAATACACATTGCAGGTTCAGTTTGTAATTTGACACATTTATTACAATATTATTGAAATGACAATGTGCATCTACATCAAACATGATTCATATGACAGAAACAGTTGCTGGAAATGTAAGTGTCTATGAGAGTATATAGGTATATTTCCGTGTTGAACATCTCTCTATCAATAACATCTCTGTCATACAAATTGTATACATGCACAGTCATACATACCTCGCAAGTCAATGACTTACAGAGTTTCAAAACCAAACCAAACCAAAACTTTGCAGTGTCCTTACGGCTATTCTATTCATCTGATTTACAGGATTTACACGTGGAACGTTGTAACCTCTATTTTCTGCAGCTTCTACTTTATCACAGAAAAGCGAAAATACAAAAGACAGTGACTTACGGGGTTTTAAAAATAAGCGATTTAATTCTAAGTTGATCTTCAAGTACAAGCAATACGTATAAGCTTCCATAAAGTGAACGTCCTTACTATACAAATATTACTTTTATCAGGAACATGCTATACAAGACAAAACTTTTAGTGTGATTGCTAAAAGGGTTTTGTAGTATGGAGTGGATTTACTTAATGGAGTTTGCAATGATCGGCTTGTGAAATAGGTTACCAAGATGAGAGTGGTTATTGAATTTGAAGAACAAGTAAAGATTAATACAAGAAGTTATATTAAATAATATGTTATGGTGATTATGAATAAATAAAATGTTTACCTTGATTATGCATTATTAATTAATGATTGGACACCAATAGATACCAGTGAACAACAATATATACATGAAGATATATTAAATATTTTAATAAATTCAAGTTTCTTCCCATTTCTAGAATGAATGAACAGGAAAAAGTAGACCTTCGTCAGCTGCCCCAGAAAACCGACGTAAAATCTGGTGGTGCGGGTAGTTGCAAGCAGAGGAAAACAAGTATCGTAGGATAACTAAACGAGGGCGTTTTGCGAGTAAACATGGCCATTGGTAGGATAAATACTATAGTTTGCCATTATTTACTTATCAGCAAAACACTGTAAATTCTGTATTTGATGTATGAGAAGGAAAAGTATAAACTGCACGCATTTTCTTGAACAATGAGGTTGAAAAAACTAGAAAATTCCCCTGGTGAGTTATAGGAACCGAATTTGGCATCAGCTAATTAACTACTGATTTGATTCTTTAGTATTTCTGAACACATTATCCCGCCCCTTTTTTCCAGAAACTATCATAAAGAGAGCCCAACAAAACGTGTGCTTGGCAAAGCAATATTTATTGTTTCTGCTCGATTGTTTCTTTTCGACTTTTTTTTAGATTTTCTTCTGCGATAGCACCACGATATAAGTTTGGGATACCGGCACTAAGTTGAGATTCACCGTAAGACTCAAGGCGGTTAGGAAGAAAAGTACCAATTGTTATTTGATACTGCACGAGAACATGTAATTCCTTGAGAGAATAATACTGCTGACCTCTACCTGACTACTGCCAGTAGTTCAAAATCTCTTTTGAATATGGTTGTTATCACGTAAACAGTGAAAAGTAAAAACGAAGATCACTGATTCGACACCATTCCGAAAATAAAGATCTTCCCTCTTTCATCCATAGTTAAATGTAGGCATTGTCTTTTTAGCACTTTCCTTTTGTTTCCAACACTCTTTGCTATTTGATAAAAAGTTCGCCTGCACTCCAATATTCACATTTACTTACAGACGAACTACAGTGAAGCATACAAGAAGAATTTGGCCGCTCAGAGTGAGACTTGAAGAAGGTGGATGGTGAAGTAAAATACTAGAAGATGGACAATTGAATAGTTTACTGTACTGATAAAGTACTGTAAGTAGACTTTATATCGATAAAAACCAATAGATTAATGAAGATGCAAAATGTCTGAGTGTGTTTTTCTTCGGAAGGTAAGTCATCTCGTTGGTTCTAAATCATACATTTATGGAATATAAAAAACTGCAATGACTCCACTGGTTAAAATTTGATTACGAGCTATTACGGTAGGGACTTTATTGTTTGAATAGATACCTTACTTTGCTGCTTGATGGCACTGTATATCATTAGACCAGATATCCGTTACACGCTTCACAGCGTAGCGAATAAGGCGAAATGAAATTAGTATGGCTGGAGAGATGGTGCGATTGTATCTCCATGTCCGGTAAAATGGTCACAATGTCAAAGAAGTAGATGAAGATGATAATAATGATGAATATGGAGGGAGAGAATTCCTTCTCTTTCTTCGCTCCTGAGGGGAGGAGGAGGAGGAAAAGGAGTTGATAGAAAATAGAAAGAAGAAAGAGGAGGCGAAGAAAGGAATGATGAGAAGGAGAGGAGGAAGAGCAGGAATATGAGGAAGGCGAGGATGAGGAGTTTGTGAGAAGAAAGAAAATGAAATGACGATGAGAGAAGGAGAGTATGACATCGAAGATGAGAGAGAGAGAGAGAGAGAGAGAGGAGAGAGGAGGGAAAAAAAGGAAGAAAGCGAGGACGACGAAAAAAGAAAAGCGAGGAGAGAAAGAGGGAGAGAGAGGAGCGGAGAAGTAGTGAAATGGGGGGGGGGGAGGGACACGGACGAGTCGAGTTAATTGTGACCCCTCACACCGTGACAACACCCATAGTGAACCTGGAGGCCACGCATGGCTTGCGGGGCGCGTGTTCGGCCGGTGTAACCCCTGGCCACCTGATCCCAGAGCGACCGTATTTTTGTCATATTTCCATGCGCCATGGCCTCCTGCCATAACTCGTGCCGCGCCGCGCCGCGCCGCCCCGCTGGCCGGCTGCGCGAGGACCCGGGAATAATGCCCCGCGAACGAGATTGGAAGGCGGTGATTTGTGGGAATGGCCCATCGGCATCGTATGCTCCAGAAAGGTCTGTTGACAAATACGGAACCCTGTTGTGTGTTTCTGTAGAGGGGTGATGAATTTATCCGTTGTATATGACAGAATGTTTGGTGGTTTTTTGTCGGTATTCTCTTGGTTCGTATTTTCTTTGTTAACTTTTGAATAGGTTAATTATCTTATAAAAAGATGACATTCGAATCCTGGAATAATACCAAAACTGAAAGATATTCTACAGTGGAACTCTGGTTTTGCTTCTATTTTCTCACTATGGAGTAGAGAGAAAGTTGTGTAAAGCTGGGCGAAAAAGAACGGCAAATTTCGGCAGAAAAACTCTTATTGCAGAGCCCTGGTAAAGGAAATGTTAATAAATCCAGTTGATAAATTTTTAAAAATTCTCTAACACATTGTGTTGCCAAAGTCCATGTTTTGTAGCTCCTTGATGCCGAAAAATCGAATGACGACAAAACGTCTGTCTGTCCGTCTCCTTGTGCATTTGTGAACAACAATGCTGGCGGCTAAACCGTACAACCGATTTTCTCCAAAATTGATATTTCCCATTCAATCTAACTGATGTCACGGCCTCTTGAATTTGAAACCATTATTTTAATTTTGAGAAGTTCTTTACTTGAAACCTTAGGGATATTTTCCAAGTTTTCAAAAAACTGGCGTCATCCTTTTTATTTAAATTTTGTTGTTGAATAGTGTGAAGGACGTTTAAGAGAATGGCGCAGATTTCATGAACCTTGATTTTTCAAAAATTTCAAAAGTTCCCTTTTTTTTGGAGTCTTCCTACAATTAAGATAAGAGATATTTTTTTTTTACTTAATGAAGTATGTTCCTTAAAGATATATTTTAAAATAAGGTCTTGTACAACTCTTAGAAAATTTGAGTACTTTTCACGTCATTTTGCGTGAATGTACGGGCGAGAAAGTACGTGCTATTTTAGCACCACTAGTTTCTCATTTTCTTACGTTTTTATTCAAATTTGATTTCTTTACTTCTTTATTCGCCCAATTATATTCAAAATATTCGTTTCGAGTACTTAGAAATAAATAATATGCATATTAAAGCATGAAATAACTTCCTTAAATTACTTATATCTTGTAGGTTCATATGTTATATGACGATCGCCTATTCTTTATTATCAGAACTTTAATACGACATTTTACAATGAAATATTGAAATGAACTGTTTAAAACATTATTTTGTTTTACAATTATACTGAACATAACGTTTCTAGGGTGGGAATTTCCTCCATCTGTAGATTATTCTGACAATTTTCATTATATTCAGATTGTAGAATTATACAAAAGCCATATAAAATTTTGTAAATATTTCTACATATAATTGTACACCTTACCAAAAGAAAAATTATATAACCATAAAAAAAGAATGTGGGCTCACGACCATGTCTCTACGTCAGTCAAGAAATTACCATGTGTTATTCATAGAGTGCAGTTGCAGTCCCTTGCTGATTCTATTGACAAGATGAGATTTTGTTTAGGGGCAATGATAATTAAGAATCAATATCAGTTAAATTGTATGATAAAATACCTATATGTAGGCCAATATTTGACAAATGGTTTATACTAAAACAACTTGTCAAATTGAAAATTCATAAGTATAAAGTAAACACAAGCAAAAAATGTCACAAGCAAAAAACGTAACAGTTCATTTTAATGTTTCATTCTAATATATCAATTTAAAGTTGATGCAATGAAGAGTAGGTGATTATCAAATAATACATGAACGTACAAGATATAAGTAGCCTGATTACATAATGAGGCAATCTATAACACAATAGTTCAACTTCTTTAAATAACTCTTACATTTGAAAACCATTATAGAGATACTATTTCATGTAACTAGGATGAAGTATATTCAGATACTTGACGGTCCTTCTCTCATACCCTCTTGGATCTATTTCTTTCCAATACAATTTCGTCTTTCCAACTTGAACTAATGCAAACAAGTCTAGGTTATCCACGGAGCGTCGCCCATTCACAGTCTACATCACGTAAGCTTCATTCGCCGGTCGGCTTTTTTCGCACAAATATTTACTGTTCAACAGGTCAGTAATATGATACATTTCTTCGAAATATTCAAGAAATCTATTATTTCAATTTTTACTCGTAACGTGATACAGGGCACTTCTTATAGTCCTGTGTGTTCAAAGTACATATTTATTTTCACTTCTTTGGTGAAGTCTGGGTAAGTAATGATATGGAGATCATACCTTGCATTACATACCTTGCATCGAGTCAGCACCTGCACGTAATGTATTAGTCAGTTCTAAGTTCGATTCGGTGAAGGTTCATTATTTATAAAGGATACATTAATCGTAAAGAAGTATCTATTCGCATTTGGTAATGACATTAATTATACCTCTACCTTGACGGCAAAGCTCGATTAGAAGTTTAATGATATTTCTTGATAATAGTTAATGATGTCATCCACTCCCCAACTTGCTACATTTTACTTGTAAATCAAGGTTTGGCATTAGATAGATTTTATTATTATCACAATACGAAAGCTATTGATAGTATTGTAAAGACAGGTTTCATATTAAGTCTATGCCAACTATTATTGAAATATTCAAAAATTTAAATTACCTGAATTGTAGATGTAACGTTTCTAACACATTTCATAGGACGAATCATAAGATATGAATGTGCTGTATGGTGTAATATCAGTATTGAAGTCTGTGAAATATTAATCAGGACATTCTGGTAATCTGAAAAATTACTTCAACAAAATTCATTTCTAGAGAGATATTTTCGGAAGTCTTTCGCTATTTAAATCACGCTACCTCTAAAATCTTCAATCATTATTTGTTAAACATACATGAGTGAAAATTTAGCTTTAGAAGAAACATAAAATCAAACCGAAGATCAATATTTTGCACAATTACATGACTTTTACCATGCTATGAATGTAATTAAGAAAACATTAGACACATTAGTTAAAGAGCTATTATAAAAGCGTGTTATGTTGTTCATGAGTATAAAAATAAGAAATTGTGTGTCATGAATATAATTTGAAGATTTTAAACTACGAAATTTATTATTATTACTATTTACAAAAAATGTGTACTGATTGTGTTGTAAAATAAATAATTATATTAATGTACCAATTTCTTATTTTTGATAGAATTAAGATAGACCCAATAACTAAAAATAACTGTGGGTTAATTTCTTCCTCCAGCGTTGAAGTTCCAAGTGGAATTCAACTCACTCCATCGCACCCACATGTCGCCAGACATTGCACAACAAAAAGAGTTGGAATTTCTCCTTCACATCGCGTAGTGCCTGAAACCCGAGAGAGCACTTAACACCGGACAACTGATGGATCACACCCGCATAGGTGCTCGAGGAGTGAAACACAGTTGTCGCACAGTGTCTGCACGGCAACACTAGGTTCTAGAAACGGTCTCCGACCAGCTCCCAGCAGGTGGCAACGTATCGGAGACGTTTGGCTATTAGCATATTGAAACCACGAAAACCACGACTAAAACACGTTCTAGGCGAACCTAACTGTATATGCATGCGGCCCAGGGAGAATGTGCGTTTCGTTAAGGAATGAGGCTAATTGAAAATTAATAGAGTGATGCTCCGCGCCTCCGGACAGAGGAGAGGAGGGGCTGGAGACTTAATCGACGCCACCTGAGAGTCGTGTCAATCGAGAGGAGACTAATGATTCCTTGTGATCTGCTTCTTCCCACTTTAGACTCCCCGCAGGACGAACCGGTTCCTATTTCTTTACTTCCTACAGCGCTTTCTCTCTGCAGCACATACGACTTCCACCCGCGGTCTTTTATAGCCAGCGCCCCCTCCCCTCTCCCATTTATTATTCCACGTTTTAAGCATGGGCACGTGTATATGTGTATGCATGTCCTGCCTACCGGATATTCCAGTACAAGGCTTCCGGCGTTATTACTACGCTAATGCTGCGATGAAATAACATGCTTTCCGTATTAGAGTGACTTGTCCTTAGTCGTTTCTGTGGCTGGGGTGGTCAGCGACAAAACGTACGTGTTGTATTGGAGATGCTTGCGTAAAAAAGGACAATTATTCTTGACAAATTCTAGGAGAAAATTCTGGCTGTCGAGGTCACATCCTTGTAGCGAAAAAAATGAAAAAGAAAAATGTAACACGAAAAAAGAGTCCGAGGCGAATGTGCTAGGTAGCATCACATGTGCTTCAAACGGCGAGTCTTCGGTTGCGTTCGGTAGAATTCAACGTGCAACATACGGCGTCGTTCGGGAGAAGTCGGCTGTCTTCGGCGATCTTCGGGGCGCGCGCCTGTGTGGGAGGGGAACTCCCTTGCTTGGAGACGAGCAGACGCAGCGGGGCGGCAAATTGGCGAGTTGACACCAGGTGGCGGGCGCGTGCGAGGGGCGGCGGGGGCGGTTGGGGCGGTGGGGGAGGGCGGCTCGGCACACGCCGGTTCTGCAACGCCGCGCTCGCTCATCCGCTCGCCCCTGAGGGCGCCAGACGGGCGGCGGTGGCAGTGGCACTGGCGACGGTGATGGTGGTGGCGGTAGCAGGATGGCGGTGGGAGTGGGAGTGGGAGTGGGAATGGAAGTGGGAGTGGGGGTGGCGGTGGGAGTGAGAGTGGGAGTGGCAGTGGGAGTGGCAGTGGGAGTGGCAGTGGGAGTGGCAGTGGGAGTGGCAGTGGGAGTGGCAGTGGGAGTGGCAGTGGGAGTGGGAGTGGCGTGGGGTGGTAGTGGCAGTGGGAGTGGCAGTGGCAGTGGCAGTGGCAGTAACGGTGGTGACGCTGGGAGGTGGTAGGGTGACGGTGGTGCGGTGGCAGTGGGGTGGCGGGGGTGGGGGGGGGGAGGTGATGGGGGGGACAGTGGCGGTGGCGGTGGCGGTGATGATGCTAGTGATGGTGACGGTGACTGAATCGGTTGGGCGGGCGACGGAAGTGGAAATGAAACCACCACCATTGCAACTATCTCTACCACTTCCACATCCGCCGCCAGGGCCACCGCGTCTGTCACCGCTACCACCCCTACCACCACCGATGCTCCTGCGGTGGCGGTAATGATGCTGGTGATGGCGGTGATTGAGGTGGAGGCGCTGGCGGCGGAGGTGGAAGTGAAACCACTAACATTACAACTACCTCTACAACGTGGCGATGGCAGGTGGTGACGGAAGTGGGAATGGTAATGGTGGTGGCGACGGTGTCAGAGGCGGAGGCGGTGGCGACGGTGGTGGCGACGGTGGTGGCGGTGGTGGTGGCGGTGATGGTGGCGCTGATGGCAGAGGTGGAATTGGTAGTGGGGGCGGGCGCTTCTTATGAGCAGGGTGAAGTCAGTGGCGCGAAAACCCAGAGCGTGCTTCCAAGTGCTCCCCCTCCGAGGCATAAGGACGGTTGTAACGGTCGTCTTCACCGTTCAAACACAACTGAGAATTTTGAATTATTGTAGTGTTGAAGCATATACAACTTGAATTATTCTAAAATAGATTTCTTGCCTTCTTTCATTTTTTCGTTAGCTTACTATATACGAAACTTCTCACTCCATCCTCAACAACTGCTACAGCTCAATGAACGATAATTGGTTCTGAAAGAAAATTTAAATCACGTAACGACTAATTTTAAAAGATGCGTCATCTGCGCGGCTGAATCAATGAGTTCCGTTTTAGGGCACTTTTATTTTTGAAACAATATCTAAAGACCGATCTATTTTACCTTCATGCTTTCTTCTTCATGCAGTGACTCCTCTCTGAATGACCGCCCAACTTTAACGATATTTCGATTTTTCTTGGAACAGATACTTAATCCCATCTATTGTATGAAAATCGTACCGCTGTTAACAGGCCTCACCTCTCCACGGCCAATGATCTTAGACGACCACTGACCACTGACCTGACCTTGGTAGCAATTTCCTTATTTCACCGCTTTTAAGAGACCACTTTCAGGAAAATTGTATGAATACCCTACATCGATTTTTCAGTAATTGAAATGAAAATTCACGTTGTAAACAGCAAGAGATGTATTTTTGTTTTATTTCTACGTTTCGTGTGATTAGTGTTTTTTGCGAGAGATGTCTGAAGTATTAACGGAATACAAATTATAAATTAATATTTGCTAGACGCTTAACATTCCGAGATTTGTAAATTAATTTTTAAACAATTTATTTGCTGGTATACACTTATAATGTAGGTGAGATTAAATACGCAAAATAAAAATTAGCATCCACACGAAAACGAGCTTAGGGATTATAACAGCAATATTTTCCTATGAAGTCATATGCTACATGGGGAGTAATTTTTTCTCCGGCAACTACACAAAATAAGGATTTTTGACGACTTTTTTATCAGTTGTAAAATGTCCGTGGTCTCTCATTAGCGTATTATACGTGATGTAGTTTACGTAACCGTTAAAAAATATTCAAGATGGTATGCGACGTAGCATCACTAGTTTGTCCTTTATTCCTGATATATCGCTTGGACACTAAATATTAATTTATAAAATTAGAAGCAGCCTAAAAATGAAGGAAGTACGGTACGTTGTCAAACTCCTTACTAAAAAATAATTTATTGAAGAAAAATCATTTTTACAAAAGTTTTTGAGTTGCATCTGTAATATTTTCCTTTCAGGGCATTATCTTCTAAATCGTTTGATGTTTCTTCAGAGTAGTGTTATGTGAAATATTATATTTTAAAGTTCAAATATTATAATTAAAATTGAAAATCTAACAATATTAAAAATAAAAGTCCAGAAAATTAATTTTCTGTAGCAACTTTGTCGTTGTTTATTCGTTTTGTTTCTTCTTTGTGCAATATTTCTTTTTAAATTCCATTCTTCGTAGAAATACACCCTACATATATCAGTGCTCTTGACAGATATTCACATTATTTTCGTCTCTCAATTGTTGTGTATTTCCTGTTTCAATTACGTTAGGTGAGTTGCGCTAATCTTGCATTCTCTAATTATATTTCCATGCAACAAATGATATTGAGACAATTTTTATTTATAACCATCTCTATGTGTGTAAATATTGTAGTCTCAGGTGTCATCGACATTGACATCATCATCTTCGATGTCCACCAGATCGTTTACCTCCACATAAATCCAATCATAATATGTATCATCTGGAATTTTAAACAATGAGTAAGAGAAATCCATAAAAAACTTCAAACAAATAGAATATCTTATACGAAGGAAGAACGGAGAAATTATTCAATATTACACGAAACGCACTGGTGATATACCAAGTTAGAAGCTGACTGCTAAAATCAAAAACATTATTTTTAAAATGTGTGTTCTTCGAATAAATGGAAACAGACAAATCTACAAATTGGAACTCGGCGAAAAAGGACGAAAAATGTTCGGCTGAAAATAAGAAAATGATACTGTTGCAAAGTGAGCAACATTTTCGGGTCACCGACAAAATCTTGTTAAAAAAAAGTAGTATATTAAATGTGGTGTTTGAAAATGAAGAAATTTCAATAGACTCCATGCTTCACACAAAATCGTATCATTTTGACGTTATCAGGGTGAGGTGATAGATGCGGTATAAAACTCTTAATTTGTAGTTGTTTAGTCCAATTAAGACTACTTAAGCGTATAGTTTCATATTCAAGAGGTTGCAATATTTAAAAACAGTTGTCGATGGCGACCTTGATCACTATTTCAAAAGAGATATTGATAATTTACAACTGGAAAGGAATTTACTATCCTATGGGAATGCATACCTAGTTGAATTCAATTTAATGAAAAAAGTATACTTCGGTTTCGTCTAAATTAATTTAAATAAATAAATGGTTTATATTTCATCTCTTTACCTATACACATCATGTAATTACTTTCCTCCAGTAAAACCTTTTAATGGAGAATAAAGGTGTCATTTGAGTGCATCCAAGAAAAAGTTTCAATCAGAGTATCTAGATTTTTAGTTGAATGTACTTGTTTGGTTTGGTTTGGTTTTTTCGTGTTTCAGGGCGCGTCAACTGCTTTGGTTATTAGTCCCGTTAGTGTAGTGTATGTTTTTTCTCGGGATATGCGCGGTGATCTTCCCCCACTGGATGGCGAGATCCGGTGCCGACCTACCGTCGGCTACTGGGGTTTCCCCCTAACCAGGACTCTCCCACCAGCGGGGCACCGCCTCAGCCGGAACACGCTCTAAGCTTCCGACCGTTCTCCCGGAATATGTGGTTGTGTAGTGCATGTTAGTGTGAGTGTGTAAGGGCAGAGGATAGGACAAGGAAGAGGAAGGAAAGATCGCGCGCGGTCCGTGGCCCGTTCGGTAGGGTACTGCTCCGGCATTCGCCTGGTGTTGATCGGAGAAACCACGGAAAACTACCGATCAGAGCAACCGGCCGCTAGAATTCTCCTCCAGACAGCGACTGAATTCGACCTAGCTGAAAAGCTAGTGTCGAAAATCCTGCCGCCGCCGCGCCGTAGGGAGTGGGAACCTAGCACCTCCCGGTCAGAGGCGCTGCAGTGGCATCAGTTGATGCACTGAGATACCGCTCCCGGTTTGAATGTACTTATGAATATCGTCGCTTACTGTTGGTATATTTCTGTTATATATGTCTTTGGTCTACTTGAGTATATCATAGGGAAAATCAATTTCAACTATGAGCATATGAAATTTAATTTGTTAATTGGCTTTCGAAAATAAGGAAAGAGAGAATACGATAGATATTAGCTCAAAGTTTTGGCTAAATAAATAAATTAATTGTAAATTTCACTTATTACAACCCTCAACACCTGAATTAAATCAGCTATTAAAATTTTCAAATAATCAAATTAAATTTACTTATGATTTTCATACATTATCGTTCAGAATAAGTTAGGGATATTTTGAAACAAATACAAGAAAACTTCAGGGTTTATTTTGAGATAGCAAACATTTATTTCTTTTCTGGACGTGCCGCAATAAGATTTTTCACGCACCTGGAACAATTCCCTAATACCCCAATTTCCTCCACAGCTCCTTGAATGAACTGATGAGCTACCACAGAATGAATCGTAAATGTTGCGTGCAATTTTTCCTCAGTGGCAGATGCAGCGAACAAAGAAATCACGTTGCACAAAGAATTAGTCTGTAATGACATCCGGCTTAAATTTCGGCGTCAAGTTACAAGAGCAGTTGGACATGGTCTGCCGTTAGCCCGCCAGAATGACAGAACAGAGCTGCAACTGGTGTGTGCAGCTGCAACGCAAATGCTGCTTGGAGAGATTTGAAAACCCAAAAAGTTAATTTGTTTTTCAAAATTGCATTATTTGTTTCATTCCTTTAGTATCTTGTGAATCACATTATATGTGATTCACAAGATACTAAATATTATATGTGATCACATGTGATAAGATAATATTATTATCTGCGGAGTGAACAAGTCTATTTACCAAATAAGTATGCTAAAAAAAGATTAAAAGTATTGAATGCACCAAATCCCAAGGAATTCCAACCCAGGAAAAGTCTATAACGGGAAGTACAATGAAACAAAAAAAAAAACCCTTTTCACTGCACCTTCTGTAATTACTATTGCAATAATATATTAATCACGTAATCGTGTAATTACTATTGTACTCATTTATGTATTTTGTATTGCATTTTTTGTTTTCGTGGTATATTTTCTATTGTATAATTTTCGTGCTGTATCCTCATCGAATTTTCTGGAATCTAAACTGTATATACAACGGACTGTGTATCCTTGTAATACAGTGTAAACAATTGTAATCTTATACCTGTCGCTAATGACCAAGTAGTTGATGCGATAATAAATAAATAAATTAAAAAAAGATAATATTCCCAGTGAAAATTGTTTCTATTATAATACTGATGTTATATATATATATATATATATATATATATATATATATATATATATATAAACATAGTGAAAGACATGTCTATTTTAATATTATGTTTAATTCCTAATTAGGACAAGAAATTATTAAATAACAATTGTCAATTTTTTCTGGGACTTTTAACCATCCAGAATTTTTTAATATGGATTAGGGGTACTGACCCTACGCCCTAACCCTCAACCTGAAGGACCGGATATTTCTTCTTCCGTGGACTAACAAAAGGGAAAAAACTGTAATGAAATTGCATCCCTTAACGTGGAATTAAACTCGTATGGAAAAGGGGAAAGAGAAGGTTATACAAGACTATCACAGAGAATATCGTCATATATAGAACCGAAGTTTGAGAAATTCACAAAGGTAATAAGAATGAAATTAACTTCCAGCAATGGAAATGGGATATTGGAGAAGAAGCTATGGATTGACATTGTTGGACGAAATAAAATACGACGAATTCGCAAGAAAATCTCGATCTCAAGGTGGGTGTCAATATTATCGATACCATTGAAATTAAAATACTCAAAAGGTATAGTAACTTAAACAGAATGGGTGAAGAACAATGGCCTCTAAAGCTCTGGAATTAGCAACATGTTTCACACAGAAGGCGACGAAGACCTATAATTACGCGGAAGAAAGAAATGGAGAAAGCAATAACTAGAAAAAGATTAAGTGCTGAAGACTGCAGTGACAGAAAAGTGGGATGCGAGAGACACCTAATGTAAAATTCTCAGAGCATTACTACTAATTCTAATATGGTGTCAATATATTGGACGATTTCAAGATCACTTTATTTCATTTGACAAATGGAATTACTGGTGATAAATTGTCATAAATAATCATAAATATCATAAATAATTAATTGAGAGTAACAGATTTGATGTAAAAAAGTAAAGCACCTAGTTTCAAAATGAAAGAATATGCGTTATGTGCATTTCATTACATTACGATGCACAAAACAAATATAATATACAGAGAAGAAAACTCGCTCTTTTTCTGCCCGGATAAAACTTTTGTTTAAGGATATAGTTGGTCACAAAATCGTATTTAGTTCGGAGTTTATAATACGTTTTATGATATAGTTTGCAATTGTAATAGCGGTATAAAAGTGTATGAAATGAAAAATACAAAGCGTATCTTCAAAGTCTTCAGCAACATTTAGTTGAATAGGATATCCGGATGATGGCGCACAATTAAAGTTGAGATATTCGCAATATTTAGAAATTTATAAAATGAGACTGCTATTCATATTAAGCACGCACACGCACCCATACACACACGCACACGCCAAAACACACAGACATGCACACACACACACACACACACACCACGTAGATTCGATATTTTTCAAATGTAGAAAAGGTATTACAATAAATTGTTTTAATATTTCATCAGTTAATACCAGTCTGCTATTTAGTGGTTCACTGGTTACAAACATCACAATCTCTATGTTACCTGCCAAGAAAAATTGTGTACGTAGTAAATCCGACTTCTCTTTTAATTTACAGTTCAAAAGACACAAACAAGAGCGATTTATTAATAATCACAGCTGAATACCAAAATGAAACACGATTTACTCATTATTCGTGTAGAATTATATACAATGGTTTCTTCTCGACGTTAGTGATTAAGTAGGAAAACGACGTGCATATGTAATATGTTTTCACGACGGTATGTCTGAATAAAAAACCAATCACAAAGTTTATTTTGAAAATAAATATATTTTTAAGTTTTTTTAATCTCGGATGACTGCAGTATCATGCAGATTGTGTGAATACTAAGCTACCGGTTTATAATATTAGCGTAGAGAAAGGAGTGTATCTTTTCTTTTTAAATTTATTTATTTATTGTCGCATCAACTACATGGTCATTAGCGACAGGTTACAATTGTTTACATTGTATTACAAGGATAGACAGTCCGTTGTATATACAGTTTAGATTCCAGAAAATTCGATGAGGATACAGCACGAAAATTATACAATAGAAAATATACCACGAAAACAAAAAATGCAATACAAAATACATAAATGATTACAACAGTAATTACATGATTACAATAGTAATTGCATGATTACATGATTATATGATTACATTAGTAATTACAGAAGGTGCAGTGAAAAGGGTTTTTATTCTTTGTTATGTTATTGATTTCTTTTTGTTTCATTGTACTTCCAGTAATAGACTTTTCCTGGGTTGGAATGCCTTGGGATTTGGTGCATTCAATACTTTTAATACACATTCTCTTATTTGGACTCTTAGCATACTTATTTAGTAAATAGACTTGTTTACTCCGCAGATAATTGCCAAGATATAATATATATTATATTGAACAGTTTAAACTTAATAGTGCATATATTTGAATATTGTTAAGTGCATTTGAGTGTATCTTTCTCTATTCATTACTTTTTTTGGAATTATCTAGCTTTATTCCAAATATTTGTGTTGCAGCGAACCCTTGAAATGTCATGATATTAATATTAGCTGAACGTAGAGAAGAAAAAGATGGAGCAGAAGAAGAAGATGAAAGAGGAGAGAACACGAAAGAAGAAAGAAGAAGAGTATAAAAAGCAGGAAGAGGTGAAGAAGAAGAAGAAGAAGAAGAAGAAATAGAAGAAGCAGAAGATAAAGAAGAAGAAAGAAAAGTAGAAGTATGTAGTAGTAGATGTATGTAGAAGATGAAGAAAAAGAAGAAGAAAGAATTGTTCACCTCGCCCAACAATGCTTGCTCTTCATTCATTAAACGAATTATATATTTGGCCCATTTCACTCTTCTCACATTCCTCCCTTCTGAAGCCACTGAACATTGGGGCCCTGGCAGCAAGTGACGGAAATTATTTCTTGAGACGTACTTCAGGTCTCATAATCAGACCGTCGGATGGGGATGGAGTCAGAAATCAACGAGGCCTCCTCGACTCTGCGTCTCCAATCCGGAAGGCAAACAACGCACCGCAGAGGGTCTGTCTCCACGCCAGAGGGCGTTGCCCGGAGCACCCTGCCCGTAAGTATAGATAATTTGGAGCATGCGTCCGGCGCGTAGAGATCTGAATACAAGTGAGTGTGGAGAAGATCCGTTACTTTCCGAGTGGGGTGTCCGCCCGCCCGAGAGTTTCGTTGGCGGCGGCGGCTGCTGGTCGGCAGCGGGCACGCGACCGCCTGTCACATGGCGATGCCCGGCCGCACGCCACAATTTAAAACCCATTTGGAGCGACACGGTGGCGGTGGCAGCAGTGGCAGTAGCTGTGGCGGTGACGGTGGCGGGGCGGCGGGGCGGCGGGGCGGCGGGGCGGCGGGGCGGCGGGGCGGCGGGGCGGCGGGGCGGCGGGGCGGCGGGGCGGCGGGGCGGCGGGGCGGCGGGGCGGCGGGGCGGCGGGGCGGCGGGGCGGCGGGGCGGCGGGGCGGCGGGGCGGCGGGGCGGCGGGGTGGCGGGGTTTGCGGGGATGGGGCGGCGGCGTGGAGGAGCGAAGTGGGTAGAGGGGTAGAAGGGGCGGCGGGGGAGATGGGGGCGGCAGCGGCGGAGGCGGTGGCAGGGAGCGCGTGGCGCCCAGGCCAACGAACTGCGCTGGCGAAGTAAACAGAGGGCAGGCACGCGGCGCGTCGGGGGGCGGGGCCATGACCGCGCCCACCCGCGCCCCGCCACGCGCATATGGCGCGCGCCACGCCGCGCCCCTCTCCCCCTCGCTCACTGCACCTCCCTCTTCAAAAGTGTACCGGATTAAAAACATGTTGAAACTATTTAAAATGTGTTACATGCATTGGAGAAAAATCTTATCTCGATGTGGGGAAATCAATTATCTCTCTTGCAGTCTTCCCAAAACACCATCTTCGTATTTCATACAAAATTTCAGATCTTATCAATAGAGTATTCACAGGGCACAAGAAACCACCTTGAGTCGAATATATTGAGATTTTTCTTTTGTGGAATGCCGTTGGCGAGAACTAGTGCAAGATTGTCTTTATTTTTACGGTACAATTGCATGGTAGGCATTATATATTTCATTTCAAAGCACGTTTTTTGACAGTGTGAACTACAATGCACAGAAGTATTGGTGTTTCAATGGATTTTCTTACTCATTGGCAATGTTACTTTACACAATTTTGGAATAAAGGCTAGAGTAAAACGTAAAATTAAACATTTATTTATGCAAACGCAAATATACAAAAGACGAAATAAAATCCCTCAAAAATACTTTTTATTCAAAACATATTTGCGCACAGTTTCGTGGATAAAAGTTCAAGACATGTTAACTCTTCCCGAAAATAATAGATAACCCATTTTGAGATGATGCACTACAGTGAAGTAAATTTATGTTTTCTTTACATTTAATAGGTCATTTAATATTAAATATTTTTCACTATTAAATATATTATTGTTAGTATTACTCTAAAATTCTTCATACGCATGGGCATAACCAAACATTTATAGAGATCGATACAAAACGTGGCTCAACATTAATATCATCTTGTAGTGTCATTATTTTTCACATAAACTTAAGATCACACCTGCCTTTAACCTTTGGTACTCAGGCTAGCTTATTTAGATAATGCTGTTAAACCTAAAGCTCCAATCAACTATCTCCATGCATACCCTGCCATTTTATTACATTGTAAAACTTGTACCTTGTAGAGTGAACTTGTGGTTCAAGTTTGTCTAAAAGAGTCTTCAACGAATTTTTTCTTTAAAAAACCATTTAAAAGGATGTCTCAAACATGATTCAATGCCACATTTCCTTAAGTAATTCTTACCTCAGCTCCCAACAGAGACATAACGCCTCTGATGTGTGTACCGTTACACGGGAACTGCTTCATATACTCGCGGGCCTTCAGAAGCTTACTGGGCTTCTGAAAGCGACTGATTGCGTGAAGGGCATATTTAGCGTGTCTTTTTCTTCTAAAGAGCCGCGTCCTATAACCGTGCATCACGCTAGATCCTTCTTAATAGTCCCCACGAAACTTATATCCCCCGTCATCTCAATCAGGAGCACGGGCGAGCAAGGGGGCGGGGCGGGGAGCCGCATCGGGTCTAATTTGCATAAGGCGCGCGTACGCATTCAGGAGACGGCGGACGCCGTGCCGGGAGCACAGGCTGCCCCAGGGTCCGCTGGTGGGGGGCGGGACCCCTGCGGCGCCCACGCGTGCCCAGGCCCTGCCGTTGCCGCTCGCCGCGTCGCCAGTGCTGCCACCTGAACGTTACCACCTCGTTGGCCTCCGATACCGACACGGTGGTCTTGATTGATTGAATGATTTTTTGGGGTTTCTGGGTGCGTCAACTGCTTTGGTCAATAGTCCTGGTAGTGTAGTGCATGTTTCTTTCTCGGGAGATGGCTGTGATATTTCCCCGCTGGATGGCGAGATCCGGCGCCGACCTACCGTCGGCTAGTGGGGTTTCCCCCTAACCAGGACTCTCCCACCAGCGCGGCACCGCCCCAGCCTGGACAAGCTCTAAGCTCCCGACCAGTCTACCGGAATATGTGATAGTATTGTGCATGGTATTGTAAGTGTGCGTGTAAGGGGAGAGGATAGGACAAGGAAGAGGAAGGAGAGATCGCGCGCGGTCCGTGGCCCGTTTGGTAGGGTACTGCTCCGGCATTTGCCTGGTGTTGATCGGAGAAACCACGGAAAACTACCGATCAGTGTAGCCGGCCGCTATATTCTTCTCCAGGTAGCGGCTGAATTTCATCTAGTTATGTAAATAGTGTCGAAAATCCTATCATCATCGGAACTCGAACTTCCCGGTCTGAGACACTACAGTGACATCAGTAGATTTTCGGAACACTCTGTCAGCCAGAAAACTAGTGATGCTACAAAATGCTACCGACTTTATCGTATTCATCGGTTGCAAATTATTATACGTCTGGGCTAGCTTTACAGCTCTACATCTACTGGTGCCAAAACATGTGTTTTTCATTCTTTCTCTGTTTTTCAGCCTGCTAGTAGTAGAATTGAAATGTAACTTTCATGATAATAATAATAATAATAATAATAATAATAATAATAATAATAATAAATCATCATATAGAAGAGTAAAACCAGGACATTTAAGAAAATCTTCATTGAAAAAATAAGAGCCGTTTTCAATGAAATGGCGTTTGAGCGTTTCTGAAAATGCAGATTTGCGAGCTCATTTTCACAGAAAACTTTTCAATTTTCGAGAAACTTCATAAGAAATCATTAGAATCACTTGTCCTCACAATTTCAAAAATTTACACAAATGCCCGTAATATAAATATTGTAAAGTAGCCAAAGCAAAATATCCATTTCAAATTCAAAGGTTCGTAACATAAGCCAGATAAATTGTGGAATGTCAATTTTGGTGAAAATCCTGCCTACCGTTTAGCCGCGAGCCTTGTTCACAGACAGACGGACACAGGGTCGAGCAGACATTTTGCCGTAAATCAATTTTTTACATACCACCATGTTAGAGGAAGTAATTTATTGTCGGTGTATTGTCGGTCTTTTCGGTGTCAGGGTGCCACAATATTTTTGTTGCCGAAAAATATTTTTCTGTCGTTTTGACGCAGCATAACTATAATGTCGCTATACAACATACGTATACCAGGTACTAATAGTATACAAGAAAGTAATAGGGTAGGACCGATTTTCTGGAATCCGAAGCCTAACATTTTTACGGAACTACTATGATTTTACAGTAATTCTTGCCAGAAGTGTTCGAGGTATAGGGAATACAGTCGACTCCGGTTAATATGTACTTATGGGGAGTATTATTTTTGGTTCACTATATCTTCAGTTAACTACGTTCGATAATTCCAAAAGAAAATACGGGTTTTCAACTATGACTGAGCTTACTACTTCAGATGTTAAAATTTGGTAAAATATCCAATCATCGCGAATTTAAAATGCCAAAATCTCTATAGTAGAATGAACAGTGAAGAAAGCATATTGTCCGTATACTCTAAATATTGGCGCAGTCTTAACCCCAGATTACAACGGCATCGTATGTCAGGCGATGTACAACTAGCTTGTGAAATACACCTAACCTTGGACGCGTGCCTACTTCCGGTATATGCCATTTTAACACGCGTCGTTCAGAAGACAACGCCTTTGTAATTACGTTAGTAATATTTTTGGCGCTATGTTGGCTAATATTGAGAATCATGAATACGAACTCCTTGTCTTGTAGCACTTAAGTTTTGTTCTCAACATTTAGCAATCGTAATTGGACGAGGGCGATCATAACAAAGGTCGCATGACGAGGTACTTCTGTGGATGCTTCTCAAAAACCACGTATGGTCAGCATCAAGCAAGTATCTGCATTGAGAGACAAGTTATTTAAGTGCATCTATAAACACCTGTAAAAAGTATTTTGTAACTCCACATCATGGATGCTCAATCCATTAAATTTAGTGTTTCATTGTAAAAATGAGTTTTTCTTTATTTGTACCCAAAGTAGTCTGTGTATAGCTTTGTAATACTTGGTGCAGGTTGCCTTTTGATCTAGGGTTAACATCCTTCAACGTCTCTACTTTTGGAGGACTCTTTTTCATATCCTATATTCGTAATCACGCTCGTTTTCTTCTGTTCTGACAGATTCTTGAGAAGATGAAAACTAGTGAAATCAGGTATTGTTAATACATCATGAATGGGGGATTCATGATGTCTTAACAAGACTTGATTTCACTAGTTTTCATCTTAAGTTCCGCGTCTATGAAATCTTCAGGCTGAACGGAACTGCCACTGATAAATTGAATCAATTCCATCTGTTGCACTGTACCTAAAATATCTTTCATTTGCCATGAATGTTACAAAAATAACGCATGACAACCTCTATCTGCAAATATTTAATGTTACAGAATGTGCAATTCTGGGGTGACAAATTGTGTGTGTGGATCGGAACCAGTGACTGACAGAATTAGACTTTAGACATCGAAGCTATGGATTATATCTCAAGAACTAAGTAAAAAAAAATGAAGAAAGCGGAAGTTAACAGAATTGATACCAATGAAATTGAAGAACTCAATTAGATTGGACACCTCAACACAAAATTTGTAGACGTGTGGCTCAAATACTCTCGACGTTATAGCCACTTGATAGAAAGTGGAAGATGAAGACACAAAAGTACGAGACAGCAAAGAGCAGTGAAGGCGATGCCAGACGAAGACTGTTAACTGTTGAAGCAAGAGATGTCTAATGGTTTCACTGCTCACAGTACTACTTAAACTAAACTTTATTTCAACAAGTAATGAAAAATGTGAATATACGTCACTTTCACTACGTGAAAATGATGCACATACTTCCACGATTTTTCCCGGCGATAATTCATCTTGAGTTGATTTAACAGAGAGTATTGGTGCAGACGGCACTATAAAAGAGAAAAAAACGTACATGGATGGAATAATTGGGAAAGGAACAAAAAAGGGAATGATGAATATTGGGATAAGTATTTTCTGGAATTCAGTCATGTGATACTTTAAGAATACGTCTACTCTACTAAGTTCATGAATGTAAAAGTAAGTAAGGAATATTATGTACGTTTACGTAAATGAATGGTGAACTGCCCAAGTATAATAAATATAAAGTACCTGTTAATAATAATAACTTTATGTTTCATCGAAAAATATGAAGTAGCTGAATTTCACGTATAGGCAAATAATGAACCTAGTATTACGATAACTTTGAAGATCTTTCCCTTGTAACAATTGATCTTGATTTGACTACATAATAGCATTCAATATAGTTTACATCCATTTTAACATTCGTATTTTCGCAGTATTATGCAATTGTAAATACAGTCATTACTCATTTTAATCACATTTCACTCGACTAAATAACATGTAGTGTCCAATCTACATCTGCCATGCAACACATCCAATATGTAATAAAAAGAACGTTACTTCAATGCTTGCGATAACAGTACGTCTTTGAACTAGTAAAATCACCACGCCCATCCCCGTTGCACCTCTACGGAAACGCCGCTCTGATCACTGGAACGAACCGGAAGACTCACGGACAAATCACCCCCGCTTCGGTGGGCCATGGCGCAGTCCCACCTGCCGGGTTATCACCGCCACCCGTCACAGCCGGCACGCTGCCTACGCAGCCCTACCGTCGCCATGTCCTTCACTGCCACTGCCATCGGCACCGCCAGCGGCGCTTCTGCCGCCGCCTTGCATGGCCGTCGCCACAACCTCGCCAGCGACACTGCCTCCACCACCAACCCGCCACCCCCAACATCACCGCTGTCCCCCCACTACCCTGCCCCTGCCTACCTGCTGTCCCCGTCAAAGTGGCGCCCCCGCCCCCCGCCGCCCCGCCGCCCCGCCGCCCCGCCGCCCCGCCGCCCGCCGCCCCGCCGCCCCCGCCGCCCCGCCGCCCCGCCGCCCCGCCGCCCCGCCGCCCCGCCGCCCCCGCCGCCGCCCGCCGCCCCGCCGCCGCCCCGCCGCCCCGCGCCGCCCCGCCGCCCCGCCGCCGCCGCCCGCCGCCGCCGCCCCGCCCGCCCCGCCGCCCCGCCGCCCCGCCGCGCCGCCCGCCCCGCCGACGCGCCTTTCTGAACCTTCGCCGCCGCCCCGCAGCCCAGCCGCCCCGCAGCCCGCCCGCCCCGCCCCCGCCACCCCGACCCCCGCTGCCCCGCTGCCCCCGCCCCCACCGACATCGCCGACCCCCCCTTCTGAACCTTCGCCGCCGCCCTGCCGCCCCGCGCCCAGCCGCCCCGCAGTCCCGCCGCCGCCGCCCGCCACCCCGCCACCCCGCTGCCCCCGCTGCCCCGCCGCCCCGCCGCCCCGCCGCTCCCGCCGCCCCGCCGCCTCCGCCGCGCCCGCCGCCCCGCCGCCCCCCGCCCCCGCCGTCCCGCCGCCCACGACGTCCCGCCGCCGTCTCGCCGCCCCCGCCGTCCCCGCTACCCCCGCCGCCCCTGCCCTTAGCACCACCGCCGCCAGGTGACGAGCCCGGAAGGTATGTCTCCGCAGACCCCCTGACGTTCTCCGCCGCTCCCTCCGCAGCGCCCCCAAGAGTTACGAGGTAAAATGAGAGTCCTTACCCGCCGGTTTATCTCCGTCCGCTTGATAGGCGCGCGGAGGGCGCTGATATATTGGGAGAGGAAAGTGTCAGGAAAATTTCCATACCGGCAGTTGACGCACTAAAACGAGGAGGAAATACGAGGTGGAAACGGCGATAAATAACCTATCACCGTTTTTGTTAATTATTCTCGGCTTGAGCAAGTATATATAAAAAGTATATGGTTGTTTTATAGATAGTGTTTGTTAAGCAGAAGGCATGTAGAAAGAGTACTTCAAACGTCGAGTTTAATTCTAATGAGTTTCATTTAAACTTCCACTGGTCTTGGTTATCATGATTTTAAGTGTCTAGAATCAATAGATAATTCAAAGAAACTGCTTTGATCTTCAAATTCAGATTCATTGTATATGCATTTTGGAAACTATTATGTCAATTTAAATTACGATATACGTTCGTTTCAAAGTGAATTACAATACCTGAAGTCAAAGGATTCCAAAACAGTTATTAAAGAAACCCTCCAAGAATATTACAATTTTGGTAGCATAATCAGAAAATTTTGTCCTGATATAAGATGACCTGACATTTATTCTTATACACACGTAATGATCACTCGAAATGATAATAGAATCTCTAGCACCTCTGATGTTGAAGCGTAGAGAATAATTGCTGCAGGTGATAAAATTGCATTCAATATATTCTCGGGAAACTTTTTCACTTGATTTTTCCATGTGAATTCCATCTTAAGTTTGTAATCTAAATTTATACACATCCACTGCAGTCTGAAATCTTCTGCCAAGCGTAGAAAGGCAAGAGGTTATATATATTGTAAAATAAAAAAAGAAAACAAACGGTAAGTTCATAAAGTACTACTTGGAGCCAGAAGATGAATATTTCATGTCAAATTAATTCACGGATTCTTCAGTCTAAACACGCTTCCGTTCTCGTTGACAGCCCGCTTAATTCCCATCAAAACCCACATGCCCCTCATTAGCCCTTCGCGGCCGGAATGCTGCCCAAGGGGCAAGGGAGAGGGGGTCAGCGGCGGCCGCGCTCTGGGCAAGAGGCACGGGACACGAGACACGAGCGCTGATGTGGTCAGATGTGGACCTACCCAGCGGTACAGCTCATTAGGACTCCGTCATTCCGGGAACACGAGCTAAAATTGTGTTCGTTTGAAGTGGCGCGCCAGCCTGTCATTTCTGGCCTATCTTTTTCGTCGCTTGGTTAGACATTCGCGGAATGCAGAAATGGACCATATATTTTGCAAATAAAATGTGAATTCCTACTAGGTTTATTATACATTTCATGAACCTAGCACACAGATCGGACAGTTTGAATGGTATCATGTAAATAGTAATAAAAATATGGGAGCAAAATTAGTACAGTATTGTACGTACATTAGAATTTTGCATGAAAATATTAAAAAAAGTATATAAATTTTAACTTTTTCATTCAATTTTCTAAAAATTAAAAAATCGATCTGAAACTCTAAATTGTAAATAATAAATATGCTGATTATTTACATTTCCACCATACGGCCCCTAAGTTTCTAGAGCGCTAGGTTTAATAGTTTCCGAGATAATGGGTAAAATTTGGAAGCCAAACGAACTAACACCTAGGGTTTTCCGACCCTCTAAATAAAAAAATAAATATTTAGTTATAAGGGTACAATACAAAGATGTAAAGTTTCTTTCAGTAGTTAGTAATGTAATATAGTTTCGATCTACAGCCAAACTGATGTCACTGAAGTGCCTGTGACGGATAGGCCCCAGCATTTGATACCCGACGCGTCGGGAAACAGACCGTCGCGACGGTGGCAGGATCTTAGACACTAGATAGCTAGGTCGAGTTCACCACTAAGTTCGAGTCAGCCACCGGGAGCGGTAGCTCAGTGCATCAACTGATGTCACTGAAGCGCCTCTCACCGGGAGGTCCTAGGTTCGACGGCGGCAGGGTTTTCGACACTAGCTTTTCAGCTAGGTCGAATTCACTCGCTGTCTGGAGGAGAATTCTAGCGGCCGGCTGCTCTGATCGGTAGTTTTCCGTGGTTTCTCCGATCAACACCAGGCGAATGCCGGAGCAGTACCCTACCAAACGGGCCACGGACTGCGCGCGATCTGTCCTTCCTCTTTCTTGTCCTATCCTCTCCCCTTACACACACACACACACTTACACTAACATGCGCCACACTACCACATATTCCGGGAGGCCGGTCCGGAGCTTAGAGCTTGTCCCGGCTGGGGTGGTGCCCTGCTGGTGGGAGAGTTCTGGTTAGGGGGAAACCCCACTAGCCGATGGTAGGTCGGCGCCGGATCTCGTCATCCAGCGGGAAAAGATAACCGCGCATATCCCGAGAAAAACATGCACTACACTAACGGGACTAATGACCAAAGCAGTTGACGTGCCCGGAAACACGAAAAAATCAAATCAAAATCAAATCGAGTCAGCCACTGTCTGGAAGAGAATTGTAGCGGCCGGCTGCTGCGATCGATAGTTTTTTTCGTTGTGTTGAGATCGGTAGTATTTCGGTCGTAGGGTTTCTCCGATCAAAATAGAAACAGAAACAAACAGATACAAACAGCCGAAGCAGAAACAAACGGGCCACCGAGCGCGCGAGACCTTTCCTTCCTCTTCTTATCCTATCTTCACCTCTTACTCACACACACACACACACACACACACACACACACACACACGTATATGCACTACGCTATCAAACATTTCGGGTGTTCAGTCGGGAACTTGCAGTTTATCCCGGCTGGTCAGTGCCAGCTGGTGGGAGATATCTTGATGAGGGAAACCTCGCCAGGCTACGTTTAGGTGTGCGTCGGGTCTCAATATTTAGCAGGGGAAGCACACCGCCACATCCCATGATCAAAACATGCACTCAACTTACGGGACTATGATCATAAATGTTGACGCGCTCGGAAACACTAAAAATCAATATAAAACACAATAATAAATAATCAATAAATCTTCAATCCGTCGACAAGCAATACAAAATCAGCAGTCATTCCTTGGAGGCAAACCTTTGTTATCGTCGTCCACGGCATATGGTATTACTCGTCACGACTGTGTAGGGAAACACCGAACCACTCACCACATCCACCACATCTAGAGACAGTTTTGCAACAATATGTTCACAAAGTGATAGCACGAGCAATCTTGTAAAAAAAGTGCAGGAAGAATTCAAGATGCTGGGCGGTGGATGAGTATGTTTTCATTCACTATCTTCCTGGCTTCTGCCTGATATCTCTCATCTGATCTCCGACCTGCATCATCAATATCAATTCAGACAGCAGTCACTACTGTTCGACGTGTCCTGCTACCACTTGCTACTGACCATCTCGTCTTTCTTCAGAGACGCCCTGATCCCTGATCATCGCTGGACTCGTCGGCCACCCGCGTCGAGCACAGGTTATTGCTGTCATGTAGACAAATTACTTGGGCCGTCACCACCTACACCACTCCGCCGGCCAAGGGTCTTACGGAAGGGATCAGTGGCTGGCACATTATTGACGAAGAATCTTACGTACTCGAAGAAAACAATAGAAAAATGACTTACTCTAAAACGAAAAGATTTATGGTGAAGATAAAATGGAATAAATTAACTTAATTAGTTTATAAACAATATTAGTACTATTATGACTATCACTTCGGAAATTAAAATAATTTTATATCACGTTACTTTTCCAGAAGGCGTTTAAAATAGTTTGCTTATAATTATTTTTTTTTTTACATTGGATATCGTTTTTGTATGTGTTGTAATGAAGTTGCAGTAGACAAATGTGAACCTTTTCTCGAATCGTAATCTAAAGTCAACATTCTTCAATTCTCCGAAATTTTTGATCTCAAACATTTCGAAACTTAAGAATAAATATATTAATAATAACAATTTTACACCAACTATAAAATAGTTAATCTACTGCAACTTGAAAATTGAGTGCAACCAAAACAACACTATGTTATTTCATTGCAATAAAATTTCTTAATTTCCCCTCTTTTACTATGGAAGGTAAAAATATATTCAAACAAGTTATGCAACGATTTAATAAGATATGAACATTATTCAAATGTCGGTTCTGCGAACACCTAAAGTTTTAAAATGCATAACAGAAGGAGAAATGTAGCTGTATCAAACAAAAAAATATTCGAAACTTAAAAAAGTTACGAAATATTACGTTGTGACAAAACTGCAAATAATCGGGTGTTCCAATTCCAAATCTTCTCCCGTATTCCGGGAATATCCTATTCCATCCCCTGCAATCTGCATTCGCAAAAAGGATTCTCTCGCATCTCTTATTCCCAAAACCGCCGCCTGCGTTGACCCGGCCTCGTCCGCCAGCGCCTCGCGACATGTGGCGGCGCGAGAGGGCGGGCGTTGGTCGGGGCAGCACGAGCGCGGGCGGCGCCCCGCCGCCCGCCCCGCCCCTGGCCCCGGGGCTACCGGGGGCAGGTGGTGGCCGGCGCCGCACCTGCAGGTCGGCGCTCTCGCTCTACCCGCCGCCGCCACTCCCCGCGGTCCCCGTCGCCGCCGCCGCGCGCGCCGCCTCCGCCGCCGCACGTGCCGTCCTGGAAAAGACGCCGCGTCACCCGCGCAGCCGCCGACGCCGACGCCACCGACGCCAAAGAAACGGCGCGCGCCGGAAAATCGCTTGGCTCCGCCGCCGAACCTTGCGGCACCCCTCAGCTGCACGC